>VMKM01000244.1:0-461043 GCA_008360985.2 Macquaria ambigua | reverse complement strand
TATATTTCTTCTATTTTCTTCCATTTGTAGTGGCGGGAAGTAACTAAGTTTATTTACATTTTACATTTACTAGTACAAGTACTGCAATTGTACCATTTCCATTCTATGCAACTTCATACTTATTTTACACCACTACATTTATTTGACAGCTATAGTTACTTACTATATAGCTTACTTTACAGACTCATATAAATATAAAATGCTAAAATATGATGCATTGTTATAAAATGAACTACCCAACAGTACATAAAGTAATTTTAATTAGCTCCATCTCAACCAGCTGCAACATTTAAATGCTGAGTACCACTCTTTAATAAGGCATATAAAATATGAGTTTATGAGTTAAAGAGTTGTAACTACAATTGTGGCTTTATTATTATGTATTAAATCACTTATTATGGCTTTATAGATCAATTATAGACCATTTACTTATATTTTCAGGGACAACTTGTGGGTTGCGAGACTGTAAATAATAAAGTTTAGCTAGCGCATCCTCTTTTGTTAAATCCATTCTACATATAGTAATAAGCACTTTATTTTACTACTTATTTCACAGATAAGACTTATGTACTTTAAAGTAGCAGTAATTGGTGTTTTTTGGCCACTTGGGGGCAGCGCAAGTTTGTCTGGCAAAACTTTACACTTCCAGCCAACACGGAGCAACATTAGCATTCAGTAGTGTTGGCAAATGCAAGTCCAATTTTCACTGTGCTTTTAGCTCAAGTTTACTCCCCACCAACTCCTGAGGGAAATATCTGTCTCTTTAGCAAGCTAAAGCTAGCTAGCTAACTTTGTCCGTCTGCTGTTTGATGCTGGGCAGCTAGCGTACAGTGGGTTTATCAGAGCTTTCTTGCAAAAAACAACAACAAAAAAAGCTGCCTGCTGCTGGAAAAGAGATTGATGAGAGCGGTAGGAGTGAGAGCTGCGGCCCAGAAACCACAACAATGAGCTAAAAGAGCTAAAAGAGCTAAAACACTAGAGATGAGGGAAAGTGCAGATTCGGGTGATAATTCCCTGTTGGTTTGTCATTAGGAGTCACCACTTTCACATTACACACAGTGATTTGATCCTTTGTTAATATAAAAATATTGATTAGAGCAGCTTTAAGTTAAATGTTACTGTATCCATCTAAAAAACAACTCTCTTCTTTCGCTTTAACGCTGCTAACAGAAGTGGAGTTGGGGCTTTTCCAGAAATTCCTTCCTTGCATGAAACTGACTCAAGACCAGTGCCTTTGGGCAGCCCTGATCCTCCCCGGGTCCCTCTGACCCTCCACCTCCTCATCCCCTTATCCTCCTCTTTATCCCCTCCTCCGGCTCCACATCCCCTCCTCTCTCTGTGGGGCCAGGTGGGCAGACGGTGGCCCAGGTCTGCAGTAATTTTCCCCCTGACTGGTTTTAATGTAAAGGGTAATGTGAGAGAAGACAGGCAGACATTATGTGTGTATATATATTCACACACACACACAGACACACACACACACGCTGAGGCGGATGTGGTTCTCAGCATCCACCAGTCCATTACCAAGGAGCTCTACATCCTCTTTATTTATTTCTTCTTTGCTCCCTCTGTTTACTCTCTAGAGTATTTTCCTCAACTCTGCTTTTTATTACTCCATCTCCTCAGCTGGGTTTCTCCAGCAGAGCGACACACACACACACATACACACACTTACACACACATACACACACACACACATGCACACACACATGCGCACTGAAACTTGTGCTTGGACTTGAGCACCAGTAAACCTCCACGAAACACCCTCAGTAACCTTCACCTTCCTTTCACCCAGTAGCATCTGGTTATCACTCACACACACACATGAAGGTGCACACTCACACTTGTGCAGCCTCTGTACCACGCACACACACACACACACACACACACACACACACACACACACACACAACAATTCCATTAACATCAGTACTTTTGTAATGGATGTGTTTGTGGTGCTGCTGTGGGAGAGAGGAGAGACCTGGAGTAGCTGTTATAAATCACTCGCTTGTTCCCCCTCCCCCCTTAACACACTCACACACACACACACACACACACAGGCCCTCTATTGGCATCACTACATGGGGCTCCCATTCACTAACTCTGCAAACACACACTCTCTCCCTCTCTCTCTCTCTCACACACACACACACACATACATACGTGCAGAGCCGTTTTCTCCCCCTCCCACTCTCTTTACCGCCTGGGGTGGGGAAATCCTATTACCCTATGAAGAGGAGGAACACATCATTAATTACACTCACATACTCCTTTACATACACACAAACATGTCTATATGCCAGGCTCAATTGCAACACACACACGCACTCACTTAGGGTAGATTGCAGCTACTCATTCTCACACAAAACTCTTATTTTGAGCTGCATCACGCTGCAATATTTTTTTGTATATTTCTCTGTCAGCTGCGCCTTGACAGGTGACATTAGAGCTGAGCTGGTTTATCTGATGGCACACAAACACACACACACACACACACACACACACAGACCTCTACTTCAGCGAGGAATATGTCAGAATGCGTGAGAGAGCAAAGTTACGATCGCCGAGAGAGATTTCAGGCAACATGGACAGGCAGATCAGGGACTGTCAGAGTGTCACCCCTCAGATTTATCCGGAGCCTCAACAGCCTTTTCAAGGTTTACTAGATAGATGGATGCCATAAAGTGATACATGCACACTATAAAATGAATGGGGGAGAAGTAAGCCATGCATAGCCAGGCTGTCAGAGTGACTGTTTATGCACCCAGGTGGGCACCTTTTTGGACACATTAAGTCACGGCTGTCCAAGCAAAAAAACAGAAAACAACCCGGCTTCACTTCAGTGGAGGGACGCAAATGTTCTACAATACAGGTTTTAATGAGGAACAAAGAGTTTCATCATTTATTGCATATGGACATTTGAATTGATCTTTATTTCGGTCTTTAAGTTAGAAAAAATGAACAAATGAAAATAAATAAAAAGCTACAAATTAATGAGTAAATGTCAGAAACAGATGAGAGCAATGACACTCATTTTTTCCACACACTTGTGTACATAATAGTCCTTTTTAATAATTTTTTTTTACCTTCATTTGTTCAGCTTTGTTGTCCTTGTTCTTAGCTGCTATGTCTATTTCTTGTTATTGTGTTTGCACACTTATAAATAAAGCTGATTCTGATACCACACACATTCATTTGTACAAGCTACACTGTGCAGAAAATAAATAAAAAGTAGTTACGCATACTGTACATACTAATACACATGCATCCATTCCTATACTGTGTATATACACATGTGCATGCACGTGCAAATACACACATGCCTGCACACACATGGACACTGGTATGTTGTACGAAGGGATATATTATATTTATATATATTATATTTATGTATTCCATTATTTTTAATCTATCTTTAAAATGTATGAATTGTACTACAAATTTCACTTAATCTGCAAGATTGGTCCATACAGGAAATGCAGATAAGAGAGAAAATTGATCTATATTTCAGGATTTCACAATAAAACAATATTATAGACTGCTTGTAAATGAGCATAACATGATGAAAATATGTAAAAAGATAAATATTATACTAAAGAGATTACTTTGAATTTAAATATATATATTTTCCAGTTTTATTCTTTAAAATCTTTTTAAAAACCTATCAAAGTATTCATCTATATCATCACTTCCTTTTCATCTTTCACCACTTTCCTTCATTTTCAGAGTCGACACAGTCAAGCTCGCGCAACCTGGGAACCTGAACCCAGGGAATGTGACAGTTTTTGTCTGAAACAAGACAAAAGAGAAAGCTGTTTTCAGAAGAATATGTGCTGAGCCTCCCTCCACTAACACACAGCCACAGCGCCATCATGTGGACTCAGACTGCCGGTGAACAGACACAGAGCAGGGCTGACCTCCCAGGCTGCACAGGACGGCAACGAGCAGGAGCTGCTGCTTTGAACACACAATAACCAGAGCCAAGATCTGCACTTAGCAACAATGAAGACATCCAAGTTGCAATTCAAGTATATTTGAAGTACCTTTTTTTTTAAAAATCCAGCATAGCCAGATAATTTATTAAGACCTCTTACATTTTGATATCAAGGCCAGAGGGATGAAAAAAAAAGAATAAAAAATAAAAGAAAAACAAGCTTTTTTCATTGAGTGAAACGAGCCAAAGCGTCATGTGAACGGCTCATTTGAAAGAGCGTGTTACATAAAAGAATTAAAAGAATTTTTTTTCTTTGTTGTTAAATAGGTTTCTGTAGGTGCAGAATTCTCTTTCATAGAGCAAGACGTTTTATCCTTTCAACATCCAACGTTTTAGCCACAACCTCAACAGAATATAATATATAATATAATAAACACAACAGGTTGTCTGAATGCTGTTACATGTCACACTAACATTCCTTCAAAATACATGTTAGCATGTAGGCAGATGATGGAGGGATATTTCTGGGCGTAACAGCAGTAAATGTAATTTGTAGAGTCTACTAATTGTATACAACAAATCATACTAACACTGTCTCTTGTATTCTTAGATTGAACTTAAAAAATAAAACATGGCAAAGAAATTTGGGAAGAGTTGAGGACCAAAATACACAAGGCACAATATTTTGATCAAGATTAGGTTTAAACACTGGTTTCCGGTTACTCGAAGAGTAAGAGGAGAAGAGGTTTTAAAGCGCTGCTGCTGGTTTATGAATCACCTTTCTGATCTCCTTGACGAATATTAACCCAGTTTGGCCTTTAGATGTTTACCAAGCGGTCACCCAAACAGGATGAAGCTGCTTTTAGCTACAATGCTGCACACGGATGGAGCCAACTTCCTGATGATCTCAAATATGCCCCCACCCCCAACTTTCACTTCTGGTCTCTTGTGCCTTTGACTTTCTCTACTGTATTTTTATATCCTGCACTGCGACCGCACTGTATTTCAGGTCTATCCCCCCCCACCCCCCAATCTCTTCATTTTTTTAGTGTTATTGGTATTTGTTGGTGTTTTGTGGCAATCTTATTACAAACCCAAGTCAATAACAACAACAACAACAACAAAATAAAATAATTATATAAATAAAAAATAAGGAAAATCTAATTCAGACAAGATAAAATAAATAAAAGGGGGCGGGGTGTTCAGCTCAGTTATTTATTTGTTGATTTCTTTATTGATTGATAGCCAGGGCGTCAGTATGTTCTAAAAAAGCACTGCCAGGTTTTCTGGAGACCTCTCAGGGAGAACCACATGCACTGCAGTGTCTCATGAATCCATCTATTATTATTAAAATATCATTTCATTCTATCTTAATTGATTTTATTCTGTGTTTTTACTGCTTGTTGTTGCTGGATGTCATTCTAATGCTTTTCTTTGTCGGTGTAAAGCACTTTGAAATGTGAAGCGTGTCTGAAATGTGAAGCGTGTTTGCCTTAAATTAGGCTAAGTGATGAGGTTAGTCAAGTCAGTTTTATTTACATAGCCCAATGTCACAAATTTGCCTCAGGGGGGCTTTACAACTTGTACAGTATACAACACCCTCAGTCCTCAGACCCTCGATTCAGATGAGGAAAAAAACTCTAAAACAACCCTTTATCCGAGTCGGACAGACATGCAGTAGATGCCACGTGTGCAGAGCAGAGCAGAGGTAAAAGGAAGTGCTTTATGTTTGTATGCATTACTTCCCTTTTTATTCCTGAACTGCTGTGTTCTCTCACTACAGCCTCTTTGTCTTTGTAGAGGAACATTTTCCACCTGCAGTAGTCCTATGATGTATTGTTCCACTGTTCCTGCACAGTACAAATGCTATATAAAGAGTATAAACATGATAATACATTGTTAAACTAACAGGCAAAATAACAGATTTAAAATCATGTCCTCCTCTGCAACAAACACTGACACGTTTCATATCGCTCTCTTTGTCATAAATCTGTAAAAACAGGAGCTGCTGTGCCTTTAGAGTAGAACTGTGTAAACTTCAGGCTTAACTTGAAGCCCTCAATGTAATGTTGTTCAGCTGCAAAGATCCCACATTACATGACTCTGAGGTGGCGGCCTTGATGATGCAACCGCAGCTGGAGATTGCATGAACAAATATTTATCACCTTGTTTTGGACCACGTTAGTTCATTTATACACAGGATTTTTAAAGACTGTGACTGTAGCAAATCACATCAAAAGGATATTGTCAAGAAAAGAGGTCAACATCTGGTTTCCTGCCACTGTACTTCCTTACTGAAACCAAAAAACCAAAACCACGTTCTCTGTATAATATTTTATTTCGTCTGAGCTTTTCTCGCTGGTTAAAGATAATTTTCCTGCAACAACTCAACCTCTCGCGAGATTTCTGTTTCTGGTTAAACAAAAAGGATCTTACTCTTTAACACAAATGTCTGTCTCTGTAGGGATCCTTTAGATAATGTTGTCAGACACTTAGAATAACAGTCTGAGCCAGAGTCAGTGGCAAAAAAGAGCACTTTTAGTTGATGAACATTTCACAAAGATGCCCCAAAGGACTACGTTGCAGCCATTGCAGTCCGTGTCATGGCTGCCGGCTGAGGTGAGAGTTTTCCTTTAAGAAACAGGCGATGTCATGTACTTCTAAGCACTATTCAGGATTTAGTAACACTGGAATCCAAATGCAATGACAGTTGTTGGGTTGTTTGCTTATATCACCACCTCCACACAGTCCTGATGAAGCTGAGTTTTTGAGTAACATATAATAACTAAGGGTGTTTGTTTTCTCTGATTAAAGTTGCTTATTTAGTCATGAATATGACATATTACACAGAACGGATTTGAACATTTAAGCAACAACATTTCAGGCGCTTTAACATTTGAATGGCAGAGATTGCTGATAAAGCTTGGGGGCCCAAAAGCTCCTTTTCAGACAGGGACGTCATCCTCTTGAGGCACAGCCAAGGAGTCAGTGGAAGCTTTTCTTGGCTCACTAGTTACTTGTAAAGGTGAACCTCATGGGTCCACATTCCAGCTCTGCGTGCATGCAAAAGTTAATGTGTGACATTTGCATATCTGAAAATAAACCATCCAAACCAAAGCAACAAATTCAGCTTAATATTACAATCAGGGGGCATTGTACAGTAGCTTGGGACACAGACTTTATCAGTCATATTATATGTGCTGTCTGTGTCTGTGTGTTCTTCACAATGAACATTAGCATTACTCTTGTGCTCAGAGCAGAGCAATGCAGCTCGAGCTCAGATAGAAACCTGACACTTGTGAGACGTGGTTAGCGAGGGGCCACCAAGAACTATTTAAAGCTTTTGGCATGGCTTACCTTTTCTCCTTTTTCTACACCACCAATCGTCTGTGCAAAAAAACCCACAGCAGCTTCATTTTCCCAAGTTCATCTATGGAATCCTTGACTTGACAAACAGCTCACCAGACATCATACTTTTCTAGCAGACACATAGCACATGTTTAAAATGCTTTCATTGAAACTTGTGCATCAAAGGCCTCATCGCTCACCAACAGTAGAGAAGAATGAGGGGGGAAAAAATCACAAGGGTAGAATAGAAATTTGATTGCTTTCTAAAAACGACCGAAGTGCTCGAAGTGACGAGCGAGAGAAAGTAGAGAGGAAGTGCAGACTTTAACACCCAGAGCTCAACTGCTATCCTAACATGAAACAAACAGGAAGATGAAATGAGCATTTTGCAGTGTTGAACATTGTAAACAGACAAAGAGATCAACGCCTAAAACATTTTGTAATCCAGCAGAGGTTACACGAGCTCCACTATGACGACAAGTATATGCTAAGACGGCTTAGTTGAGCAACATGTAAGTTACAAAAAATAGTGATATTTCTGGTAAATACTGTTGCTGGGTTAAAGACAGGAAAGAGAATAAGACGTTGTTGTATTTGAGACTTCAGCTTTGCCAGCAGACTGCACTTGGCTTTAGTAGTTAGGGACAACCCGGACATAACAAATAACAATAACATAACAAAGTGGTTGCGTGAGAGATGTCCAGCTAAATGTCAACAGACTCAAGTGCAGCCTTTAAAGCAGCAACGTCAGAAAGACACAGAGTCCATTACCAAGTAACGCTTAGCTGATTATCTTATATGCCTTAAAGCCCCTGAAAACCTTTTTCTCTATAGCACTAAATATTTATGACTAAATAAGCAACTATCAAAGTAAAAAAAAAGTATATTGTGATATTATTTATTAAGAGTTTAAAGGCTTGGTCACACCAGAAAGTGGCCCAGCAGAATTCATCTGTGCGTCTTTGCAAAATATGTCTTTCTAGAAGCTTAGTGACTATACTCGCAGGGCTAGAGCTAACCGCTAACACACTAGCAATCCAGGCTAGCTTCTTTCTATTTTCTGTGAACTGGTTTGTTCACTCCCCCTGGCGTTTTGTCTTATTGCTCTGCTAGCTAGCCACTAGCTAATGGTCAAGTGTGGTTTTATATGAAGGGTTAGCTAGCCTAGCACCCCAAATCACATTGAATGAAGATACATTTGTGTAAACCCCCGAGTTCAAGTTGACATATTTAGCATGTAACAAGAGATAAGTTGACAATTAACACAGGGGCACAGGGATTAGAATGTCATTTCACTGTGACTTTAAAGCCCCTACGTGTAGGATTTGTATGTGATTATATTATTTTACAAAGCATTCTGACAGCACAAGTTTTTGTTTGTGGAAAAATGACAAAATCCTGGTGGAAACTGGTGCAATCTATGTGTTGCTTTTATCCTCTCGTTCTCAGCGTCCCCGGGTTGGATACATTCATATTAGCGCAGAAGACTAAAAGTATTTTCAATTCCCACACATAGAGGCTTTAATTATTGCATTTACTGAACTATGAGGGTTTGCCGAATTATGTCAATTCACAGACTGTCAACAGACGTGGAAAACCTAAAGACACAGCCAAACACCCGACATTGCTGGTGCACACAGGTGTAGCTTTCTCAAGCCAGGTCATCTAGCTCACACTCACACATACACAAGCCGGATCTTCCCCCTTAAAATTAATTATTTACTGGAACCTAAGAAGCCCTCAGGACTCCATCAGAGCAGCGCACCGTGTTCAGTAACTAAACTGCTTATAGTGGCGACTGGCGAGGAGGAACAACCAATTAACATAGGAGATCAGTGGGGGTGATGAAATGTTTCATGCTGCGCAGATATGGTTATATTATCAATGAAAATGAGCAAGATTAGTGTACTGTTCAGCACAAATTGTAACAGATCTTCACAAAGGAAACTTTTTGGCAAGTTCCCCATTTTGGCACTGACAAACCTTGTGACCTACTATCAGAAAGAAATACGTCACATTCAGAAACTATAGAGATGTACTGAGAGGCTGTGTATTCTTTGTGCTTAGTGGGTGTTACCTGCACCATCACATCTGTGCAATGCAAACAAGTTGTTCCTTAAGCTGTACATATAAGTTGTTTTTACTTATTGTGAAGTACGTGCAGAGTGAAGGGGAAACCTGTGTGGAAATCTTCAGTGCGCATACACTGAGAATCGATTTTCAGTGAAGGAGACAACGCTCTCAAGGAGGATCTTCAAAAACAAAACTTACAATGCATGGTACAAAACATGAAAATAACCTGAAGCATGGGAAACACTAGATCACTTGAGTCGACTGGAACATGCAGACAGGACAAGACGAACTGGCACAGAGGCCTGTACGACGAAGCAAGTTCAACAGACCCAGGATCTCTTTTCGTTATCTGGCTTCATTGAGCCTAACAATCGCGATCCCGCTAAGCGGTCACACGACGCTGGTTATCAACTCGATAAGTCAACCCAGGGTTTCCAAATCAAGCCACGAGTGTGTTCACATGAAAGGGGCGGTGTTTGCAACATATGACCAATCATACACATGACAGGTGTACTGACAGCAGAGCGGCGTACTTTACAAACGAAGACCAAACTGTAATATTAGAGAAATACGAAGAATTTAAACATCATCCAGGTTAAAAGCAACACAGCTGCAGCTGCTGAATGCAGGAAAGACAGCTGGCAAAAAATCGCAGACTGTGTGAAGCGTAAATTAACAGGCTTATAATATCACTGCCCCGTCAGCAGTATTCCATTAAGTTAATGTGTTGCTTATATGTATTCTTATGGAGTGTTTGATAATTTTAGCCTGATTATTTCAGCTGCAACCACGGCGGTGTCAAACGGACTTGGGAGCAAATAAATATAAAAACATAATTTAGCGGTAAATATGCTTACATTCATCTCTTATAAGTACAAAGCTTTAGTGCTTCAGTCAGTCTCTGTTGTAGGATGACACAGATACTATAAACTATCTCTCATATAAACAGAGTTCCTCTCATGATCCACGTACAGAGCTCCACTTCTTTTCTATTGGTGATGCGATTTTCCAAGATAATTGATTGGTCAGAAGGCGGTGCTTTAGTACGTGTTGATCTGTTATCTCGAACATAACCTGCTCAGGAGCAGGTTTGCGATTTATCAGGAATAGGGATCAGGCCTCAGGACAAAGGGAAACAAGGACTATTTATACAAGAGGAAGGGAACACAGGTGAATCCAATCAGGGGCCGGGCAGACAATCACAATGGCGGGAAAACACACAAAGGGAGGAAGTCCGAAAGGAAAGGTGAATACACAATAAAACAGGAAGTGCAAGACGAGACTAGACGTGAGTGAATCTAACTTGACATGGAACTAACATGAAACCACTTAACATGACATAAAATACATTAACAGAGCTGCCGAGACACCACAGACATTTTGTGTTTAGTTAAAACTTTTGAAATGAACAATATTTCCATTCTGGATTCTGGAAGGAGTAGACCATCTCAGACACAAGTTATTATTCAGAACAGAGTAGTTTTATATGTCCAAAAACATGTCGGAAAAACATGGGGATCTTTAAGCTCCATTAAGCAGCTAGTATAGCACTATTATGAAGTTGACACAATTACAGGAAACCATTCCCCTAAAATAACTTTCTAATCTTTGTTGCCAAGAGTTTTTTTTATATATCCTGTAAAGTAAATGTCAAAATGAATACCACAAAATGTCTTCATGTTAAAACAAAAAGACTGTGTAGGTGGTTTTCTGTATGGTGAGACAACATACACGTACACATTCACACTGGCTTTTAAAATGCTCAGAAATGATTATAGCCACTGAAACTGACTTAAAGGGAAACTAAACCTGGGCCCTATTTTTTCTTTTACAAATTTGGGGTGTCGAAATGACTAATACTTACCAAAAGTTTTAAAATTGGTCTCAGCCAGCAGGCGCCAAACAGGCTCCAATGGCTGCATCGTAATCCTTAGGAGGCAACTGCGCCTGTCAAAGTCCATCCACTAAAAGAGCTTGTTTTTTCCATTGACTCTGGCTGTTATGTGTGTCTGACAACAATATGGAAGGGATCCCTACAGAGACTTACTTTCACTTTTATTGGGTGTAAATTTGGAAAAATAGGGCCCAGGTTTAAAAATACCGGAGTTTCCCTTTGAGCAAGACTGAAAGTCAGTAAGAAAGCACCTATCTCTATAATTTCATGTTTTAATAAACACAGTTTTGCTACCAAATATTACATATTGTAGTATAGGCCTGTAAATAATAATTAATTTAATTAAGTTAAACATTTGTTTTATAAAACAACAGAAAACTGTCTAAACAGTGCCCTGTATGTTTGTTTAAAACAGTCTTGTTTTGTTCGACCAAATCCAAAGATAATCAATTTCCAATCATCTAAGCAACAAATTCTCTCGTTTGAGAAGCTGGAACCATCAAACGTGTGGCATTTTTGCTTGTACTTTAAAACAATAATTGGATGATCAACACTGATAATAAAACTAATCATTGCTGCTCCACAGTACACTGCAGCTTTTGGTTAACCCTTATGACAATTATAAGATGCCACTGATGTGAATACCTTTTGTTTTTCCTCCAGCTTCTCCTCGAGGCACTGAATGAGAACAGGGTCCACTTTGGGGTCGAACTTATTGGCGAACCAGTGACCATAGTTGAGTAACCAACGCATTTCTGCTGCACCGAAAATACAAACGCTGCGAATGTGTTCCCCTGAGCAGGATGGGTACAGGTTCTCCTCCAGGTAGTGCCACTTCACCAGCCTGGTCTTGCTCATCAGGTCCGTGATGTCAGGCTGGGATCTGGGTACCGCGCCGGGTATACCTGGCAGTCGCACAAGTGTGGCCCAGAAGTGTTCATCTGGGGAGTAGGTGTCCTCTGACCAGGCCAGAAAATCTTTCACCACGACTGAGGAGTCCATGTGCCCGACAAAGTCCCGTGACAAGACAAAGTAGGCATTGCCGGAGAACATCTCGATACCATGTGGTGGTGGGGTCTTTACCTGCTCCGTTTTCACGGGCAGTTTTTGATATTCAAAGCTGACGTCTCTCAGCTCGTGGTGAAAGGTGTACCTCGCCTTCTTTTGCTCAGGCGGTCGGCTTGTCTCCAGCATGTTAGATCCATTCAGCTGCTTGAGTTCTGACACCAGCTCCATATTGGACCTGAGGGGGAAATCTTGGCCACAGAGGTTGATGACGTACTTCCACTTGACTTCTGACCCCAAAAGGTCGGACAGACAGTTGAGATCAGCTTTCAGTCGGCTGATGCTTGCATAGAAGACTGACTCTCGCTTGGAGGCGATGAAGACGTTGGGCAAACAGCGGGCCAAACCCTCCATGGCAGAGATGAACTCAGCTGAAGACTTTTGATCGTAGTGGATACAGTAGATATTGCTGGGTGTGTACAGCGCTTTGATGAGTCTCTCTACCATCCATGCAGATTTATGCACGACCAGTGAATAAGCAAGAGGAAAGTCTTTCTCCTCCTCTGAGACACACACATCATCATAACCTCTGGACGTGATGAATAACGGGCAGTTTGAGGTGAGGTTAACCAGACTTTCATCCTTGTCCTCCACAACTTGCCTCCGTCTAATGATCAGCGATTTACCCACCTCCACCGGGTCCATGTCATATATAGCCGAACAGTCAATGTTGTATTTGTGAAATGTTTGGATGTCATTTAAAGCTGCTGCGGGATGTAAAGATTGAGTGATGTAGCTGTACTTCACGCTGACCAATAGCAGGACACACAGAATCAGCAGTGTGAGGAGTGAGGGAATTAACTGCTTTCTTCTTATTCTCAGTAATGGACATCTTGTATTCATTCTGTGGTGAGAGGGAACAGAAACCAAAACTACTGATGTGGGTTTTCATTAGCATAACCGTTAAACATCGTAAGTGAGAAACTGACATGAAAACTGAAGACCAGATGTGTGGATTGAATTACAGCCCGCAACGTACAGCGTATTTCTTCCCAATTTACAGTGTAATTACTTGTACTAACAGTGTACCAGTATAGTACAGATACATACAAGTAAGTACACGGGAACAAGATGTGAAGTTAGTGAATAACAATGTGGGAAGTGTAACTACGCCCTCAAATTCAGCTAATTCAGTCTTTTTCTTTTTTTTTTTTTTTTTTTACAAATTTTGGGGTTGAAATGATTAATACTTAGCATTACTTCTGGAAGATCCTTTTTGTTTGACCAGAAACAAAAAGGCTTTGAAATCTTGCGAGAGGTTGAGTTGCAGGAAGACGAAAGCATCTTACTCTTTAACAGAAACTCTTTAACTGTCTCTGTAGGGATCCTTTCCATAATGTTGATCCTTTCCATAACTTCAAATAACAGTCTTAGCCAGAGTCAGTGGCAAAAACAAGCACTTTTAGTGGGCGTACTTTTCCTTTGCAGACATTGCAGCCCGTTCGCAGATGCCGGTCATTTCAACCCCAAAATTTGTGAAAATAAGGTCCAGGTTTAAAAATACCAGAGTTTCCCTTTAACACCAGCATTGATGTGGTTCATCACAGTACAGTCACATCATTTAGTTTACAGCTCAAAAACCACATTTAAGTGTGCAGCACCTCTTTAAAAATCATTTACACTCTAGGTATTTTTTTAACTAACGGGTACCTATTGCAGTTTGACCTACTGAGCAACAATCTGGCATTTGGGAGGAACTTGAAGTGAAACCAGGCACCCTTTCTAATATGAGCATGACCATCATTGAGAGCTGCACGCAAGTCATGAACGAACGTCCGCCATCGACGTTTGCTGGTGGAGTGAGTGGCAGCTGGGACTGTCTTCCATGGAGCTGTAGGTGCGGGGCGCTGTAGAGATGTTTTGTATAGAGATCACTGTAAAGAAAATGCCTGTGAAATCCACACTAATTTACTGTGTTTGTGCACAGTAAAGTACTGTATACTATTTCACAGCAGAATACTGTGTATTTAATGGTTTGCCTGTGGTTTTGTGCATCAGGTCTGCTCAGTTTTGGATGCAAATTGAAATTGTTTGGAGTCAGTTTCCCTTTAGAAGAAATGCGCTCAGTTTGAAAGTTATAAAATGACTCATAGCTCATTGTATCATATTTAAATGCTGATACTGTGCAGTGACTCTCAATGCAATTATATACAACATTATTGTATTGTATAATGTATATGTGCTCAATTTAACTATACTCTTGGTAATGATGATGTGACCTTTTAAAGCAGGTACAGGGGTCTCAAATTAGCCTTGGCTAGAAATCCTATATGCAACACATCTGTATCGTGTTATTGCAACATGTTACAATGTTCTCTTGCATTGTCCCTGACAAATAAACTAATAAATAAATAAAATAAAAAAAGTTTTTCAATAACTGTAGTCTTTTCACTGTGGCAGGACATAAAATATATACTCTACAGCTTCCTTGGCTGTTAGGTGGACATTCCTGTTTTTTTTCTTTTAGTCCAGCTGTATTTACTGTAGAAACCTCATCATAAGAACATTTCTCTATTTCCAGCACACTCCATGTAACAACAGTGTCAATCCACATAAGCCTGCACCATACTGTAGGCTTCTGAAGTCCGCTGTAAGTATGCTATACACCTAATTTACAACATATAAAGTGACATATAGGCCCATATGTTCCTGACAATACTCTCTTCCTTGGACTTCTGTTTATTCCAATGTAAAACCACCTAGTAACCCTAGTTATTTAGGAGCTATGTAATTTGCCTATCCTAATTTTAATACTGCACCCCTCCAGTGTCTATATGGTGATGAAATAAATCCCAGCAGATTTACAGAACCCATTATCCCATCTTCTCACAAACTTCCTGCTTTGTTGCTCATTAGGTCAAATTATACCAGTAATGACAGAATAGGTACTCGTTAGTTAAAAAATACCTATAAGTTCCCACATTGTTACCCTCTTATTCCCACATCGTGTTCTCTTGTACCTACATGTATCGGGACTGTACTGGTACACCGTTAGTGCAAATGATTACACTGTAAATTAAAGAATTACGCTTTACGTTGCGGGCTGTAATCTAAAGCGTTACTAATACAACTAATATATATAATTATTGAACACATATTCACCTTGCTCCATACGCGGGTACCGGTCTGCGGGCACACGTTTCACCAAGTCACATCCTTCAAGTTGTAAAAAACGGAAGATAAATTTAGATTTCAGACACCTGTTTCTGTTCTTCTTACCCGCTCAGAAGATAAAGCTTTTATAATAAAGACTTGTTTCCTAGAGCAAAAAACAACAACAATAAAACTTGAGAAGCAACTTATCGATGTTGGGAGAAATAAGAAGAGTGGCTCTTCCGTGGCATTCCACTTTTTACGCACGCCCGGCGCGACATCTATGGACAATATCAAATTGAGCAATGGGCTCCATTAATTGCATTTCGTCGACTGATTTGCCACATGGTTATCCAAAGCATAAAAGAGGGTGAAGACCACGCTCTCTGAGTTTTAGCCCGTGTTATGTTTCTGTGTCTGAGAGGAGAGGACAGCGCCGCGCTCTGAGAAATAACCCGGAAAGAGGGAGGAACTCAGGAAAGCGACTAATTAGAGATAAGAGCTGCGAACATTTTGTTTATCAAAGACAACTGTTACATGGAGGGCGGACTGGAGCTGTGCGCAAATTAGATATCCCTAAACAGAATATCCCCGTAGCTGATTAAAGGGAATGAAAACAGCGTGGCTGAAGTCACCTGAACTCACTAAAAGAAGAGAGAGAAAGAGAGAGAGAGAGAACTGCAAAGGTTTAAGGGAACTGTGGCGCTCAAGGTTTTCAAGTCTTGCACAACATCTTTCTTTTATCTGTGAAAGTACAAAGTCAGGTGAGACTCGGGTCAAAAAGAATGAAGACTGCAAAACCAGTTTATATACTGTGTCTGTAATCAGATCTGGTTTATCTATTAAGGAAGGAAAATACACACATTGTGCTTATAATAACCAAGATGTGTGATTATAAGTCTTTGTGAGAGAGCTTTTGAAAATAGACAATAAAGCTGTAAACTAAAAGGTATCTCAGAATCAGTGACACAAATAGGCCTTCAAATGTATTAAAATGTTTAAAAGTGAAATTTAATTCAACACAAGTGACACTGGGGGTCATGGGAGCTGGCTCACGAGCAATATTTCTGTTTGTAGGTCAACTCAACATGAATAAACTGACAGTGGATTAACAGCGTCCCCACTGGATCATTCAGTCAATCAATAAAAGCTTGTCCTCCAATCATGACTTTATAAAATTAGCTTTCAGGTGTGTTTTAAAAGAAGCAGAAATGTTCAAATACTGTAGTGTCTCCTCTGACAAACTTCTGAGGGGTGGAACACAATGTTTGTCCTTAATTTGGGAAATTCAATATGGAGTTTGGCACTGAAAAGACATTGAGATTTGCAGCTTTACATGTTGTTCTTATCTAGCAGTTAAACACTTAATAACACAAAATAAGGACAGGTTTTCCTGAAATTAACAAAATCTACACCAGACCAGCCTGCATTAGAAACACATAGCCTACAAGATGGGTGAAATGGATGCTGTTAGTTCTGGAAAAGAACAACGTATTGAAATGCAGTTAAAAAAATTAATTTTTAGTAGAGGCAATTATTTATCCAAGACAGAAAAGGAGTAACATAATGTAACTTTATTTCTCCCATGTAATTGGCAGTCTACATGACTGAAAAACAGACTTTTTTCCCATTAAAATCAGAAGAATTGTGTGTATTTTGAGAGCTGTATGTAATATTCTCAGTTTTTATTAATATTATAATCAAGTTTAGGAATTGATACATTAAATGGCTATTTTTTAAACCCAATATCGAAATACATTTTTCCAAGAAGTGCGTCTGAAGTTAGTGGTCTCTGCAAAGTCACTTCTGGCCGCAGGTGTACAACAACGCAAACTCAACAGGTGACGAACCAGAGAGGTTGTCAGGTGTATATGAAACCTCGGCTAATCCAAGAAGTAAACATGGCAAAGTAGATGTTGACATTGTAAAGGTCAATATCCCCTCCCATTGGTTTCAGGGCCCTGAGCAACAGCTTTTACTACTTCAAGAGTATATTTAAAACTAGTGTACAGCCATGTATCATCAGCATAGCACAGACTGCGTATGAATGATTGCCATGTAGCCACTTATATGAAGTTGTGTTACATCAACAGAAAACGCAGAGAGCAAGATGAGGTGTAAATTCAGGGTGTTTTTTTTCTTATTTTCTACATAATAAATTAAAGTGACAGCAGCTGCTACCACTGAGCATGCATCAGAGGAAAACAAATACTGCTGTCACTGAGTCAAGTCCTGAGTTATGTCCTCACCCAACATTTTAATCTGCTTTAAACTTTTAAGGTCTAATGTTTGCTATATAGCACTTCCAGCAACACATCGTATGAGCCTACACATGTTCAGGAATCTCATTTAAGAATGAGATTTAACGTCACATAATGTATTTTGAACCTCTGAGGGTGAATGACTGTGTGTGTGTTTTATGCAGACATCCAAATGCTGTTTTGTGTGTTTTGCTGAGAAGAGCAAGAACGACGTGATGCTGTAAGACACTGCACCGTGGAGCCAGTTCATTATCTAGTCAACGTTATCTACTTTCTATTTACAATAACAGGACTTGTCTAATTTGATTAACTGAACTGAGAGAGGATCCAAATGCCAAAATACCAGGAAGAGAACACAGAATAGCTTATTGACTCTCTGCTGTGAAACCAACAGGTGTGGTTTGCATGAGTCTGAAATACCAAAATAACCACACAATGAATGAAACTGCACAGAGAATTAATTGAATAAAATTTAAATAACTGTGTTACAAACTTTGTTTTCTGATGTAGATGGACACGTGCAATCAATGGATGAATGTGTTGTTTCTTACTGTTGCTGTGATTTTATACTGCAGACACTGCGAGGTCCACGGCAAATTCCCCACTGTCACAATAAAATCTATCCTTATCCTTCACCTGCTCTGTCCAGGAAATACACTACAGATTAACCTGTTAAGGGCACATGGGTGGGGCAAAAACATTTGCAGTTGGACTATTAATCAACCACCCATATGAGCTCTCCCTCTCCTCCAAGTTCTTATCCAGTACAGCCAGATTTTGAGGTTTTCTGGGGGCCAGATGGTGGTAATTTCATTAAACACAACGTCAAGTGGGAATATGGAGCACTTGAGCACAACATAAACAACAATAATTGAGGTCTTGAAACTATATTTTGACACAGGACCTCATCTACAAGACAGGGCCACAAGGTCAGTTAATATTGCAGGACCCATCATACTTTAGTGGTGACATTTAAAAAATATATATATTATATATATATATATTTGTAACAAATGTGCAGTTGCAGTAACTAGTGATGACATATTATATCCATAACTTGTATTATGAACAAACATATAATAAAAATATATCAAAATAAACAAAAGCTTAACAAATATTATATTTCGTTTTCTTTTGTTTGTTTTTTAAAGTCTTTTATTTTTACAGCCTTCACCTCTGACCACGCTACCAAACCCCGTGACGTATTTTTAAGTGACGTTACCGTGACGTAGGGATTTCCGCACCGCCATATTAGTTTCGTTACATCAGGAGGAAGAAGAAGAAGCTAGCTGAGTGATTTGTGGAAAGGGGCGATATCATTATGGCAAGGACTCTCTGACCACGGCGAAGCTTACTTTTGGAAGTACGTGGATTTAATATGTTTTATCAAACAGTAACTATAAAAGTGTTACAACGGGGGAGGTGCGAAATGACCTTGGTGGCAGGCTGTGTAAGTTAGTCCTGGTGTGACAGCTAATTTAGCTAAAGCTAACCAACGCTAAGGCCAGCCTCAGTCGTTAGCTGCTAAACATGTAGCTAGCCAATGCTAACCAACGCAAACTGTAACTGTCAGCGTACAAACATTAAGCTACGAGTCCCACCATCGTCTGTCTCACAATCTTTCAAATTAACTGGACCACATCTTGTCTCGTTGATTGTGAATGATGGGATGATGTTGTCATCCTATTTTTTTTTTTTTTTTTTTAAATACAGGTGAGGCTGTGAAAGGCATCCTGACACCATGTTGGTTCGTCTGTTCAGGCTCCATGGCCTGCTGGTGGCCTCCCACCCGTGGGAGGTAATAGTGGGCACCCTCACTCTGAACATCTGCCTCATGTCTATGAACAGCCTGGCAGCCAGCAGCCAGATGTGCAGCTGGAATGAGTGCCCCAAAGTCGAGGAGGTGAGCTAACCTGAGAGGAGGATTCTTGGGGCGTGTGGCAGGTCATCCCAAATGTAAGCAAGGGAAAGGAATTGCTTAAGCAGTGTTAACAAGAAGACATGTCTGTGCCTGTTTTCTTACAGAAAATCCACAGCAGCGACATCATCATCCTAACAGTGACACGCTGCATGGCCATCGTTTACATCTATTTCCAGTTCAAGAATCTGCGACAGCTGGGATCCAAATATATACTGGGTCAGTATGATAGGATGGACTGTAATGGCACTGCTTCATATATCATATCGCCCAGCTTTACTATGGCAATGCCACTAAATATTTAAACTGTCAACATTCTGCTTGTTTTCTCTTCCTACAGGTATTGCAGGGTTATTTACAGTGTTTTCCAGCTTTGTTTTCAGCACAGTGGTCATCCACTTTGGGAAAGAGCTGACAGGTCTTAAGTAAGTGTTCCAAAAAATGCACAAACATATACTTATTGTTCAGCAGACAGATCATGGACTAATACAAATGATTCACCAGTTTATAGTAGCAGTTGGAGTCTTTCGGCTTATTGTTGAGGTTGCTAGTGCTGTCACCTTACCTCAGTTGCCACAGTGTGTATACAATAGATGAAGTGTGGCGGTGAGATCAAACTATTAAAATGACCTGCTGTTACTGCACATCCATCAACATGAATATCAAAGAGACATGATGTGACACAATATGCCAAAAACAGCATCCCTTTCAGGTTGATCATGAGTAATTTGGTTCAACAGTGATTAAAAGAAATAAATTATAAGTACGAGGACAATTCCACCCAGTGTCACTTGTGGAACAACACTGTAGACAAGGGCTGTGAGTTGTTTTTATTTTGGGCAATTTGTTGGGCAGTTTTTGTCATTTTATTTTACTAATTTAATGGTCTGCCTCCTTGAGAATTCAGCTCGGTAAATAATTAACCTGTAAAGAGCAATTCAAAGCTTGTGCAAATAGGAACTGGCAGTTGCAGTCGGGCCATATTGTCTACGTTCTTGTTGTCTACGGTGACTAAATGACAAGTAAGCCGTCTTTAGCTGTTGCAGTCCGATCGACTGGCGCTGAAAAGCAACGTCAGTTTATAAATCATATTTGAGAACTAGACCAAAAACTGTGTGTGCAGTTGTGCACCCTGATCATTTAATAGCGGAGGCGTCCTTCATCTGACGCCATCAGACTTTTCTTCAAATAGTGTGGGACAGCTGTTCAGCCTGTCTTTACAGCTTATTGCTCAGCAAAGATCTCAAGGTGATTTATTTTGTTTAATTGAAGGAGAGTCGCCTATAAGCTGTATGTTTCAGTAAAATTAGATTTTCACATTAAAGACCGTGGATGGACTCCCCCGTCCCCTGCGCGCACCACACACACTCACACACACAAATATATCGGCATTCGCCAGTTGTTGGCCTGACGGTGGCCAAATGGAAAATTTTAACATATCGCCCAGCCCTACTGTCACTCCCTGATTGACATTAACTCTCTTTTCCCTGCAGTGAAGCCCTGCCGTTCTTTCTCCTGCTCATTGACCTGTCCAAAGCCTGTGCACTGGCCAAATTTGCCCTCAGCTCAAACTCTCAGGTAATATCCCACACACGTGTGAACTGTAACTGAAATAAGATCTGTTGATTCATATGACGGATCCAGTTGAGGCGTCACCGACCGGTGCTATGATCCTGTGTCTTGTGTGTAGGAGGAGGTGAGGGAGAACATCTCCCAGGGCATGGCCATCCTGGGCCCCACCTTCACCCTGGATGCTCTGGTTGAGTGTCTGGTCATTGGGGTCGGCACCATGTCAGGTAAGAAATACTAATATTTCTTCTCATCCAAAATGGTGACAGCGATGTTTGTATATTTGAGTGTGTAGTGGAAAATTAAATGACTAAATACCATTTTCTATTGTTTTCTAGGTGTGCCTCAATTAGAGATCATGTGTTGTTTTGGCTGTATGTCTGTCCTGGCCAATTACTTTGTCTTCATGACCTTCTTCCCTGCGTGTGTCTCCCTGGTCCTGGAGGTAAGGATGACATGCAACATTTGGGAGAATTAAAGTCTCGACAGGATGTGGAAATGAGTGTCTTACATCTCACGTTGACTCTCTTGTGTTTGTGCGTACAGCTGTCCAGGGAAAGCCGCGAGGGCCGTCCAATCTGGCAACTGAGCCACTTTGCCCGTGTGCTGGCTGAAGAAGAGGACAACAAGCCAAATCCAGTGACCCAGAGGGTTAAAATCATCATGGTGAGAAACTAAGTCAGGTTTATTAGTCAACTGTGTATACCGTTTTCAAACATCAGTGTAAAGGTGACGTTTTAAAAAAGTCATGAAGCATGTAAACGGTCTAGCTGATATCTATTTCATGATGTCCTCCTCAGTCTTTGGGCCTGGCCTTGGTTCATGCTCACACTCGACTAGCAGCTGAGCATCCAGGTCCGAATCGCACGGTGGAGGGGCCCATAGCTAAGAGACTGGATTCTGATGGTACCATGTTGCCTCTGAAGCTCACCAGGTGAAAGCATTAAACAAGGAAGATAGCTCATTCCAGGAATACATTAGCCTGTTATTGATTGTAACCCACTGATGCATGACTGTGTCTCTCTTCTCCTCCTACCAGTATGGACCTGGAACAGGTGATAACTCTCAGCCTTGCCCTGCTCCTGGCTGTGAAGTATGTCTTCTTTGAGCAAACAGAGACAGAGTCTTCCCTGTCCCTCAAGAGTCCCATTATAAGCTCTCCCCCGACTCAGAAGCCCAGGGTGGCAGGGGGCCGCTGCAGAAAGGACATTCCAGCCCCGAAACCCCAGAAGATCATGAACGGTACCTTGGCAACCAACCCTACCTGCCCAGCTGTCTCAGACTCTGAACCTTCCCCTGAGGCTGACCCAGCATTCAGAGAGAAGGGTGAGACTAATAAATGGTCCTGCTAGCTTCATAATATACTCACTGATTAAAAAAATAACAAAAACTCTGATGTAACTGCTTTGTTGCTTAACATGTGTTTGTCTCTCTCCTGATTCCTCTACAACAGAGGCAGCCTCAGTGGAGAACGGCCCCCGTGTTTCATGTTTTGGGGAGTCTCTTGCTCCGACACCTTGTGTCCCTCAAAACAGCTGTGATTCAGAGCCGCGGTCCCTGGAGGAATGTGTGGCCATCCTCTCAGATCCTCAGGTGAGCTGCCAGAGCACATGGGTGCAAAGCAGAAGATATCCTCGGTTCTGAGATTTGTCTGAAGGTTTAGGAAATCACTGGTCTGCCGTTGTTGCTTTCCAGAGGGGTGCCCGTTTTCTTAGCGATAAAGAGGTGATGAACCTGGTGGCCTCTCGTAACATCCTGAACTATAAACTGGAGGCTGTCCTCGACACTCCAGAGAGGGGCGTGGCCATCAGGAGGGAAATGCTGTCATCCAAACTGCCTGTTCACTCTGCCTTGGCTTGTCTGCCTTATAAAGACTACGACTATTCTAAGGTATTGGCAACATGCATATCTATTAAATGGGTAGTCCTATTTATAGCTACATATTGTAACTTGTTGTCCAGTCTACAAGCACATTCATTTTCTTACATGTTTTTAGCAAATAAAATGTTTCTGTGTTCGTGTTGCAGCTGCTGCAGAGTGTTCATTTGGTCTGTATTACTGTGTTCTTGCCCTGTAGGTGATGGGCACTTGCTGTGAGAATGTCATTGGCTACATGCCAGTGCCGGTAGGAGTGGCTGGTCCTCTTCTGTTGGATGAGAAGCAGTTTTACGTTCCCATGGCGACCACAGAGGGCTGCCTGGTAGCCAGCACTAACAGAGGATGCAGGGCACTTTCTGTGAGTGAGGGGTATCAAGCTGTGTGTGTGTGTGTGTGTGTGTGTGTGCGCGTGCGCTGTGCTGACTCTTTTGTCTTTCCTGTCCAGCTGAGTGGGGGTTGCCGCAGCAGGATCCTAGCTGACAGTATGACCAGGGGTCCCGTGGTGAGGCTGCCCTCAGCGTGCCGGGCCGCAGAGGTCAAAGTCTGGCTTGAGACCTCGGACGGATTCAGCCTGATCAAAGAGGCCTTCGACCAGACCAGCAGGTCAGTACAAACTGTCAGAAAACACCAACTGAATGATTGAAGGTATTTTCCGTTTCCTTTGGTCACATCTGTAAAACGGATGTGCAGATCATGAATGAGTTTTTGCTCTTGGTAGGTTTGCTCGTCTGGAGAAACTGTTGGTGGGCTTAGCTGGGAGGAACTTGTACCTTCGCTTCCAGTCTCACACAGGAGACGCCATGGGCATGAACATGCTCTCCAAGGTACGACCAAATGTTATGTAGCTGTCAGCAGTCAATGCAGTTTGAATGCAACTTTTGCCCCCGTCTCTAGTCAGCAGCTTACTCTGTTTTCGTGTATCTCGAGTACTGTAAATACTGACAAGTGTGTGCGTGTGCTGGGTTTCCTCAGGGGACCGAGAAGGCTCTGCACAGACTCCAGCAGCAGTATCCAGACATGGAGGTGCTGGCGGTCAGCGGCAACTACTGCACTGACAAGAAGTCTGCTGCCATAAACTGGATCATGGGCCGGGGAAAGTCTGCTGTGTGTGAGGCCACCATCCCTGCCAACGTTGTCAGAGAGGTAAAGACAACTAACACCAAACTCTCAGTCAGGGATCAAATCTGTTTATTTATTTATTTATTATTTCCACAGTTTTTGTTCATTGCTGCAGGTTATTTCTGCTTGTAAAATCACACATTTCTTACTAAAACAACCCATTAATGTCTCTGTAGGTGTTGAAAAGCAGTACAGCTGCTCTGGTGGAGCTGAACATCAACAAGAACTTGGTGGGCTCGGCCATGGCCGGCAGTATCGGGGGCTTTAACGCTCATGCTGCCAACATCGTAGCAGCCATCTACATCGCCTGTGGACAGGTAATGAATCAGTCAACATGTTAAAGCTGTTAATCACTGCATTTTACATACAGAATGAAGATAAAAACAAGTGTGTTTAAATGGTGAAATGGCGCATATTCCTGGCGTACTAACACAATACTTGCTATATAATGACTGCATTGCATGCTCAGAATACCATATCTGTCACGTGTTACACAAAACATTGTATTTTGATTAGAAGAAGGAAAAATGTACTACTTCTCAAAGTGTGTGAGAAGCAGAAAGGTGTCGGTATGAGAGCCTGAAATCACAGTAAACTTGAAGTAACCTACTCAAGTCTGTATATCAGCCCATATGATCCCTGTATTGAGGGCCAAATAGGAATCCATGATGCTGCAACTCACCAGTCAGGCTGATTTTATTTGCTATTAAAGACACTTGCTCTCAAACCGGAGCGACTAACAGGTCACGAAGCACATGTATAAATAAGAACACTGATAAAGTGTATGAAGTAGAAGGAACCCAATAAATATTTATGGTGATATCCGTGACTGCAGAGTAGCTTTGCGACTTTAAAAAATAATAAAATAATAAATGAAGGGAGGTCAGAGTATGGAGAATAGCCTGGGCTAAAATGAGCGCTTCATGTATCTGATGTTGTTAAAGTTAACAGCCTGTATAAGTAGTATGGTTGGTCGACGCACATGTGACACAGTTGATAATAGCAATAGATAACAACTTTAAACCTGGACAGGATCTGTAAAAGACACAAGATCTTACATGCAAGAAACATTTGCATAATCTTTATGGACCTGTGTGACACTTTTAGATTTTTTTTACATCAGTGTTGGTCCTCAGCGTAGCCTAAAAACATTTATCGGTTCATCACCACACTTACTGTGATATTGCTGTATTGTTGTCAGGACCCAGCTCAGACGGTGGGGAGCTCCAACTGTATCACTCAGATGGAGCATGCCGGTCCAGAAGGGGAGGACCTGTACATCAGCTGCACTATGCCCTCCATAGAGCTGGGCACTGTGGGAGGAGGCACCAACCTGCTGCCACAGCAGGCCTGTCTGCAGGTAATGTTGCCTATACTTTTTATTTCACTTTTTACAAGCGGACAATATAGTTTCAGTTAATTGTGTTGCATTGCTTGTTATTTTTAAAGTTTTAAAAGTTAATTTCATGGTAGTTTTAGTTCACAAAGTATGAAATTTTGTCACAGTGAATGTAAAGAAGCAAGCTGTTTGTGTTTGAGTCCTTCATTTTATAAATGAATTAAAAAAATAAAATAAAGGATTTATTCAACTAACGGAAAAGTCAAAGGCAAATCACTAGAGAACTTGGAGAAGTTGGAATTTACACTCGTAAAATGTACACACGTGTACTGAACATAAATTCACAAAAACAAGTATGCATATGTAA
This sequence comes from Macquaria ambigua, assembly GCA_008360985.2. Classification (NCBI taxonomy): domain Eukaryota; kingdom Metazoa; phylum Chordata; class Actinopteri; order Centrarchiformes; family Percichthyidae; genus Macquaria; species Macquaria ambigua. Next base: position 435,185 of record VMKM01000244.1, on the reverse strand, counting down.
ATAATAATATTTTAAGTTTCAACCACTCAGATGGCATTTAGTGCGTCAGTGATTTGCAGACATGTGGCAGTGAGACTGCCAGTAGAGAGCTGTAGGAGGTGAAGGGGGTGATGACCCTGCAGGGACTGTGTGATGAAGCACAGGGTTTTTTAAGACAGCTGATAAATAAAAAACAAACTTTCTGGACTTAAATAGGGCTGATGACATTGCAGCTGTTTGTATATAACCAGGAACACACAGGCAAAAGATCTGTCTCTTCTCTGATGTTTTTCTAATGTAAAACCATCACAAAATGTCTGTATGCCTCTGTCTTCAGATGCTCGGTGTCCAAGGTACCAGCTCCAACCAGCCAGGCGAGAACGCCCGTCAGCTGGCCCGTGTGGTTTGTGCCACCGTGCTGGCAGGGGAGCTCTCCCTGATGGCTGCTCTAGCTGCTGGACACCTCATCAAGAGCCACATGACCCACAACAGGTTAGATATTTTACTCATGTTATTTGTAAAGGTTGTAGTTTTCCCCCCGTGGTTGCTGACTATGTTCTGTTTCTCCTAGATCTAAAACAAATCTGTCAGAAATGCCCTCGTCAAAGTCGGAGACAGCAGCGTGACATCAAACGTCGACGGTCCATCTTGAGAGTCAGCCAGACTGAGCGAGTGCTCCAGCTAACAGAAAAAAAACTTCACTGTGAAAGGTGAGAGGATTGAATCATCTCCCAATGACGTGGTTCTGAAGGGAGAGTGCTGCGAGTCGTCGACATCCAGGTGTTAAAGACGAGAAGGCCAATAACCAGACCCAACACATGCTGAAGACCACAGCCAACGTGTGCTTGCTTTGTGTGTCGCCCGGCTGATTGCATAGACTTTTTGGGTTGAGAGGAGGTTATGCTACGGTTACTTACTTGTGCCATTTGTCTGCAACTGAGCATTGCAGTAGTGTTTTGGAAAGCCGTCGTTGTTGGCACTGATCCTTCAGACAACTGTGAATTATTGATGGGTTTGGATTGGTAAAATCCACCATGCTGCAGAAAGTCTTGAACTATCCTGTGCCTCTTAAAGAGTCATAGGCCAAAAGCTTTTCCCATCATACAATGGAAAGACACACCTACCACATTAATTCTTGTATGGTTTTCCATCTAAAGTGCATGAAGTGAGACGTTCAGACAGCTGTGACATCGGATTTTCTCTGAGACATTGATCTTTGCACTCGCCAAAAGCTTGCTTGGACATTTGCCAACTTTCTGCCTGAATGTATGCTGTACTAAATCAGTGTTGTAGGACATCGCTTGCACGGGCCTTCCTGAATGAAGGTGCTACTGTATACTGTGTATACTGTAGGATGACTGGCTGCTGGTTCCCAGGAGGAAAAAGCACCTGCTGGCCGAGGTTTTTGTCACAAAGTGACTCGTTTGAATTGTTACAGGCAGGTTGCTGCTATGTGATAAGGTGTTGTGCTAATAGGAAAACTGGAAAATCAAAGCCATATTAACTAATTTAATAAACTTTTATGGTACACTAGTTATGTGCGGAGCGATCGAAGGATTTAATGAGATGGTTTAAGCAAAAGGATGAGTTTAAGGCAACACTGACTACAGATACTGCAGGTTCTTGTATTGTTCTCTTAAGAAAGCAATGAAGCTCAGAAGTGGCCTTACAATATAGTACGTGTCTAGATTATTCAATTTTAAGCTATTCATTTCAAAAGATTGTTTTGTTTTATTTAGAAAATAAAAAACACTACGTTCCCTCTTAGTGATGTCTTTCTGTAACATGAACAAAATGGCTCCAAAACGCAGAAAACTGGAGGAGAAACTTATTTATTTCACTTTTTTTAAAACAGGGCAGAAGAAGTGTGACGCTGTCACAGTACATTAAGTTGATCCCACAGCATTAGTATGAACAAATGATTTACAAAAATGTATTTCTAAATTACATTCAGTTTGAACGACTTGCTAAACTTGTACTAGAAACGTCTGCTTTTAGGTGAAAGAGCTTCAGCCTGTGCTTCTTTCCACTTAGCTGAGAGGCTGAGTATCATCTGGCTTCACTCTCACCCACATCGTTCTGCTATAAGATCTAAAATCAAAGAGTGGAGGCTGCTCAAATAGCTACAAATCTCTCATCAATGATATGACCCAAGAAAAAAAAACATCTTGTGCTGTCCACAGGTGGAGGTACTGATGCTTTACTTTGAAAAGTATTGTCTGGAAAATGATTTAAGGTAATGAAAACTTAAACCAAACTGTGTGTGCTTCAGAAATTTCCTCTTTAAAAAGGGGTTTGTGATGGTTCCATTTTAGCCTGCGTCAACTGTAAAACTGCAAAGTCCAGAGTCATGGTTTTAGGAAATGTATAAAATCAACTCAAGTACTTAAACAGAGTAGAACCTTTCTAAACTGAGGACTTCGCAGCCCTGCACTTGTATTAGCAACATTTTTAGACAGAAAATACGTGATACAGAGACCTAAGCTCGACTATATTAACAGAATGGTTTCTGCACTTTAACTGCCAGGTAGAGCTGCAACGATTAGTCGATCGAAGGAAAATGAATTGCCAGCTATTTTGATAATCGATTAATCGTTTCAGTCATTTTTCCAGCAGAAATGTCAAACACTTGCTGGTTCCAGCTTAAATATGAGGATTTGCTGCTTTTCTTTGTCATTTCGGACAGTAAATGAAGAGCCTTTGGACTGTTGGTCGGACAAAAGAAGCTACTTGAAGTCACTTTGGGCATTTTTCTTTTCTTTTTTGCCATTTTACAGACTAAACGATTAATCGTGAAAATAATCTGCAGATTAATCGATAATGAAAGTAACTGGTAGTTACAGCCCTACTGCCTGGACACAGGCTCACTGACAGAAAGGTTGAAGCAGCAATGCTTATACTGACGTTAAACTGAAATGAATCTTAAGTCTTCATAATACTAAAACTTGTAGAAAAATATCCTGCTAGCCCTCTGTGGGAAAACACAAATGAAGTGTCATCTGGTTCATTCGTTCAGTGAATATACGGCAGGTCACAATTTCAATTGACAGTAAGGGGAATTTAGCCACGAGGCACTTCACTAGTGATTTCATGGTGCACCAACAGCACCCGCCATCGCATCTGAAACTACATCTTCCTGCAACACTAAGGCATTTGGGCTTGTCTCAGTCGCAAAAACTATTTTCAGACCTTCAGAGAAACTTTAGTGACACTATTTACAATTAAACATTCAAAGTATGTGCTGTGACACTACAACATTGTACGACACAAATATAAAGCCAAGCAAATAAATGTACATGAACTCTATCTTTGTACATTAAATATATGACATACTCCTCGACTCGTCCCTCCGTCAGCACCAGCGACAGGTGTTTTCATGAGAGGGGCGGAGTCAGAAAGGTCAAGTCTTACATCATAGGGGTCACGAGTCGATGACAGCCCTCTGGACTTAATTCAAATAAGATGATAACCATCTCAAGTCAATCAAACGTGGTTTTACTAGCAAAAGGAACTAGAAATGGCGAGAATAAAATATTTCAGTCTATTAGCAAAGATCTGTTTGTTTCTTTTTACAAACCTCTTATAGAACATACATACATTTATATATTAATATATCTGTAAGAAAAGAGACATGTTGGCTACTACACGAGCATGAAAGATGGCGTCCACTGTGGCATTAGGAGCTGCTGCAAGAACTTTGATGGGGAGGGAAGGTAGACTGGGCCCGCTGCTGGGTGCATTCATCTCAGAACACGAATTATAGAAAACGTACTGGGTTTTCTATTGACAAAATAATCTAGCAATTTAGTATTCTATCAGTTAAATCACAGTGAGGGGGATAAACAAGTGGTCATTTCTCTTGAAATGATAAATGATGATATCACTGCCAGGTTTCAGTTAACTCGAGAATATTCTTTCATATAAATGTCTCTCAGAGGTCAAAGGTTGTCTAACAAATGTTTGAATGCAGCCACCAGAGGGCTCCATTATGGCCCTTCCTCCCCTACTGGAACTAACTTGTAGCTAAGAACTGGGAGAGAAGAAATGAGGAAGCAGAGCAGCAGTCAGTCTGAAGAAAGTGGTTCCTCAAAGCCTCACGTGCAGTTCTGTCCTCGAGTCTCAACACTGGAAAGATGGAGAAGCATCATATTGTCATTTTGCAGGGTATGTACTGGATAAAGATTCAGAGGTGAAACCAGACTAGTAAGCTCCTGTGTTACCTGTGAGCCTCAGAATAAGATGGGTTTGCTGGCAGTCTTTTCCTGGACGTAGGAGGTGAAGCGCTTGAGGAACTTGGGGTACTCCCTCTTAGCCACGGCCCTGAGCACGGAGGCAGGAGCCCAGCCTCCTGGATTCACTGCACACAGACACGGGATAGACAGACAACTTCACTGAGCGAGCACATCATAATATGTCAAAATGAGTTTTTATACACTTTCAATTTTAAGAATTAAGAATAAATATGCCCCCGTCCATGGTTAGGGTGTTGGCGTTAAACATCCGATTCCAGGAACTTGAGTGGATGGTTGAAACGAGCTAGTACATTATACAAACACCATGTACTAGCCCATATTCTTTACAGGCTTTTTATTTTTAACCATCTACTTGAGTTCCTGGAATTGGGGAGTTTTTACGCCAACACCCACCAACCATGGATGGGGGCTTGTTTTTTCCTCCAACATTACTTCTTTACCGATCCAAGAGCACTAGTGGCTGCGACACCACAAGAGCTCCTGTTTGTATTCTTTTTCTTCCTATCACTGCAGGGTTCAGCAAGTTAAATTAAGACTTTTTAATACCACATAGAATGTCATTTAATACCCGTTTCACAATCATGACAGCTAAAGTATGAAAGTACGACGGAAAACCAGTAGGGACGATATGACCTACAATTATTTATTATTAAATCAATTTTTTTTCCAGTAATTCCCAGCAGTATATAACAATAATTATTAACGATATAATTAATTAAATGAACGCGACATGGACCTGGATAAGTGGCAGAAAATTGATGGATTAAATTACATGTAAATTAAGGTTTTGGTCAGTTAAGGTCTGATGGTCCTGCGTGCACAACAATCACACTTCTCCCGAGAAAATAAAAAATACTTTTTGTAAATTAAATTTAAGACTTTTTAATACTTTCAAAGGCCTTTTTTTGTTGAAGAAACTAAATTCAATGCTTTGTAAGACTTTCCCGAGTCCTGCAGATACCCTGATCATTCACACCAACTGAAGCCAAAGGAATAGGTGGACACAAACCATTGGCGACGTAGGTGATTTTGCACAGGATGTTGTCTCTGCTGATCTCTTTATCTCCCTCTGGTGGGCTGACCATTGTCTGGCAGATCATGCCGATGTTGATTTTGGCACGGACACACTTGCTGGTTGGCTGCAGGGGACGACAGGACAGAGAGTTAAGCAAAGTGGCGGCATGGTTATCATTCAGAATCTCAATATGCACATGACTCACCTGTGCATCGTCATGATCCACAGAGAAATTGCAGACCAGCCAGGTGTCTGGGTCATTCTCATTGTTGGCCAAGATCTTTCTCATGGCAGACAGGTACAGCACGTCCCTCTGAGACGCAGGCCACACCCGCTGCAACACAGGTTAATTATTTTTATCATTTCAGATTCAACAGATCATATAGAAAAAGGCGATTAAAACAAGCAGATCCAAACACTGTCGATCAAGTCTTTATGATCTTCTGGCTCTTACCTTGTGCGTTTGATAAACAATCGTTGCATTGTCTGACAGTGTCTCCACCACACTGAAGTTTTCAATGGTGGCTAAAAGAAGCAGAGAACACGGGAGTATTACGACAAAGTTGTATTAATCATAAGAAATTGTTTTAAACTAGCGCTGACTCAGAGTTCAAAGACCTACTCTCCCAGTCGTTGCGGTAGGCGGTGTCCCAAAAGTAGTGGCAGACCTCGTGACCGGTCACCCCCTTTACTGAGTGGGTGGCCTTCAGCGGGTCCAAAACAATCCCATTTTCTTCCACCTCCCTTCTGTACACCTGAACACACATGCCAAGTTTAAGTGAAATCATCTTCTAATCACATTTGTATGCATGTGTATACATGCAGCAGGCTTTGACTGGGGTTTAAGAAAAAAAAAAAATTTCAGAATTTACTGTGACTACATATAAATATGCTCTACTATGTGATTTACAGTTACAGAAATCTGAAGGACTCGTACCTTCATTTCTCCCTCTTCTACAACCAGCTGCCAGTTGGCGTCTCCACCAACATCCTGCAGCGAGTAGGTCATGTGACTCTGCACCATCTCCTCCACCTGTAACACAGGGCGGCCGGGGACAGAAAGAGGATGCGAGATCGATTATGTGATGACAACCTGAAAAGGTCCTCAAATATCAGCGTGGAGTCAGTGTGTGCAGAGAAGCAGAGACAAGTGAAACGCTGCCTTTCCACACATTCTATACTATGCATGTAATTTCTTCTGAGGACACGGGAAAACGAGACTAAAACTAAATAAAAAGTAACCTTTGAACACAAAAACTATGACGAAAGGTATTATAGTTTTTATGAACAAATAAAAACTAAATGATAATGTGAAAGACGAAACGGACATATAAATCCAGACTGGTTAAACAGTATCCTCTGCCGCCCCAAACCATCTCTTCTTCAGAAGTTGATTAGCTGCTTAACCTGTTGCACTAATGAGCAGCGTCTTGTATTTCAGTGATGTCATGTCTCTGCCAGTAATGTTTGAAGACACAACCGGTTCTTGGAAGGCAAAAGTAACAGGAAGTGACAACAAAGCAGCGGGGACAGACCACGGTAACATGCAGGCCGCGCGCCGTGGATGTAACATTTTAAACTTTAATTTCAGCGGGTGAGCTGCTCTGACAACTGAATTTACTGAGGAGAGAGAGTCTGTTATATTACTGCTGAACAGGGTGTCAAAACTGTACAGCTCTTTCATTTTTAAACAGTCATATTATACATGTATACAAGTTTTCATATCTTATTGTCAATTTTCAATTTACGCTTCTTCACTTGCAGTACTTGCTTTATCTTTCTTTATATTTTCTACTTACTATGTTTATTGTTATGCACCAATATACCAAGGCAAATTCCTTGTATGTGATGATACATTCTGCTTCTGATTCTGGTTCTGACATGGGCACTGTGTGGTCTGGTATAAACAGGTAAACAGTGCCTTTTCTGCTAACCTTGTGACAGATGTGAACAATACCTGTAACCATGGTAACTGCACACATCAAAGATGACAACAAAAGACATCAGAATTAAAACTTCATGACTAAAATGTCCAGTTCTGTGGACTAAAACTGACAAAATCTAATGACAAAAAAAAAAATGACTAAAACTAATCAGGTGCCAAAATGAACACTCGGTTCACACACAGATATAATGGGAGCTCATGCTTCATGCTGCTGCGGCGAGTTAAAGGGTCTTCCAGTGTATTCATGATAAAGCTCACACAGTTACCGGAGCCATGCAAACATGGTGTTTAGTCCAGACAGGGGGGCTTGAGTGGCTAAGCCTTGGCAGTGAGTTACCTCTGCGCTGAATCTGTGGACATCGTGAGGAGGGGCCATGACTATCAGAGCAGGGGAGGACTGACTATGAGGCTACAGTGAAGATGAGAACCGAGGGAGATGATGGACCAAAAAATAAATGGAGAAGATTAAGATAGTTACACAAAAAGATGAAAGAGGTATGAAATGAGGAACATAAGGAACGGGAAGAAATGGAGGAGGAACAGGTGGAATGGTGAAGGTAGCTTGCAGGTGTGTACAGGTGTAGGGAGCGGGTTGAACAACCTTGTCAGAGAATCTGTGTGTGCCGGCGCTGGAATAGACGTCTGCGGGGGGGACTGGGCTGGATCTCTGTATCCTTGTCTTCTCAGTTTGAGACTGGACACAAAAGAAACACAGGATTTAACTCAAATAACTCATTGCTTTTATTTATCACCTTAGCAGTTAGCATTCTTTAAGTAAATACTGTCTCTGATCTGTGGCTTACCTGTTCTTCCATTTTGTCCTGTCTGTCGAGAGCAGCTTCCACTGCATCGAAAAATTCCTCCTCGTTAATGAGGCTGTTTGGACCCTCCTGTCAATAAAGTGGAGCGGGAACGTTACTTCAAAAAAGGTCTTACACATCCCAAAATTCATGTTGCATTATGGGTGAATTTTACGAGTACTTCACCTCATAATCTGGACCTCCAAAGTGAGACTTTTTCTTCAACTCATTGAGCGCTGATTTATAGCCTTCCTCTATTCTTCGCCTCTTCTCCATCTCCTACACACACAAAAATCCAGAATCATTAAAACAACCACAGCTGTGCAGAGGGAAGATATGTATGCGGACCTAGTATCAAATCCTAATAACTTTACCCTGCATCTCTTTTTTTTTTTTTGCAGATAAACAAAGAAAAAAAAATCACTATTGTCTGCCAAATAAAAATGTACGTAATACAGGCTAGTAGGTGAAACATGGCTAATTTCGATCCAACTGTTACACACCTTATCCAGTCTCTTCTGCCAGCTGTCTTCTCTCTTCACCATGAGGTCGATACAGTGGGACAGAGTGGCCAAGATCCCGGCTGTGGTGGCCTTGAATGTGATGGCCTCGCCCTTAAAGTCTATGCCATTGATTCCCTTGGGACTCAAGGACAGGAACACTGCACAAAAGAGGAGCATGGGGAATAAAACGAATGCTACTTGCAACAAACAGCAAACCTGTACGGACCAATGACTTCAGTGTTGGGACAATTCCTAAACTAATGTTCTCTATTATCTTCATGTCAGTGGGCATCCTAACTAAGATTACTCCTTACTCAATATATTACCATTGCTTTTTTGGCTGGTGAGTGAAGCAAATCTGCCAGCCACTTGAATATTTTACCTGCATTTGGCTGGTGGCTGGTGCTATTTCTGTACCCTGGTTAAGGGTATTTATTTACTATGAAGAAAACAAAGGTTTCTTAAAAGATGCCGAAAACATAATTTCTCAATCACCTTCTTATATGAGAATTTGGCCCTACATTTTTTATTGCCAAAGTTAGAACATTTATGGTTATTTCAACTGAGTAGTGTATTTTGCGCTTCTCACCGGTTTAAAGTGGGTGAGGCTTAGTTAGAAAAAGGTGATGTCACATACTTCTGTGCACTAATCAGGATATAGCACTATTTTAATCAAAATGTGATGCCGGTTGTTGGGTTGTTTCTTTTGGTGCCAGGCCACCACATCCACCCAGTTCTGATGATGCAGTTTAGAGGAGTGTTAAACTCTGAATAAGTAATGCTTAGTGATGTTTTCCCCAAACTTTAAGCTTGATTTTTCCCCTTTTAGCAATTAATATTTTTAAGAAAAATTCTGCTTTACTCACATTTTTCTTTGCTGCCGTTGTTGTTGTGCAGAAACTCTCCATCCGTCCTGGTGTTGGGGAAGTCATCTTCATCGTCCTCCACGACTAAAAAAAAAAAAAAAGACAAATTAAGTTTCAGAGAGGAAAGGCAAGCACAAAAACACCTAACAGGTAGTCGCTACACACAAGGCCTTTCTTGTAGGACTCTACTGAAAGTCATCCAGGCCTCCAGGGCAGGGTAGCGCCTTGTGGCCCATTCACAACCAAAGCTACAGCACAGCACACCATCAGACTGACAGAACTCTGCTGTGCAGGACAACATGACAATGGTCTGGTTTCATCATTAGAACAGACAGAGGGTGAGAGAGAAAGAGAGAGAGGGAGAGGGAGGAGCGGAGAGGGGGAGGTGAGGAGAACAAAAGCAGGGCTTCATTCACTGTGGTCATCCACAGGCGCCCAGTGCAGGCTGCCATGAGCAAATGTTCAGCCAGCCAAGATGGGGTGAGGGTGAGGGGGCTTGTAGGATAACTGCTTTCTGAGTCACAACACACAAACGCATTCCAGACAAGATTCAGTAAATGTTTCCTCTAAACTCAAATAATAATAATTTTCATAACCTATATATGGAATATGGAAGCTAAAGATTCTCTCAAACATACCAGTGTCTCGTAAGAAACAGGCCAGCCATATTTTTGTAATCAATTCTCACTTTTGGTTCCCAGAATTCACCAATTTTACTTTTTTAATTCAACTTCTTTTAACATACTTTTGTGTCACACTGTATCGACACCTAATGCAACAGCTATGCGACAAAATAAACTAGGCTTCAACTAACAATTATTTCAATTATTGAATAATCTATTGGTTATTTTCTCAATTGATCAATTGTTATGTCTATAATATGCCTAAAAGTAGTGAAAAGTGCTCAATATAATCTCTTGCATGTGCCGTCTTCAAATTGTTTTATCAGACCAACAGTCCAAAGCAAAAAGATATGCAGTTTACTGTCATATGTGACAAAACAAAGCACCAGATCCTCACATTTGAGAAGCTGGAACCAGTAAATGTTTGACATTTTTGCTTGAAAAATGAATGTGAAATGAATAATATCAAAATAGCTGGGGATTAATTTTCAGTGGAGCAAGTCGACTAATCGATTAATTAATCATTTGAGCCCCAAAATAAACCTGGAATGCTACTGCAAAGTGGTATTTTCACAATTAAATTATCTTCACTTCTTGTCCAAAATCCACAGATCCCTACAGAGTAACAAAAGAAACTGTTAATAGGAGTGGGGGTGTCTGTGGTTCTTACTTTTATCCCTCTGCAGCTCATCCTTAGACACGGCATCTGCACAGCCATCAAAGTATTTCTGAAGCGTGTCCACCTGTCTGCACAGGATATCTCTGAAGGTCTCCATCTCTGCCAGCTTCTCTCTCAGGCTGTGACCCTTCTAGAGAAACAATACAGCAACACAGAGGTCAGGCCTTTGTTTATATTTCCATGGACCACAATGCAACCATAACAGTATGACAGCTTGTGTGTGTGCCTACAAGTACCAGAAAATCCCTCAGGTGTGCAGATACAAAACTGAAGCCAATGGCTTCCTCAGCCACAGTAAACATTTACCAGGAAACTCACCTTGAAGGAGGATGTGGAGGTGGCAGAGTAGCCGCTGGTGGCTGATGTGAGAGACAGCATGGAGCCATGTCTCCGCAGACTGGACTCTGAGCCATATCCAGAATCAGCCTGTGAAGAAAAACCAGAGGACACAAGTTAGTGTTGCTGTCACAAAGTAGCCTTAACTTAATAAAATACATTATAATTATTCATTTAAACCAAAGATTTAATCAAACAAACGACCATGCATGAGAAAAAGAGCTAAACAAAACAGCCACAGTTCAGCAGGGATTTATTAAGCACACAAAACAAAAGCTCAACTACTGCTAATCCTTCACTTTAACTGTTCTAAGTGTCCATCTGATCTGAAGTGTCCTCACTGGCATCTTCAGCTTTGTTACACAATCAAACCATCACTCCACATCATGCACGGATGTATCAGACATGATTCCAACATGCTTCTTTCCTGCAGCTGTGAGTAGGGCTGGGCAATTAATCGAACTTTATTTTCAATTACAATTTTGGCTTCCAACGATTATGAAAACAAGATAATTGAGATAAAACAATTGTGCTGCAGTCCGTTTTGCAATGATGCTCTCGTTTTGTCTTGTGTTATAAATCCAGCGCACCCCTTTCCTTTACAGTGGTGCGCTTTCGCCCCTCCCTAAAATCCCAAACTCACACTCAGCTGAGAATACTAAAAATACTGTGCAAGATTTGTTACACGGTGGTGTCTGCACCACAAGGCAATACGATCAATTAGTTTAATCATCTGAAATTCAATCACAAAGTGGTCTATGACCAAATAAAGAAACAATGAAATTAGAAAAGTAAAGCCCCCTCGACTTCTTCCACCGCAACACTTAAAGTTCAAGGAAATCCACTGTTAAAAAGACAAGTTTTTTGTTTTATTAAATAAATGCATGATGTTTCCAAAGTCAATGAGTAATTGTGTTAAATAATCGTGATCTCAATATTGAACAAAATAATCGATTTTTTTTTTCCATAATCGAGCAGCCCTAATTGTCGTATTAGTCGTGTCTGATCTATTCTGGTGTCTTAAACATCACATTGTTGTTTAATGAAAATTCTCTTCTACTACATACAGTAAGCAGGTGTAAATTAAGAATTACCAATAAAAAATAAAAGATTTTAGTGTTACATCCAAATATGTACACAATTAGAAAATACAAAAACAGCTTTCAAGAAAGCCTACATAATAATATTTTGACAGGATACAGTGACCTCAACCGCAGCACAACATCACACAGATGACAGTGAGTAACCATGGCAACTGAAACATCAACTGACTTCCTGTAAACCTGGCCGGTTCCCCTTTCCTCTTACATAACAGCCTGGCCCTCAAAATAGACGGCCAATGACAGGAGAGAGGAAAAGGTTAGACACCGGTAGATAGGAGAAATGGAGATGTGTTTCCCTTTAAGAGACACTTCCAATTTCAACCACCAGGGGGCATGAAATGTACATGCACGTGACTGGCATTTGTCAGAGCCTGGGGTAACTGTCGGTCAACGACCAGAAGTAACTCCGCCTCTGTTCGCATGGATTTCAGTCTCTGCTGCTCGCCCTTTAGCCAACATACTGCTACCCCACTGACTCCATCAGCACAGATAGCACTATCTAACTGTGGGTAGCTTAATCTGTTAAAAACAAAATCCAAGCCAGCACAGATTTTGTTGCAGCTATACTATCTGATAAAATCAGGAAATACAAAATAAAACAGGTAACATTTATCAGCTGCTGTGTCTCCTGTCAACAATCTCAACTGTACAGTAATACCTACTCACATACACATGCTCTAAGGTGCATGCAGCTCGGCAAATACTGAGTAACTGTATGAGTGTTTGTGTGTCGGGTGATTAAAGTTCCAGCGGACACACACACACACACACACACACACACACACACACACACACACACACACACACACACACACACACACACACACACCTGACTTTGGACAATAGGAGACATAAAGCCTGGTGCTGATAAATAAAAATAAAGTGGAAAAACAGACTTCTCCAAGTTTTTTGTGATTAAAAAGAAAAAAAAATATGATCAAATTATCATAAAAGATGACTTGCATTACTGGAATTGAAGTCTGTATGTATGATGTATGGCTGTCACTGACTGCACATTAGGGCTGAACAACTAATCAAAATATTATCGCTATATGGCCAAGTGCAATATCCAAATCGCGGGAGTTGCAATTTGTTTGATAAAAAGGTAAAATGTGACACCTTTTTCTTTTTTTTTTTTTTAGAAATGAAGCATTGTGGTTCTACAGAGATGCTACAGCCTACAAATCATATTCTCCAGATGTAAGGGAACAGGCTTGTTTGGTACAGACCCCAGCAAAAATCCCATCATCTTCATGATTATATTTTTTTCAGAAATGAAAATGAAACGCAAAAATGACTATTCCCACTAAAATCATGACTCACATCGCAATATCTGTCAAAATGATCGCAATCCGATTTATTTCGCAGATCATTCAGCCCAACTGCACATTTAAAATATACAACAGGCACAGCTTACTTTAATAGAGATAGTATCCTAGAAACAAGTGCTGTTTTCATATTGAGATGTCTCAAACTATAGGAAGACTGTAGTGTTAGCTGGAGTGTGTTGTGTCTCCTTGGAGATGCGCAGGGGGGGGTGTTGAGTGCTGTGAGTAATGTGGGTTAGAAAAGGAAGCAGGGCCTTCTAAGAAGTTTTCAGCTGTGACTCATTGTGGGTGGGATCGTGGCCTGGTGTGAGTGCGTGTGCACGTTATGTGCACAAGACGGACTCCCTCCCTCTCGGTCTGAGTCACGGTGGCTCTCCCTGGTGCTGGGATGAGTGAGCGAGGAGGGAGGGATTTCCCAAAGTAAGGACCATGAGGGAGCGTGCATGCGTTTTGGCAGACAGAGTGAAGGTGTAGCGACTGCCTTCTCCTCATCTACTGTATGTCAGACGGACTCACGACTACGGCTCCACTCTGGATTACTGTAGGTCTGCTTTAGATTAAGACTTTCAAAACATACAAATCAGCATAATAAAAACATTTTGCTGATGTTGTGCACTCCCTCTGTGGCTAGGATGAATAATAAAGCTATAAACACTCGAAAGCTATAAACACTCAAAATAATAAAGATATATACACAAACACACACATACATATATATATATTCATAGAAGACCTACATTTTGTAGGTCTTCCCTGCCTCTGTTGTCTTCTACTCAGCAGTCAACCCGCTTCCTTTGTCTTTCACTTTGACTGAATACAATGGGTGCTACTTTTGCTCTCGCTGCACTACAAGCCTTTTCACAAAGACACTTAATGGATGAACTTGTATTTCAGCTATGTATAAATTCACATTGTACTGATATTTTGGGTAAACAACAAAGCATGAAGGCCCTGTCTATAGTCCAGGGCTGACTGACTCTCTCCCAGGACAGGTTAACCTGAACTTTTCAGGTTTGTCCCCAGAAAATCATCAAAAAGTGTTATCTGTTCCCTACCAAGTGTTGTAACCCTTTTCAGAGTTACTCGTGTGTTAAATGTCTGTGTATGAAAAGAGATTATCCTAACCCTGAGCCAACTGTTAGGTTAAGATAACTTTCAGCTCTGTTAAAAGTGTCACGTACCAAAAGTGAACCATCTAGGATAGAACTATGCACGCAGCATACATGCTTGTGCAAAGATCTTTTCTGGACTAAATAAACACAGGTTAACACAAACACACACACTTGCCGCTATAGTGTACCATGCTAAAGACAAGAGAAGCAATGAGTAAGTCCTAGAGTCCTACAAACTTGCCGAGAAATGCACCAGTGGTGGAGGGATGATTATTGTCCCCTGGACTCCTCCCCTCTCTCTCCTCCCCTCTCTGATACTCTGATAAACACACACACACACACACACACACACACACACACACAATAAACACACACACATTCACAAATCCAACCTTGTATTAGATGATACGTATTTGTTGCAAATGTGACAAGGACTTGGTCTCTTTTGATACCAGCAGTTTATTGTCTGCTGTGTTAAGAGTGTGCATGACTTACCCTGTGCAGCTCGATGGAGTCGATCCACTGGTGTCTGTGCTCTGGGTCTTGTGCTCTTAGGTACCACACACTGTCGTTTACACTTATGTCCAGCCGGCACTCATCAAACTCATGAGGCTAAAAGAAACGCACAGAAGAAAGGACATACGGCAAAAAGTTAGGTTAGTCAGAGTGCACTGAAAATATACCGCTGTTGACCCTTTAAATATCAGTCATTATGATCAAATCCTCTCGACATCAGATAGAAGCTGAGAGAGCATCAGATACTGGAGCATTCTGTGAAATGAGGCCAGTTATGGAAACCCAGCTGGCTTGGGCTCTGTGTTAATGCTGTCACACATTTCTTTGCTTGCTGTCATGTTCTTTTCATAGCAAGAGGAAATGCAAATCCCTTTCCCGCTCAGGAAGAGCAGAGGGAGGCATACGTGAGGTGGCCATCCATGTAAATAGCTATTAAAATGGCCCTGAAATAGCAAACTGCTAATCTCTCTCTCCTGTGTGTAACAGGGTGGGCAACAATCTGTTCCTCAGATGGCTTTAACAACTGGAAACATGGCCATCCGCCACAATCACAGTGATGTGAGTTGGATTTGTTCAATGTAGGCCTATCTATATATCTCACAGAGATAGAAGACAAAGAAAAGTACACCAGAGGCACAGCAGCCTCCATTTTCAGACTCCGTCCCATAGGAGGAGAAGTGGCAGATAACTGGCCTTTTAAGGCAACTTGCAGGATGGAGCAGATTCCTAATAGCCCTCCAGTGTACTGTCAGCACTGTAAAACTGCTGCGCTTGCATGGTCAGCATCCAGGGACTGTATGTGTGTGTCGGTGTGTGAGTGTGTGCTGGGAGAGGGCGGAGGTGGAGGGAGTGGTGGTGACAGCAATGGTATTTACCTGTGTAGTATTTACCAAATGCATCGGGCCTTCTGGAAGGACACCTCTAAAGTGAGTCCCAATCATAGACTGTATATAAAGATGGACGATATGACAGCTCTCCAAACGTTAAGCCAAAACATCTTGATCGCCCCCTGGTGGCTGGCTGCAGTATAGGTCGTAAACCCCGCCCCCTCCACGTTAGCAGATAGGACATGGGCCAAACTGAAAAATCATTTCAGGTAGTTCTTATCACACTGATGTTTGTTCAAGTGTTAATTTTTCTGATAAGTTTGGTCTTAATTAGTTATTTAATGCTATAAAAAGGGGGTGTGACGTCATGATTGACAACTGTCAGTGTGCTCGCGATTGGTTCAGGCGGGTGTATGGGCGGGACCTCAATACATCGGCTCCATCGTGGATCACTAATGCGCAGACTCTGGTTCCAAATGATGTCACCAGCGCAAGATGGCAGCTCCCGTATCCGAGATATTCTGGCTTCATTTTTGTATAGTAGGAGAAAGTGGAGACGCGTCGTCCATCTTTATATACAGTCTGTGGTCCCGATGCTAAAATCACTCTCAAGGTCTAATCCCAGTGAAAGAACAGGGTGATACATGAGTGAGAGTCTGGCTTGCTCAAGCGTAGTTAAAGTAGTAGCTTGAGAAGGACTAGGAACTGGAAAAGACTGAATGTGCAGAAATGCCAGAGACTGCAGCTAAACTGTAAGCAAGAGAGAAACCACAAAAGAGAAGAGGCCTCTACATTCCTATGTTGGCCACAATACTATAAACACATCTGGGATCCCTGTCTTAGTATATTTGTAATGCACAATAAGTGCAATCATTTACTATGGAGGGCCAAGAGTCTGCAATGTTGCAAGAACCACGACAGCCACTCGTTTCACTCATCAGCACCTTCAGTCAGAGAGAATGAATTAGTGACTGAAATGAACAACTGTGGTGTTTGTTTAATTAATGCATTCATTGATTCTTTGGGTTAATAAATCAATACCGAATTGTGAGTTAAAGTATTATAATTACACTTTATCGATTTATTCCTGTCTACCAACTCTGTTTAATCTATACAAGACTAACACTACATACAAAATTTTACATTCACTGAGACAAGCTATAATAAAACACGTTAAAAATTGCAACCTCGCAATCTAATATCACCCAGTGAATGCACGCGCCCGAGACAGCCTGAGCCCAAACCATTACTGAAAATTGTATTACTTCAGTGAGTTGGCAGAGTAATAAATGGCCCACTATGGTGTCTTTAAAGAGGTTTCATAGGAGGAGGCTGACTTGGCGGTGCTGCCTGACACCTGGAAGGCACTGAGGCCAACACCAGATGTTCAGTGTCAATAATGCACTTACATGAGGCTGAATGCTGAAAGCTTTCCAAATCAGATGCTCATTTAAAAGGTTACCAGCATGACAAGCATGAGATCAACAACACCAGTGGCAGCATGAATGAGAAGAGGAAGCACGAGCAAGGAAGGAAACAAGGGTGATGCATCTTTAACCCCCAACCCCTATCTGTTATAAGTAAGACAAAAGATAAGCCCACAACCTCAAGAGCCTCCTTCTCTCTTAGACCCAAGATTACACTGAATAGTTTCAAAATACAACCTCAACAACCCACTGACTGGACTACTTTGAACACAACTGTTAAAAATGGGTAAGAATCTAAATCTATACAAGCAGAGAGGAAAATAAAAACTGACCACAACATTTGAGAAAAAAAAAAAAAAATCATATTTCCCAATGCTCCTACGGCTATACTACACTAAAACCATGTGAAATTACAGAGAATGCTGGAGTGTCTGGTTGGTAGCTGGGATTTTAGTGTTATTTGGTTGCTAGGAAAGTGAAAAAATGGGTTCCTCTTGATCACCTCTGGACTATGGGGTCATGGGTATACTGGCAGGTAATGAAAGCCTGCACTGGGTCTGAGAAGGTTACCGGGATCCAAGGCTACAGTAAACAATAATCCATCATGGATAGGTCATCTTAGCAGCCTTGCACTTTACAAAATGACATGACATGCTGACTGACGATGATCTCAGCATGGACCCTATGTGAAAGGCATGCAGACAAAAAAGAACTGTATGGAGTGTTTAGTTTGTGTGTCTGTCGACGTGTGCATGTGTGTGTAGGTTGATGAATGAACTAGAGAAACTTAGGGTAATGTAGAACATTAAATGTGAAGAGCTAGAGAATTCCTGTTGCCCAGTGCATGCAGGAATACCTTCCAGCCTCCTGTGACTATGCACAGGACAGGCAGGTATAAAGAAATCGATGGATGGATATTTTAGTAATGATTGCAGCAAAACACTTTAGATCCCAGCACTGGGTTGCACCAGCTATGCATAAGTTCAAACATAGCCTAGAATGAACGTGATTTCTGAGGTCGGAGATTACGTGCTGCTAACTGGTTGCACCAGCTGAAATAGTTCCAATGTAGGCATAAGTTACAACTTAAATCTTACACCTAGCCCTTAGTAGGTGTTAAGTCATCCGCAAAGTCCTAGTTTGGGTACCTTTTTGTTGTTGTTTGGTGATTAACATTAGCTATTTTTAGCTGTTAGCTTCTTCACTATTAGGCAGTAAAGTGTTGGGCACGAGAGAGGGAAACGCGGTATTGGCAAAAGGAAGTGAAAACGTCATTTTCTGTGACATTATTTTGGTTAGTGTGGACTTTAGAGTAGCTAAGATGAACCTTACTCGTCTCTATGGTGCAACCAAACATCGACACAGCTTTAGTATCAAACTAACTACTTTTAACGTATCATTTAGTGTTGACATCCTAACTTAAGTGAGAACTTGCAAATCAACATGTCAACATGTCACATGTTAGTAACAAATAACCACTACACAATTAACCAGTGCGGATGACTCAAATGTAAGTCTTGCCCACTGAGATACGAGAGCAGACACACAACAGAGCAGTTTTTCTTTTGTTAATTCAGGGGATTGTGTTGTCATCCCATGCTGGTGAGGAGCCTCCGCCAGCAACTATTTCTGATGTCTGTCAAATGCCTCCCTTTTTGTGGGGCCCAGCAGTAGCTCAACCATAATTATATCCCACATTCAGATCATCAGTGTCAAAGTCTTTGATTCTAGGGACTCATATCTGTGCGTCTTGTTTGTTTTGGATGGCTTTGAACTGTATAGTCTTGTAAGGGAGCATGTTGAGGGAGAGCGAGACAGGGAGGGGAGAAACGAGAGTTTATGAAATCATTTACCACTAAAGATATCAACTGTTTCTTTCCTGTACCGCAGCGTAGCAAGTAATATGAATGCCAAAATCAAAATGATGAGACAAAACAGCTTTATTCTGTCTCTATTCTCTTCAAACATAAACTTCCTACTCAGCTTCAAAAAGACTCCCCCTTCTGTGCTCTCCCTTCCAACCCATTTTCAGCTGGTGTACGTGTTTGCAGTCACAGTGTCCAGACCTGAATGGATGGGAGCTCCCTTTATAAAGAGCTTGTGATTTTCAATACCTAAAAAAAATAAATAGAGGGACTGAAACCAATGCAAACACTGAGAAACCCTACAAAGCTTCACCAGACCTAATTGAATTTCATTAGTCATTTGTGCAAATTTAAACATAATAATTATTCTCTCTGCAGAGGAGATTCAGACAAATATAGTGTTATTTGTACTAAGCCCTGGTGCCAGGAACATCTTTCTGTAGACTCTGGACACTAAAACGGGATCCCTATGGCCCCTTTGGAGGAAACACTGACTCACCAAGTGCTCAGAGTGAAAGACAGGGAAAGGAAAGGCAGTAAGAACAACATTCTGTCAGTGAAATACACACACACCTACAGACTTGGGCATGTGGTTCTTGACCCTCCTGATGACCCCCAATGTAGAGGAAGTCACGTGCTATGAGGAACTCTCATTTCCTGGCTGAAGACACTTTGCAATTTCCACAAAGCCTGACGTCAATCGCAACGGTCTTTTCAACCTCCTCTTCATCTCTTTGACCATTGTTACAGATATGATGAGGAAAAAGCCAAATCATTGCATCCAGAGCCACTGCCTTGAAGAACTCAAAACAATCCAGCACCAAACTACTACAGATCCAGTCGGCACTACTCATCAATTTCAGTGAGAGAAGGAATTACAAGTAGGTCAGCGTTCCTATTAACTGACCATGAATCTAAAAATGGCGACGGCAGTTAGCAGCCTTTGTAGGTACAGTTGCGGCAACAGACAACCTTACAATCATGGCACCCACAACATGGAATAGCACGACAAGATAGTCCGGGTCAACTATCAACACAGATTTGATGGTTTTCCTTGTGTGCTATCAATGTATCTTCTAAATGTTTGCTGATATTTAAGGCAGAATTCTCCTAGTGTGATAACAAGGATTCTACAACATTTCGTCAGATGTGAAACCGAGGAACAAGACAGGCATCATTCTGTGTGGCAACTTCATATGTGGCCAATAGCAGAGGGATCTAAATCTGGAGCTAATGCATGCTGGAGGGGTATACAGTAATGCTAGAAGGAAGTCCTTGGTAATTCCTAAAATAATATATAGTTACAGAGACTTATCTATGAGCCTTTCCCGACCTCACTTTCTTCAAAATTAATAAACAGGCGGAAGCTTTATTAATGACAAATGATAACTGTAGACCACCAAACACTCAAGGAGAAAACTATGTGTAGTTCTGTTACACACTTGTTCGATGTGACACTGTTCAGTACTTCATGGTAAGCCACTGAATGTACACAACATAGGGAGATAATTGGTTAACATTAGACGATAATACAACTATATTTAAAAGTGGGCTGGCTGAAGTTTCTATTTAATCCAGTCATGGATAATGTTCCTGGATAACCTGTTTACTTAACTGGTGATTTACTATTCAAACCTGGCTAGCACTAATGCTAATGCTATGTGTCTGTAACATTAGTTCTCTGTGCACAGTGTCATCAAGTTCCCTAGTAATGAAGGTGGCTGTGAACACATAAAGAGGGTGCTTATGACCTACCTATACTATTGTGTAGACAGGTGGTGGACACAATGAAATGAACAAGGTAAATGTAATCCAATCCAGCACTTCTGCAATGAATACTCCCTTTTAGTTGAGACTGTGTCCAACAGATGTTTTTTCCATTTGAAATTTGAGGCAGTAGTTTAGAGTGGAGATCTATTTGATTGCATTATATCTTAAGCTGCTCTTGTGGCTAATATATTGTTTGTCCCAAAATGTCCCACTGACTAACAATGGGCTGGGTCTTGCTGGGTGTGAGTGAAACCAGCCGCTGAATTTCAGGACACAAGACCAACCATAAGAAACACAACACAGGAGAGAAGAGTGGGCCACCAGCAACGAGCTGCAGGAGTCAGTCCATCCCAGTCTTGGGTTATTAGACCGTGTTGATTTACTCTTTTGAGAAATGCTTCCAAGCACTCGCTGTGGTTGGTGTGCAATGAAGAAATCACACATTACAGGCCTACCCAGGTTTCTCAACTTTATTGTTCGAACTGAAATCTGTGAATGACTCATAGTGCAACTTACACCACTGACTTCCCTCTGAATTTAATACATACATATATGCACACTTGAACTGGAACGATTAGTCGATGGACAGAAAATCAAATGTGAGAATTTGATGCTTTTTTGTGTCATATATTATAGTAAATTGAATACCTTTGGGTTTTAGACTGTTGATCGGACAAAACAAAACATTTGCAGGCGGCACCTTGGGCTCTAGGCTCATTTTAACTATTTTCTAACCTTTTATAGACAAAACAATGAATCGAGACAATAATCGGAATAACTAATTAAACAAAAATGCACCTGGACACATCACAGGTCTTATGTCTGAGAGTTAATGTGAGAGCCATGAGGGGAAATGACAAGATGGAGAAATCAAAGAGAGAAATACTGGCGAAACAGAAGAAATATTTGTACTCAAAAAAGGCAATAACTCAGTTACTGTCCGTGCATGGCCATCACCAGCTATAACTCTTTATTATTTACGCCTCAGACTTCTGAGGCATATTTTCATTGGAATGAAAAATGACTACAGTAGAGCACCACATGGAGGTTAATATTTACATAGGCTGGGAATGGATGAAGCTGAACAAATACAGCTAATAGCAAAGCCTGCTTTATGCTGCCTGCCCTGGGAACAGTAACGTATTCATTTCCCTTGTTACTGTTTGGAGAGAGACACAGACTGAGCTTCAGTCAATGACTGACCTGAGTTCCCACTGAAACACTGATGAAAGGTGAAGCAGTGTGAACATCCAGCATTAAACACTGTTGACATATTTGGATTTATTTTCTCTGTGCTTAACAGAGTGTGGCATCTCTTTTGAATCTTTGAGACAGAGGATATTATTAAAAGTCTGATAGGCATGGGAGTCTCTGCTTCAATATACTGTGTGCTACTGCATTCACAGCTGCAAACTGTTAGGAGCTGCATGTTTTGGTCTTTCCTATACAGTAACACAGCATTACTAGTCTCATGATGAAGTGTTACCACATAGCATGCTGTTTTGAAACTAGAACAGTCACCTGACAGGCCAGTTACCCTAAAGCCTAACTTGGGACATAATCAGGAGTTTGTTGCAAAAATAGGTCATCACCTGCAGTTGAAGAACAAGTTTGAGAAACTCCAGGGTAAAGTTCCTCATCTGATTATAATCATCAGTGAGTCAAGCCTTGGGCCTATACTTGCATCCAGGAAAGAGCAGAGTCCTTCCTTCATGAATTTAAGAGAAACATAGGGTGGATGCCTGACATCTGAATCACATCTAGTATATCATATGCCAAACTTCTCAAAACTATGTGAAAGGCTACGGGAGAAAGAGAAGGAGGTGGGTAGAATGTAAGCAGAAACAGAAAAAAGCTCTTTAGATTTCTCCTTACTGTATGTGCTCCTCAGATCATCATCTTATTCATGTTAATTTGAATGGTAAATTACAGCGTTAGAAAATCATGGCTTTGTGTTAATGAAATGGAAACGGAAAAACTTTGGTCAGGTAAAACTGAAGCAGCATGTTATATTACGAGGTTAAGACAGCACTGCAACAACTGAAGACACTTTGATAGGAAACATTTTGCTCCTGCTGAAAGCTCTTCTGAGTTCCTGTGGGATCTCACAGTTTGACGAAACGTCAATCGCACAAATGGAGTTTTTTCCAAAAGCAAGCCAAACCAAATGCAGTTCGCCACACACAACTAAACTTATTTTCTATGAAAAGTAATTTACTTTGTTTATTTTGCAGGACATGTTGTGATTGCTTGAGATATGAACAAAGCATGCAATGTGGGGAAAAAGCATGGCCAAAGGTGAAATTCTGTGACACCACACACACACACATCTTGCAGTGTTATTTTGGACACTGGGTGGTGGTGGTCATTAGATGCACAGGGTTGTATATAAAGGGGCATAGGTGACAGGAAATGGAAGGCACAGGGAGAGGGAGCGCACACAGTTCTCACCAGACAAGGAACAGAGCAACACGCTACAACTTGCAGAATTGGAAAAACCTGGTACGCGTATCTCTTTGTACAAATACCTCAATAAACATCTAACTAAACTGCAAACAGCTACTGGAAAATCTGTTGTATTGGGTCCGCGTAAGATCACTCCTACCTGTGTGTTAATGGCAACTGGAAAAAAGGACATTGTCAGTGGCTATCAAGACAGATTTACTAGTGAGTTCATCAGCTGATGGCAGCAGTCATTCCTTAGTTGATTCGTTTCATTGATTTAATCTTATTTCCCCAAATTGCTGACCTGATTATTAAAAAGGTTTACAAAGCTAAATCAATTCTGAATAGCAAAATAACTGAGGCAGACTACGCTGATTAGCTCCTACATATTACAGCTAGTCAATTAATACAAGGAGAAGGTCAAGACTCCACAAAAATTCATTCCTTTTTTGTATGGCTCATCTGTCAGTCACTTCTATCCCATTCATAAGCAACAAAGTGCATCGTTTGTTGTGGTGGAAATACATCCACTGTGGCTATAATGGGGATGCAACCAAAATGCCTGAATACCACACCGCCTGGCTGTTTTCTTTTTAATGGAAGGTCAACAAAATCAGCTGAAGTTGTAGGTGAAGGGACACACAAGGGTAGTTTGTGGCTACATTTGCAATTTAAATAAACACTCACAGAGTGTCCTTTCCGGTCTTGAATAGCAGTGGATGTGTGCCACAGTAAGTTTTACGGTTTGGTGGCTTAAATAGCGAGAGTGATGGTTCCTCTATCTTTGCAGATGTAGCCCTCTTACACAAACAACAGCGTTCATTCTTGTAAGACATTTTGAAAAGGGCCAGTATTGCACAAACTGCATAGAGTCTGCATTCAAGAACACAGAACTTACATCAAATACGGTTAAAGAGATTGCGTCATATTGAGATACACTAAAACACAAGGGAAGAGTTCTGCTTTATAGTAAAGGATCTCAATAGTACTTACAGTAATAACAGCTTTGCTTAGGCAGAGGGAACCCCGACAGCCGTACTCTGTCTCATCCTGAGACTTGTAGTAGCTCAGTGTGTTGTTTTTCAGGACCACCCAACGGTCCTGCCATCCATGGATGTAATTTGTCCACTGAAAAATAAAGCACTTTTATTAATATCTTTGTATGCGGAGGGACAAGATATTAATAAAAGATATGGTATATAATATCTTTGCAATGAATAACACATTAATTAAAATGTTCCGTTGTTGTTACTACTTTGGTTCTTTGTAAGTTGACTCAAATGGTATGTTTAGAAGCTGCACTTTGTGGTGGTGTTGTATTGAAAGGTGTCCAGCTCATATTGTCTGCCTTAAAAACATAAAAACACCTTAATATATATATATATTGATATAATTGAGTCTAATACAACAAAACCACAAACTACAGCCTCAGCTATCATCACTGAGTTGAATCAACAAAGTTACACTAAGTCTTCATTAGAGGACTGTTGGATTGGATTGTTAAATTGGAGAGTAGTTTCCATTGTTCCAGTAACTCAGTGTATATTACAAACATAAAACGTATGTGCCTAATCTGAGATGCTTGCACAACCTGAGTTAGGACACGTGGGATTTTATGCGAGCCGGTGTAGACTCATTAATCCTCACACAACCCATGACGTGTAGGGCTTAGTATGATTGAACAGGTGAGCTTTTCTGAATGCAGATCTGCTTAATCTCAAAATATGTTTGGTTAGCAGGTCAGCATGCAATCTGTTTGGAGACAACCAGTGTACAGTGAGATTAATACCACATCGGCCTGCCAGCGCCAGCAGCGCTTAACTAATTAAAACTGTGGTCAACTTGCCCAAAACAAAGTCTTGCACAAGTGAGCGGAAGCATATGGCCAAATAGGTTACCAAGACTTTGTCTAGCAGTAGACTTAACTGTCTGTGTAACTGTCTGCTTAACTGTTTACCAGAGAAAAACAGAACAGATCAACAACAGCTTGCAGTGTTGCTATTTATTCAGCTAACAAGCATCATTTACTTGCACCAGTATCAAATGTTTTCCTGCACCTTGCATACTGTTGTCAAAGCAAAATTTTAGAGTAACAGTGGACATTTGCCAGTAACACTAACACCACTTGCTGTATCCACATTGTTATCCTAATAGACATGGCATAGGAATGTGCAGCAGGCCTGCTTTAACCTTTGAAATCAACCCTTCAGTAGTCAATTAATCTCAAGATCAGCACAAAGACCATTTTACCCTTTTTGATAGGGAGACTAATGTCTAATACAGTGTACAGTACACTAGGGCAAAAGAATAGCTGCCCTAATCATTTATACTGGTAAGAGAATTGTGCAAACATTGCCATGGCTAACTGTGATCACCAGATACTGCACAACTGGTGCATAGTACAGGTATAAAATGAATGTACAGGTATTACAATGTCACATGTATAAACCTTTACCTTCACTCATTACCGCAGTAAATTCAAAAACTATTTTAGAGGGATCTATGAGCTAATGTAGCTAGCTGTGCATTACATACCCCGCAATACAATTTCATTAGGGGGATTTTGCTTTGGCTTCAGTGAGGATTACCGGTCTAGTATTGCTAAGCAGCAATGTGGAAATGTCGACGGACGGTAATGGATTCTGGATAACCCTTCCCTAACAGACATGTCATGATTTGCCACACATTGACAGACTGCCTAATTTCCCCCCCCGATATGTAGACAGGCGCCTCCCTGGTAGTTATGCCCTCAGCACTTGGCAGTGACATTGACCGAGCTAGGTAAACTTGTTCCGTTTAGCTAAAAACGCGACTTACCTTACTGAGGACTCCACTCAAGTCGACGATACCAACGAGATGTCCAGACTCCTCTTTGGGCTCTATATCTTCCTCGGAACCGGAGGAGTTCCAGCTCTGGTTATCTGACATTTTCTTTGGCTAACGCTTTACAAGCAGAGTATAAAAACAGTATAAACTTGGCATATGACGCTCAGATGAGTTAGCTGACAGAATTAGCTGAGCTGTCTGGACCTTAGCGACGAGAAAAATAAGGAGCAACAGTTCACTGAATCATGTTGTGTTGTTATCGACTGACTAATGGCTCTGAGTGCACGAGGAGTTAACCCAAATAGCTGAGCGCTTGACAGGATCGATAGCTAGCTCCCACCGCGTAAGTTAACCTTAGTTAGCTAAAGAGGGTGACACATTGTGTGGTCAAGCTGTCCAGTTAAACGTTAGCTAAGCCTGTAACGTTACTGACGGTAACGTTAGCTGTCAACTCTGCTCTGCAGCACCCTTTTTCTTCGGCGTACGTTGAGTCCCAGAAGAAGTGGCAGAAAAGGATGAAACGCAGATAAATGTGCTCAGGCAGGCTTCGGCAGTCACGGGTAATCCGTCGCTGACTTTCAGAGAAACGCCGTGGCAGCAGTTGTTTTCCTCTGTCGACTGGGGACTGCACTCCAGCTCAACGCCATATTCAACTGACGTTTGGAGCTTCGTCTCGGTGGGTGAGCGCGTGTTCCAACTTGTGTGGTGCGCAGGGGCGCTGGCCCGGGTGACGTCACCAAATCCACTCCTAAACTGGAACCAGGCCCCGCCTCCTGTTTATGGCACTGAAAATAGACCCGGGGAGTGCGAGAAAATAGACCAGGAGCAGGACAAAACATGTGTGATGCTCCAGATTACTGAGGTTGCAACTATTAGCCTAATTTCTGTTGATAGGAATCCCTGAACCCGAATGAGCTTTCTTTACAGTGCTTTTCCTCCCATAACAAACAATCATTTATACATTCAAGTAAGTACTGAGTTCTATTTAACCAGTCAGTGGGCCCAGGGGCAGAAATTAGCTGTGGGCCCACCATCTTCACTGATTACCAGTAAGTTTTAGAATTCATTTAAATTTTACTGATTGCTTTAAAGCACTTTATGGCTTAGCTCTCAATTATATTTCTGAATTGCTGCTCCCCTATGAGCCAGAGTGCTTTGGCAGTCAGTGCCCCTCAGGTTTGGCACTCCCTGCCTGAGGATCTGAGGCTGCAAACTCAGTGACATCTTTCTTAAATCGGTTTTCTTTTACACTGGGGGGAGTATTTTTAGTGAATTAAATCATGGTGAGATACTCTTTATGGTGAGGGCCCCTAGAGCCCCAGCAGCACCCCTGTGAGTCCCCAAAGACACTTTAACAACCAGCAAAGACTGCAGCCAGGATCAGCACTTAGTCTAGACGTTTATGAGGCCTGTCCATTGAAACATTAGCATGTAGATGTGTGAGGTCAAATTATAAGTAGTTTTCTTTTGCAGGGCAAAGGCAGAGATATTATCAAATGAAAAACCTACTGATTCACACATAAATCAGAATAATGTTTCTATAACATATATCTTCTTTGTTTGTTTTTATGTTGTCTCACTGTTTATGTCAATGGAGCAACCATAGGTAAAGTATAAAAATGAACTACAGCATCAGTGCTTTTATCATGGGTTCAGCCATAGGGCTTAAAATAATGAGTAATCGTTTTATGTTTCCAAGATTTTGTGAAATAAACAGCTCAATAAAGAGACATACATAATAAATTAAATAAAGTGGCTTAGGGATGGGGGGAAAGCACATCAGGCATTATTTATTTATTATACTTTCTTTGTTTTTATTTTTATTCTATTCTAATTTGAAATGTTTGTATATATGTTGTGTGTGTGTGTAGCGTGAAGGGGGCTACAACTTTCTCATTGTGCAGCCCTGTATTGTACCTTATACCTTGAACCCTGACACTCAGTTAAACACATCATAATACTACTGTAAGTGACATAACACACTCATTCATGAAGAATGTCCCCCCTCTCCGTCTCCTTCTACTCCCTTGACATAAGCCTGTAGCAGGCCTGTGCTTACGTTAACCATGAGTCATGTGATATTCCTTGTGTGATTTAGCACGTACACAAACACCCCTTGTCTCCTGAAATTCAAACACCAGTGTTTCAGTGAGTTACAGGAGAGGAGAGGAGCTTTTAGCCGTGTCATGGGTTTCATGAGTCTGATGCCGTTCCATGAAATCATGAGACCTGGATACGGAGAAACCACAAGACTTCTATTAGCTGCACAATCTGACTCTTCTCCTCCATTAAAAGGAAAAAGTCGGAGTGGCAGGAAGCTGAGATTTCAGACATAGCTCAGTTAACAGGTTTTTGAAAGCTGTAGCCACCGCAATATAGTGAACTCACTAATCCAAACTATACTTGATAGAAAATGTACACAATGATTGTATTAGTTTCTGGAAATATTGTCTGATTATTTCCTTCTTTAAAGCATTCATTTTCCAGTCATCAGATGTGACAAACAGACTGTACAGGAGAGAGAAGTACAGTATCGTAAAAGTGGGTAAAAAAAAACAAGACGAGGTCCTTATCTCTCAGATTTTACTAGTGAAATCAGCTCTGGTTTAGCCTCGCAGCCAATCCCTTCATTTCACATTAAGTCCCTGAAAATCCTGACGCTCTGCAACATGGCGGTACTGCCTGGGGAAGGGCTTGTACATAACCGGTTGTTTGACTGGATGGGATTTAAGCAGCTGATTTAATCATGGTGACATACAAATTGTCCCTGGCTTAGTGGATCTGTGATTCATTTAGAGGCCAGGAGTCAAGGACCATGACTCAGGCAGGGCTGATCAAGCAGTAATGTGATTAAATCACATCCTCTTTCAAGCCGCATATTCCTCACGGGTCAGCAGCTCCAAGTTGGTAAAAGGGAAAGAAGCAGCTGGCCCCCCAGGATGGATTATTTACTTCATATTGGTGTTACACACTTCCTTATGGACAGAAATATAACTGCACAATAGTATCCTATAGTAGTTCAGGGAAAGTATTTGTGACATTTGCTGTTTAAAAACTGGCAGCCACTCTGACTGAAGTTTTACTCCAGCATTTAATTGAAGTCTCTTTTTTCAAAAGATATTTATTAGTAATTCTACACCAGCTGCATGTGGACGTGACTGCCGAGCAGTAGAGTCAGGGAGGACAGTCTCAGGAAAAGTCTTGCATAGGAAACCTCGGTAAAGCTTGGACCAGCCAGATTGTGACCTGCCTCATGAGCTTGCTGTGCCCTCTGCTGGTGGCCGGTGCTGTTAGAAACGTACTGTAGACAAGAATAAAGTTGTGTGTGCGTGTACAGTGTGTCTGTGTGGTTTTATCTAATCAAGGTGCGACAGCTGTGACACCAATCCTGACACCATGACAACCCTTACTTGACGACTTAGAAAGAGTTGCCAGGAGACCAGGAAGGAAGTGTTAAAGTGTTTACAGGCTGCGTGTGTCTGCATATGTCATGTGCACATGTGTGAGGCCACCAAATGTTACCCAGTTTCACAGCAAACCTCCTGCATTTCCCACATGTACACTGTAATAGTAATCTACTGGTAATGGATAAGTCCTTTATTATTAGTTTTTTTAACTTTACTTTGTTATTTTATTTTTTTTGGGGGGGGGGGTTAGTTAAAGTTGAATTCCTTGTTGATGTTTTGTGTCATGTTGTGAATATGGTTTTTAAATTTCACTACAAAAAGAAAAACTAAAACATGAAAATAAAACAGGCCAAATGTTTGTACTTTCTAAAAGGTTAGTTACAGTGAATATACAGCAACTGTCAATTATTATGAAACAATAATAATAATAACAAAATAATGATAACTTTATTTATATAGAACCTTTTAAAAATAAAGTGACACAATGATTTACAGTAAAGAAAAATAACAACAATGACAGAATATTGGAAATAGCTCCCTCTGTTGGCCAAGGCCAGTACATACAGTATAAACCTTTATCCTGCTGCAATAAAATATAAAATATATACATATGCAAACATTTTTACATTTTCTACTTTATACAAGGGGCGCCTTACACCTCCTCAAAGCTTGATGTTTATTTCTTATTTGGTATACACTGTCTACACTGTTGCTCTGACATCAAGCAGGTTGGATCTGTAGTCAAATGTCTTTGCGGCCATAAAAGTTCATATGGACAGAGTATAATTTTTAAACTAAACGCATGACTGTCCATATCCATGGAGCACTGTGAGGTAAGAATAAAAGAGATGAACTGTATAAAGAAATGAGCAGTGTCAATGATTTTGGCTGAGAAACAAGAACACTTAGATGTTTCAAAGTGTGTCCAGCCAGACAGATCAGTGTTATGGATGCTGTCTAGCCAGTTTTTGTCCTCGCTGCTCTCTCGTCTAGACAGATGAAAAATATTTGCCTGGAGTGGCTCCAATTTCCTCCTCAGAAACAGAAAAGGGAGCGCTGTTGAATATGATATGATATGAATATTGAATATTTTTTCCCCATATAAGGGTTTTTGGGTTTTGAGTCCTACGACACTCAGGCTCATTTTCTCTCCGAGTGTAATCTTGGTATCATTGTTCAGAGGCTTCTCAAAACTCAAATGAACAGAGAGTCCTTCAACTATACACAGTGCATCAATGACTCTATGAAATGACACCGAGCATTAGTACAAATCAAGTGGATGATCCTCCCCTCACTGAACATTTTCAGACAGATAACCGATAGTCTCTGAGCTTTCCTTTAGAGACTACTTCAGCCCGCATGAAGTACTCGGAGGGAAAGAGGTCGGCAGACAGCATATTTATCACACAAACGCAGACATCCCAGCTCATTGCTTTTCACTGCTTGTGCTCTTTAGATATGAGTTGAGAAAAAAATGTCAGATGAGCAGTGAAGGATCAGTTTTCCTGGAGTGTCTTCTTGATTTTTTTCATCTTGACTGCAGTGCTGCAAATTGAAAAATGAAATTGTATATTAAACAGTGCTATACTTTAATTATGTGGACTCTCACCTTCAGTAAGTATAAATAGTGGTTTTGTCTCTATAGCTAAAGAAATGGCCCCCTCTGTATCCAGTATGACCAGTAGAAGGCAGTGTGGTGTTTTGGTTAAGAATAAACTAAATGACTAAATGATCCCTTCACGCTCTCCTTTCTCACCTGTTTGACATGTTGAGGAAGTGCAGCAGCAGACACAGTAACACAGACAAGGAAATCTATCTTGTTGAATCTATAAGATTTAGTGTAAGTAAAGATGGTTGTGCTAAAACTTCTCTCTGTACTGAACAACTCTATGTACGTTTTGAGTCATTTTTGAGACGTCATAACTTCTGCTTTGTTGTAAATTCCTTATTAGGAATAACCCCTTAGAGATGTACCATCTCGTTTTCAAGGGGGGCCTCAACGACAGTAATACAATATAAGAACAATTAGACAAAACATTTAACAAAAAAACAAAAATAACAAGCTAATTAAACGATGCCAAATGTGACAAGAACAAACAAACAACAAAAAAATAAAAATAAAAATCAAATTATAAGAAATACAAAATCAGGAGATCATACTCCAAGCAGAACATAAAAATTGATCATTCAGTCATAGATTATAAAAAAGTATTAATGAGGATTAAGCATTATAGGTTAGACTGTTGACATTTTGCTTATATTTAGCATTTTATCAAGTTTTTACAAAGTCTGCCATTAAGCTTCACTAAGCTTTAGTTAGCCACTTGTTAATATAAAATAAAATAAAATACAGCTGGCAAACTGAATGTATAGGAGCTGCATCAGTTGAAGTACAGGGATTGAACCAATAACTCCTGTAACTAACTAGTCCTCATTCACTTTAGTCACAAACCAAAAGCAATTTAAACAGCTTCATTTCAATTCAACTTATTCCATCATCTGAACTGACTGCAGCCATCAACTTGATCCTGATGCTGTATTTTTTTAATAATACATTAAGAAAATGACAACAAAAAAAGTACTTTAAGTTTATGTTTGTATATGCTAGTATATATAATTTAAATTCTCTGTCAAGAAGAAATACCTAAAGGCAGTGCTGCTATAAAAGATGTAATGTACATTTTATCTTATTTTATTTTATAATATTCTTTTATATTTTTATTGCAATTTATTCTATTTTCTATTTGTGTTCTTATTTATTTTTAATTTTTCTCTAATATGCAGATTCCTTGTATGTGAAAACCTACTTGGCAATAAACCCGATTCTGATTCTAATGTGGTGCACATCAGATTTAGTCTATTCTTTTTATTAGATGTCTGTATGGATGGATGTGTAGTAGTTTAGTGTCAACATCACTGTCAGAAGTGGCTGTTATTAATGGTGATGACTGCACTGAGCATCACTACAGAGCATGACACACTCATTCATTCACACCTGCAGTCCCCCATTAAAGTACTTTGTCATGCTACACTTGCTAAGCTATTTCCATAATTGATTTACAGAATCAGACTTGTCTCCTGAAAGTAGATACACTGAGCCACCCAACTGTGTGACACTTCATAATGGAGGAACCCTTTCACAGCCTGGAAAGGATCCCAGCCTCAAAACTGTTTCACACGAGGAGCATGATGACTCAATGCAAGTCATTTACAGTTAAGAGTCAAAGCTAAGAAAGTGCACTGAAGTGCTAAATTCAAAAGGCTAAAAAAGACTGTATAAAACACTTCCAGCCATCAGGTTAAAAAATGAACTCAATGAATATAATCATATTCTGTCCAAATGTTGTGACGCCCTGAAAACAATGGGTCTGTGTATTGGATTATATGCTTGTACTGTGTATCAATGTATTGCGGTCCAGATATACAGTATATAAAGAGAGAAAAAATCTTGTTTCATTGGCATGTAACACTGAATATGCATCAGAGGACTTTTGTCAACTCATCAGTTTAACCTAAATATTAAGTTTTACAAGTTAAATCACTGATTATTCAGTCTTACAGAGTAAATGAAGGGTACAGGTGAATTTAAGATGGCAAGAATGCAGTAAAAGTAAAATCCTGGTTGCAATGAAACAAACCAGCCAAAAAACCTTACTCTGCTGTGGTAGGGTCCTTCAGGTTGCCTTAAAGGAACAGTTTGACATTTTGAAAAAATGCTTATTCATTTTGTTGGTGAGAGTTAGATGAGAAAAATGATACCACTCTCATATCTGTCTGTTAAATATGAAGCTAGAGCCAGGCGACTATTAGCTTAGCTTAGCATAAAGACTGGAAGCAAGTGGAAAGAGCTAGCTTGGCTCTGTCCAAAGGTTAAAAAAAATCATCCAACCAACACATCTAAATCTTAAATAAATATTTAACATGTCATATCTTGTTTGACCAATCCAAGCTAAAACCAAAATGTAAAAACGTCAAGTTACATAATACATTTTTGCTAAGCTAATTGACTCCTGGCTCTAGCTTTATATTTAGCGTACAGACATGAGGGTGGTATAGATCTTCTCATCTAACTTACATGGTTCAAATCAATCACATAGGCCACTACACACAGAGGGATGAAGAAGCTGAGGGTATTCTTGAAACCCATCCTTATGTATGGCAGCACACCTCTTTAGGGTCAGGAGCTTAGACCCAGAGTTTTGCCTCATTAGGTAACTGGATCATTTTATAATTATGAATAAATATATAACCAAGTCATCCTTAAATTAAGACGATTCCTCAGCAGGTTTAAATGTGCCAGCTTGCAAAAGGCCTTTCCAAAGACAGAGCTGGCATTTCTCTCCTCACCACAGTAAACAGCCCTCTACAGGCACCAGCATCCACTGCAGTGAAGGCGTAGTGGGCGCCTTCCATAAAGCCAACATCACAATGGAGCGAGAGAGCCCTTCCAGCTCCAGGAGGCAGAGCCAGAGCCAGGTTTGGATCTAGATTGTTTGCCTCCTCTCGAGGCAAAACAGCGAGGGGAGTTCCAGCTCAAATGGAGTTCCTCATCAGTGGTCCTTACGCACCATTTTAGTATTTAATTGTTTGCTTATCAAATGTGTGGATGGCATTCATACTGTGACTGTGGCCCTGACCTGGCCTTTTTCATATTTGTAGTAGTATGGCTGGTTTGCTTGTTATTGTCCATTTGAAGGTACTGGAAAGACATAATGTCACATCCAGCCAATGTTTTGTCACCTCGAACAGCCTGCACACCTCGAATCATGCAGTTAGCACAGTCCATCTTAGTGAGGCGCTGAAGGATAATTAGGTATTTCTGGAGATTTAAGATTGCGTAAAAGGAGTTGATTATGTCTGTCCATTAGTTTTGGCCCTTTGAAGCTGAAACTAAAGTCACAAATTACAGAGCAGAGCACTGTAGCAACTGTGTATGTGTCTTGTATAATCGGTGTGTCCTAAAATGCATACTTTTATATAATAATAATAATAACGTTCGCAGCACTTATCAAAATCAGCGTTTACAAAGTGCTGATAATATCAACTGTGAAATGGGTTTCTGGCTCTGACACTCAGCAATGCATATCAAGCACTGTTATGCTGAGAAGTATATTATGTTTTGTAAATGTAGGCAACAGAAGTCCAGTCTCTTTTCTTATAAAAACACAACAGAGCAACAGCAATGTCTGCATATTAAAACGTAACTTTTAAGAATATTTGCACACTGTACACTCAGTATACACTCAGTATACACTTAGCATGTCTGGGTGAAGCAGTGGGTACAGGGAGGGAGGAGAGAAATATGTTGTACATTTTTCACAGTATGCCTGACCGTGTGTGTGTGTGTATGTGTGTGTGTGTGTGTGTGTGTGTGTGTCCTCCCTCCATCCCTGTTTTAATGACAACAGAGCAGAACGCCGGCCGAGCGGCAGCCTGAAATACAGCTCATTTGTCAGTGACACGGGAATGCTTTGACCTTCCCAAGACAGGCAGGCTTTGCCAACTCAGCGGTTTCTCTTTCGAGCCGAATTACAGTCGTCATCCGCTTGAGTGAGAACGGCTCCCCTCATACACAGCAGAGGAGCACAGCGCACAACAAGCAGTATAATAATCACGAGCTGAGGCAACGCAGGAGGTCAGGGAAGAATAATACCTCATCACTGGAAAATAAACTTAAAGCAGGCAAAGCTGGGTCAGACTGTTACGCTCCCCAAAAACTGGACAGTTGCATTGATAAAAGCATTAACATCTATAACAGGGGGTGTAGGGCCTCCTACTGTCTTCAGCTTCAATCATCCTGAGCTGTGAGAAGCCAAGACATTGGACCATTTTTAATGACTAGAAAAGGCTTCAGTTATTTTTTAGATGAAAAGGAAAGTCTGTTTTAACTCCATAACACACCAATAATAGCTTCATTTCTTTGACAGTGTGAACGGAGGAATTGTCATTTTGAAATACTGGAACATCATGAAACATTGATGTGAGCCAGGGCTGCATAAAAAACAAATGACAGCTGTGTAAAATGCATGAACTTTAAATGTCTATTAAAAAAACAACAACCCATGATTCCACAGAACTATGAATAAACAACCAGCAGGCTACACTGCTGCGCTGCCTTCAGATAAAATGTTCCTCCTTTTCTGTCTGTTAATTTACATGATTTGTTTATTTTTACCCTGCCAAAAAACTATAGAGTTAAGTGCTATGATTTCACATTGCTCACTGATAAACACTATAATCACTGCTGCTGATCTAATTGCTCATTTGCGTCACACGCACTAAAAATATATTTTCTTATTATTGCTGTTCATTCAGCTCAGGCTGCATTTGCACTATTTCAGGGTCACGGTCAATCATGATAAAACAAACAATACATTCAACATATGAACAAACCTAAAAGAAATACACCCAGACACTTCCACATTTGAGCATTTTAATTTATTTAAATATTACCAGAGATCTTTATACGCTGCAGACATGTTCACCTGTCGTAGCAAGAAAAGCACAGTTTGTCATGATCCCATGGACCCTAGTGTGGACTTGTGTTTTTTGGTTTTGTGTTTCCTGTTTTACTTTGAAATTACTGTTCTTGTTTCATTGTGTGCTGTTTATTTCCTGTCTTTGTTCTTTTCCCGCCTTTTTTGATTGATTGCACCTTTGTCTTGTTACTCACCTGTGTCTGTTTCCCTCGTTGTCTCCTCCCCTATATATACCGGTCCTCTCCCTTTGTTCTCTTTGGTGTCATTGTCGGTGTTTCCTAGTGTGGTTGTTTCCCTGCGTTCGGTTCTTGGTCATTTGTGGATTATGTGATTCATTGTGATTCCTTGTGGTTCTTTGTGTTGGATGTTCCAGTGTTTGATGTTTTGGATGTTGCTGGTGATCTCCTCGTGTCTTGTTCCTGGTGTTTCCCTGCCAGAACTTAGTAAGTTTTTGTTGTTTAAATAAACCTTTGGACTGATTCAGCCTCCTCGCCTGTCTGCAATTGGGTCCTCTCCCTGCTACCTGATATGGCTTGTCGTGGCAAGGCCGCCTCGAAGGCCTTTCATGATACAGTTGCTAATAACATTAACGATGGATCTGCTCCTCTCAAGTGTCCCAATACGTCATGCCAGTGAGCCAGCGTGCACAGTAGGACCCTGGAACTGTCAGACAATGCATGTAATGCAGCCACTGATAATGTTAATTACACTTGTTTGACAAGTCAAAATGTCTGCCATGAGAAAGGCCTATGTGGACAGACCCTCGGTCTCTGTGTGTCTCTCCACGGTGCTGAACACATAAGAAAATGTTTCTCTTCTAATTAAACAATTATAATTCTACACTGCCTCATATTTTAAATAGATGGTGAAGATGTTTGTAGTGAAGCACAAGTAGGAAAGAGACTAATAACACCAACAGTTGCTCTGTTCCGTTTAAGTATTTTGAGAAGCCATGCAAGAGAGACATAATGCACAATATCAACACGGCCGGCCAAACAGATTCATTACACTGGTTCTTTTTTTGCTATGACTTGTCAAAATGTGGAAAAGTGTTTTCTAGTGTAGAAAAATGTCTATTGACTAATAAAAACAGTTAATTAGTGAACTTTAGAGGTACTGGTAGGCCGGTTTAGCTTTTGACAGTCAGGCTAGCAGTTTCCCCCCTGCTTACAGTCTTTATGCTAAGCTAAGCTAACCATCTCCTGCCTGTAGCTTTGTATTTAACAGACAGACATGAGTGGTATCGATCTTCTCAGCTAACTCTCAGCAAGAAAGCAAATGACCATATTTCCCAAGATATCGAACTATTTCTCTAAACATTTCATATGATTTGTAGCTGATAATGTTTAACCTTTTTATAATGTAGTTCATGTAGTTCATTTTAAAGTGAGTTTTAGTTGGAGGTTAAAGGTCACATGCATGTGGGTCACGTGAAGGCTGACATACAGGAGGAGTGCTGCATACATAAGATGGAGCACACTGAGCTAGGTGTCACTCGCTCATTGTATATTCTGCTAGAAGACGTACTATAGATTTTCTCAGAAAAACAGTGTTCCTTGCACTGTCTATGGATGATACAGGCTGTGAATATGAATAGGAAGAGTCTCTGGTTGTCTGTGTACAAGTATCGACAGCACACTGGTCTTGTGGAAACTTGTGGGAAATGCTGACTAACTGTCTGAAACAGTGGTGGTCTTAGTTTTGACTCCTCTCATTAATGCTTCTATGACTTGCCTACTGATTCTCTCCCATCGTCACTGACTGAATCAGTCACAGGAGTGTGTGCTGGAGACGCCTCTTAACCTTCAGAGGACCTGCTGATAGGAGGACTGAAGATGATGTCTGCATTTACACATGGAGTTCATATGCAGTCATACAGAAAATAAAGGAAATAAGCAGAGATTTAGAGACTCAATGAACAGTGTATGTACAGTATGAGTGCATATGTGTGTATATGCACATGTCTCTGACTGTGTGCTGTCCTAGGAGATGCTATAAGATATGCTGTACTGTGTACTGCTATCCTCCGGTATGTGTCTAAGTGTGAGGAAAGCTTTACAGAAATCTGCCACAGTGCTGAAATGTCCGCTTGTCCTTTTCTGACCAATAGCCACTCCATGGTAAAACACATATAATCACTGCTTATGGCATTACACTTAATATTTAGTAACAATTTTCACCTAATTGTTGCTATGAATGACTCGCCTATGTACTTTCTTTCTAATATGTCTATATTATTGACGGTGGTTATAAATTAGATGAAGTGCTCCAAATAACGATAAGACATCTTAATGTTGGATTATATAAAAGACAGCTTTTTACAGGTTGTTTTTATATTTTAAGATAAGATTTTCTTGATATTAAGATGTCTCTAGTTTAAGCAGTTTGCTCAGAGGTTAGCTGAAAAGGCTGCAAAACCTTTTGCTGTTGCTGCTTACCTTGCGAGATGTATTAATTATGTTGTTCAATCGTGTACATTTGTGAATATTGTTGTTAAAGCGGCATTCATTTTTTTTTTTTTGGCCACTTGGGGGTGGCAGAACAAGCTGTAAACACAACATTGACATATTTTAAAAGTTGATACAGCGAGCGTTTGCTGTTTGGTGAGTCTGTCAGAGCTTTCTCACTTAAAACATCTGCCTGCTGCATCTGAAAACGATGCAGATGCGAATGGTGAGACGAAAACAGAAAAGTTGTGGTTGCAACAGCATTCATTTGGTTGGTATCCTACTACTAACCTACCCGAATAGTTTTCCAATGAAGCATTATCCATTAAATAATGTGTGCAGTATTGTTAGCTTGCTATTTGCAAAATAATTGTCTTTTTAAAAGTGGAACCCGAATCCAGAGGATCTTGCACCATTTCAGAGAGAAAGGTAGATGGATAAAATGTTTAGGTTGTGTGTGGGTTGAGATGTGGAATAGTTTGGTGGATAACAGCTCATAAAGCTGCTGAACTGGTTATTTTATTGTGGGATCCAACTGTGTTAATTTAGACATTTTGTTTTTTGCAGGCATTTCTAGCACCTACTGTATAATACTAAACTCTATATAATTGGAAGGATCACAAATACTATATATATATATAGAGAGAGAGAAAGAGCTGGATAGGATGCTACTTTTAGTGTCTTTTCTCCAATACTCTGCTGTAACTGCAGGTCTGCTAGATTGTGCCAGTAATGGCTGCAGTGGGTCTGAAAGCACATTATCTCTACACTAACTACAGCAAAGGTAGCCCTGATGGATATGACAAACCAGTGTGCAAACTAATAGGACAAAGCAGTGTCCTCTCCTCCTCCCGCCTTGCACAAACCAATGGCTGCTTGTTATGGAGGTAATGAAGAGAGGGCTTCATTTATGGCTTTGACCTGTCAGCTCAATCCAGATGAAAGTGCTGAGCCATGGATACACTGCAGCAGCCAGATTCACCAGCCGAGGAATTCCCAGCTGTGTCATATGGTGGTTTATTGTTGTGTGAGACATGCGGGTGTGGGAGGGAAAGCCGCCTTGCAGGAATCTCTGATTCCCTTCACTGCTCATCCGCCTCGTTTTCTGAAAGAGGGATCCTCAGTGTAATGCAAATCAGCTCTGATCAATGTCAGTGAAGGTAGGATGACACAAAACAAAGACAGCTCATCTCATACATCTTCCTCCCATCTTCCACATGTCTGGCATCGCATTTCTGAGTTCAAGCTCTTTTTAACCATATTCCCTGATTTTGTTTCTTCCTTTGCTTTTTCCTTGCCTGCACATATCGGCTCAACTGGCTCCCTCTGCAGCTCTCGACAGCACTTGGAAATCTTTGAAAGGTTCGTGCTGACACTGGTGCTGAATGACTGAACAGCCAACATTTCAAAGTATTCTGTTTCACATTTATTAGACAATAGTGCGACATAATCACATAACATGTTGCATCAGCGCAGTTGTCAATGAATAATTCCCTGTACATTTTACTTATTGCTAAAGCTGCTGCTGAGTAGAAATTATCTTCAAGTACAGTAAATATAGTATCTTTAATTTAAAGACAGTTTAAAAAAAGACAAAACATGGGAAGATGTTGCCTCAGCTGTTGAAGAACATTGTAAATACAGCCTTCTTGGGGTATTGTGCATTGACTAGTGGACCATGTAGAAATGCACTTCTGGTCTAAAAAGCCCAGCCAGCTATCACTTGTGCACATAGATCACGTATCTATTCCATTTCTGGCTGAACACACCCTTCAGCATTTAAGGACACCCCCAGCTCATTGCCTTTGCAGAACTTTGGGGAACTTTCTGACTACCAGTGACCTCTGCCAACGCTTTATTTTAGCAGAAAGA
The DNA here is from genome assembly GCA_008360985.2 of Macquaria ambigua. Taxonomy (NCBI): domain Eukaryota; kingdom Metazoa; phylum Chordata; class Actinopteri; order Centrarchiformes; family Percichthyidae; genus Macquaria; species Macquaria ambigua. The sequence continues at coordinate 394,762 of VMKM01000244.1, read as the reverse complement.
ATGGCATCCTGAGAACAGGATAAGATACAAAAAAAGGAGCAGGGAACACTGCACAATGAGCTAAGCAATTCTTTTTATTTTTTTTATCATGATTTGAGAATCACTGCAGAGATATGGCCTACTTCCTGCTGTGTGTGGGTGTCTTCACTGCCAACATTACCGCTGCCATATGGTCTGCAATAAATGAAAGGAGTGTTCCTGATAGACCTGCAGGAATGTTAAAGCTCTAAAGCACATTAGAGCATAGACTGCAGAGTAAAGGATTTTTATTCCAGGAACCACATGTTCAAAGCCACAAGTGAGCTATGAAGTATCTCATTTCTGTTGATAAATTATAATAAAGGCTTTCCAAAGATGCTTCCCTTTCACAATTTGGTGAAGTTTGGACCATGGCAGGTTTTGTCCAAGCTCAAACTGTCAATTGAATAAACTGATAAATGCTCCATTCTGTTAAAATTGTTAATTGGGGAATATCAGTGTGAGTAACATGTTGGGCTTTTGGAAATAAAGGTAGAAATATGTTCTTTTACCTTCACTCTACGAAAAGTCTTGAAAATCCTCCAGGTATTCCTTTATGTCACGGTGAACTTAGATAGGATGTCTCAGTTCCACTGTCCCTGATGCTTTTACCAAAGCAGTGCACGATGACCAGGGAAAGATCAGTCAAAAAAGCATTGATTCAGACTTTCAGGTTCAACATGTTACTTCCCTGCAAATTAAAGGGCTGGCGTTCTCTCTGTGCCACAGATGTGATGTCTAGCTGTCTTGATCACAATGAAGTGGCGCTGCATCGTGGAAAATTCTCGTGCAGATTGCAGTATTGTGTTCTTTAATACTTTGTCTCATCTGTTGGTGAGTCAAGCGGCCTTGGATGCTATCAGAGTTTAGGATAATGTTAGCGGCTCTGTCCTGCTCTTTGTTAGATTTGGGGGAACATTAGATCAAACACATCGGTTAGTCCTCACCCTTAAAGCCTTTTCTCTTGTAGCGTTAAAAGTGAAAACGTACAAACAAGTGTGTAAGCTAAGCAGACAAATGGATATGTTAGAAAGAAAAAACAGTCTGATGTTCCATTTTCCTTATCATACTGTACTTATAATACTAGGACTAACTAGCCCTACACTGTAATACAAGAACAATGCATTTCATTTTCTTCTACACAGATGATCAACTAGTGAAGATGCTGACTTTTTTTCCTGGGACTTGTCAGCTTTAGCCTCAGCTAAAAGAGCTAAAAGACAGCTCAATATAATGTATGTAGCCATTACAGTAAGTGCAAATTTAAGACCCCTTTTACAGGGTTTAAACAGTTTAAAATCGAGTCAGCTGGATACATTAAAAAGTTTTCAACCAACAATGAAGCTTGTGTTACCTAATTTTTGCTAGCTGGCTACAGCAGATAAAATCTGCCAGCAACCGTTGTCGTTTCTGCCGTCAAAATCAACGTTGCTGAGAAGCCTGCTTTTGTCTACTGTCTAACTGCTTCAAAAATTACTATGAATTTTCAGTGCTAAATCTGCGACTGTTATTGTAAACTGCATTATGAACCGTGTGAGAATGGAAAGCTTGACAGGCCGTCAATTTCACCTTTGATCCATTTATTCTGTCATGAGTCGTCTCTCTCGGATCACCTTTACAATGCTTCATTTCTCCGGTGACAGTGAGGATTGTTGAATGGAAATGATTCCAGGGATCGTATTGACCACATTCTGGCACTGTCCTCTTCAAAGATGACTCTGCTGTTTTTTACATCTACCTCTGGCTGAGGCACAATGACAGCGGATGAAGTAAAATATCTTCCACACTCGCCAGGAAATTGGTCAGTGATGCCAGCAAAACATAACTGCAGATTGCTTTCCGCCTCTTGTTCCTCCGAGCTGGTGCCATACGACATTGTCAGACCGTGAGGCTGTTAGAGGAGGGGCCGAGTGGCATCGTAATAGGATTAGCCTTGTCATATACAGTTATTTCTGGAAGAGCTCTGCACTGTAACACTGGCCCCTGTGCATTGATTCTATTACTTATATGCATAAAAACTCACACCATATACACACACACGGACAAACACACACCTGCTTGTGTCCATTTATGAAATTCACACAGCACCACTATAACCTCTTTAAAAAGGCAGTGGCTGACAGGAAAATGTAAATAATGGATTGACAAGTGTTTTCCCTCTCCACTTGCTTCCACGTCTGATGTTATATATTGCTCTGTTTTCTGCCCCCACTTTGTTTACCACCCTATCACTGATCAATATTTGTAGTCTCTTCTTTAACCCTCACCCTAGGTTCTTGTATCATCTCTTGTCGCCCTTGGACCACAAATCAAACGTGAATCCCTGTGAGGAGTGATCAATACTTCATGGCGCTGCTGTCGCTCTGCGCTCCATATTTCACCCTGAGGTGTGCAGCCTTCTTGACCAGGCTTTCCTGAATAATATCTAGCCATAAAATTGATTCTATTCAACTGCTGAACAGGCTATTCAATTATCATTGATATTCAGTAATCGTATTACCTGAAGCTCTTGTGTTTGTGAAGTGAGTGTGATCAGTATACATGTTAAGCTGTAATAATGTGAGGAAATATAAACTGTAATTATACTGCAGCTATTGTGTGTACTTTTCCATTTTTTCAGAGGATTTTTCAAGAGGATAAAAATGTTTTTAAGGCGTATTTGTGGAAACAGTGTCTACTCTTCAAGCCTCTATGTGGATTCCAATTCGTCTTAGAATATAAATAGTTAACCCCAGGAACACACTTAATTTTTTAAGAAAGATGGATGAAAGAAATAGCTACAGATAAGTTACAGAAGAAATTAGAAGTTTTAAACAAGTGCACATAAAGCTGGTTATGTAACATTAGAGATTTAAGCTGTCTGTCCCTTTAGTGTTCAACATTTGGGAGGACCCATTGTGGTTTCAAGTTTGTATTCCACTCGGAAAGTGAAAGCTAGCAAGTTAGCCTAGCCTCCAACAGAAAGCCAAAGCTAGTGAGTGCAGCTTGCTAACGTCAGCACTTATTCCCACGAGACTTTACTTTTTGCTCAAGTTATTTCAAGACCTGCTGAGTCACTGGCATCTCCTGCACTCAGAGTTGTGTTCGTCCTACATTATAGAAGGGAGAGGGATCTAGCTAGCGTTAACGGTCTCTCTGTCATTGGTCCTGATGTGGTGATGGCCGACGACCAGACTGTCAAAACTCTGTGTCTTGTAACCTCAGCGCTCGGCGCAACGTATGGAGTAACGTACGGAGCAACATAGTGGAGTGCTCAAATCACAGATGGGACTATGAGGCCGGTGGAATTGAAGTGATCTAACAAACACTTTTTAGTGCTCACCCACACAGATGTTGTACCAATCAAATTACCAGTACCAACATGTCAGCTACCCCAGGATTCATTTTTTTCAGAAAGACTGATGAAAGAAATGCTAAATGAGAGATTGCATTGAAGCTAGTGGAACACAGGCTAGCCCAGACGTGCCTTCTGCTCTCTGTACAGTTAGTATGAAAGTTTAATCAGATGTGTGGGAAACAGGGACAATATGTTCTCTAGAAATGCAGAGAAGTCATGCACAGGATCAGTAACGAGACAATGCGATTAAAACAAAGACGCAACACTGATGTCGATGGATTTGGCTGTACTGTTCTGGTTGAAAATGTTATGTACAGTAAAACTGGAAGAGTATGGAAGTACTTTCTTTCTCTCTTTCTTTCTACCTCTCCTGCTGTCTCTTCACCCAACCTCTGGCTGACAAGGAGAGGAGAAGCAATTAATATCACTGTCACTATCCATCTATTACCCTCCATCCTAATGGAAGATGACAAATTATGGAGTGCAATATGCGATGCCATGGCCTGCCTCCTACACCCTTGTGTGTGTAGGTGGGTGACAGAGAGAGAGAGAGAGAGAGAGAGAGTGAATGGAGTAAAGTAGTTTCCTCCATTCACCCTGAAAGTGGTTTAGAAACTACGCCCAGAAACTAGACCTGTGCAATTGGTGTTACTGTATTTAAGGCATCAGAAAGGAATCATAAGAGGTAGAGAACGACATTATCTGTCACATGACATAAAATATCATCAGGATCCTGTACAGTATCTTACAATTACCTCGGTCATGAGCTTAACAGGGATATTGTGGATTATCCAGAGCTACAGGGATACTGTTTGTGGAAAGAGATGTTACTGATTTTGTTTTTAAAAAAATGCAGTTTTTAAAAGCTGTGAGCACCGCTAACTAAACACCATTCACCTCCACTGAACAGGATGGAGGCAGAAATTTCAAAATCAGATATATCTAACTAAGAGTCTACAGGCATACTAGTGGCTCTGTGATGCAGCATAATGTGCTCACAATAACAATCCTAACACTCTGATTTTTACCAGGTATAAAGTTGACCATGTTAGCTATTGTGGTTTAGAGTGTTAGCACGCTAACAGCCAATTTGCAATAAACAAACTGCAGCCGAGGCTTAAACTCTGACTTGATAATTGTGCTAAATAAAAAGTCAGAGCGTCACCAAAGTTATTACAGTTCGTCTTTATTGGAGGATATAAATATGTGCACCACATTTCGTGGGAATCCGTCCAATAGTCCACAAACCTGGGCAAATAAGACAGCAAATATGCACATATATATTTTTTTGTAATTTGGATTAAAGAAAACCCTTCATGACTGCAAATCACGACTCTTCAGAAAGGAAGAATTTCATGTTCAGTCAAATATCTTTTTCATATTGTTGGACATTTTATGTTCAGATCTCCAAACCTCTCTGGTGAGAAAATTGGTCACTTTCAGTCAGAGTCATCATTCTCCCATTTCTCATCACTTCTCAAGTGTCAAAAGTACGACCACTAGTTCCTCTGCAACTCCCTGTAAAACCACGACTTGTTGTTTTTACATTTCTATTTTGAACTAAACAAACAATATATAACATGTTAATCAGTGAGCTTAAGAGGTGCTGGCAGGCAGATTTTAAACTTCACAGCCAGGCTAGCTGTTTCTCCCTGCTTCCAGTCTTTATGCTAAGCTAAGCTAACCCTCTCCTGGCGCTAGCTTCATGCACAGACATGAGAGTAGTATCGATCTTCTCATTTCACTCTCAACAAGAATGCAAATGAATGAAAGAGAGAAAGAATGCTTACTTCCAGAAGATATCAAATTAAACCTTTAAAAGTCTCTGGCACTGTCACTTCCTGCCGGACATGCAGTCACCAAGCAGCAGTTTCTTTTTTCCCCCCACTTCTGGTCACCACCATTGGGTTATTTATCTCCACATACTGACATACAACCGGATGGTTCTGTACCTGAGGGATAAACTGAGTCAGTGTTCATTTCTCTTGTAATAGAAAGGTCTACTTTACCTTGGGTACACTGTGGTTCTTGGTGCGGATCACAAATGTTGTTTCTCATCTTAGGGACCATCAACCTCCAGGCCCCCACCCACTCTTCCCTGCCAGTTTTCCCCCTGACTGCTCTACTCTCTCCACCTCTTTCCCCATACTTAACATTCAGCATCTCTTTGGCTCCACGTACAGTGTGGTCGTCATTCCAGAAGATGTTGCACAAACACCCCTTTTTATGAATCTTTATGAATCACAGTTTGTAGGTCAGTTCAGCTCTTGTCTGTTCTCACACAAACTCCTCCAAAGGTCAACTCAATGATGAGTGTGATTACATGTTGCTCTGACGGATGTGCCCTGGCTATACTGCCGCCCACACTTGCCTCATTGCATTAAGTTTCACACGACACTTACTCATGCATGCCCTTGACAACATCTATACACCCACCCACACACACACGTCAGTTCAAAAGTAGAAAAAAGGTGGTGGCACACCATCAGAGCAAGCTTTACATTTTAGGAAAATATCACTGCTGACCTGGCCTTCCTAAGAGCATGAACAGGGTTAACTGCAAATCACTCACCGGTATGGACAAGACAATCAAGGCAATGAACTAATTCAACAGAGGTGTCCAGCAGACAACACCCAAAAGAGGTGTAAACACCCAGGCTACATCTACACTAACACAATCACCGTTTCAGGTATAATCTCCGTCCATACTACACGCCTGAAACACATATCGTGAGCTGCACTGGTCTACTCTGCCGTTGGTTGCTTAGTTAGTTGCAGAAAATACTACAAACAAAGAACAGCAATTCCTCTGCTATATGTAATACCTGACCATTGCATAGTCCTGATTTCCTGTTCTGATGGCTGTTTTGTGCTCAGAAATACAGACTTTAAAGGGAAACTCCGGTATTTTTAAACCTGGGCTCCGTTTTGTTAAACTCTTCTCTCCAACTCTGACTCACGTTTCCACCGTCGTCTTCCTGCAACAACTCAATCTCTCGTGAGATTTCAGAGCGAGACTTTCTGTTTCTGGTTAAACAAAAAAGATCAAACTTTAACAAAACGGTCTGTCTCTGTAGGGATCCTTTATAATGTTGTCCGACACTTCAAATAACAGTCTGAGCCAGAGTCAGTGGCAAAAACAACCACTTTTCGTGGATGGACTTTTCACAGGCGCAGTCGCCCCAAAGGATTACCTTGCAACCATTGCAGCCCATTCGCAGATGCGATCTACTGGACCAATTCCAAACTTTTGGTAAGTTTTAGTCATTTAAACCCCAAAATTTGTAAAAATAGGGCCCAGGTTTAAAAATACTGGAGATTCCCTTTAAAAGCGACACACAGATGTAATTTGCAGTGCAAGTAATATTTACAGAAGCAGTTTGTTAAGAGTAGAGCGCTTCAACAATGGTATTTCTCCTCTTTGCTAATCTCTTCCATTTGTTCCTGCGATGGGAAAAGAAAGTGAAAGAAGAAATGAAGGTTTCAGCTCTGAATCATTTTCCAGCATCATCAGGTTCATGCCATACTGGGTCGTTTGGTCCTTTTAATGCTCAGAAAACAGGTTGTTTCTTTTCTGTTCAGGTACAAAAACAGTATCTGTTTTTGTACCTGAACAGAGAGGAAACACTCATTTCTGAGAAGAACGATGATATTGTAGTAAGATTATGGTGAGCAGTAAAATAACTCACACAATGATTGTCTGATTGCTTTGTGCTTGGAGATCTTTGCAATAAAACCACAATATACAGTCACTTTAAAAGCCCAGTGTCATAATACATAAATATTCGTGATTGTAAACATTTTTCACCAAAGCTTCAGGTAATAGACAGATCCAAAGAGTCAAATGCCCATTAGCTGGCTTCAAATCAGACTGTGTTATATAAGAAGCAAAAGAACAAAATCTCAAACTCTCGTGCCTCTAAATAACTGCTTGCATCATTTATTTTTCCCCCCGAGGAGCAAAATGACTTGACACTTTGGCATTTGCAGGTTTGTGGACAAAAGTAGCTGCTTCTCTCTGTGGGGTTTGGAGACGTGACGCATAAAAGATCACAGGGCGAAGGCAAATCAGGCTGTTGTCATGGAACTTTCCAGGTTAGAGAGAAAACGAATAGATGTCAAAAAATAGCATTCCCACTGGCTCACTGACTGCATTTATTTTATCCCCCCGTTATTTTCGGCGCAGCTCAGGTGTGATAAAAAACATTCATTATGGAGCTCTATTTCGTTTGCAGACACAGAAATAAACTGTCATATTATGTGTAATATTAAGGCGTTATACAGGACCACACTGACGCTGCTATTATATGGATCACGGTGACATGACTGGAACATCAAGACTCATTTCAAGTAGAGCCACTGAGGACTGCTTTTATTAGGCCGCAAATTACTTTTCACGCATTAAATAAATCCTGGTGGTTTCCAATAATATAAAAAAATAATAATAATTTTGCCTCCTAACTCCTCCTCTCTGTCTTTAAACGTTGCCACCTCTCTGAAGTGATGTCTCCTCCTCTTCTGCACCCCTTCACCCCTGTGCGTTAAGAAATATAATTAACCTTGCTTTAACCTGCCGGGCAATTCCAGAGGCCATTTGTCTTGTTACTCAACACCTCTGAACAGCATCTCAACCCTCACAAGCTCTTTTCTGTAGCTTTATGAGAGGATGGAAACAGGAGAGTCCACTGTAGTGTGTCAGGCTGAATGAGCTGTTATATTAAGCATCCTCTTCATGTGTGTGAAGGGTTAAAATGGCTGATGCTGTGAGTGCTTTGTGAGTGAAATCTCATCCATTGTTGATATCATAACAAAATCAGTGTGCCTAATGATTTTAGTAAAGTTTAATAATGTTAATTCCTACCTAGAACAGAGTTTGTTCATTCGTTTGTACGACTCAGTCAGTCTTGTTCCAAAGTACTTACTCAGTGGTTTGGAAGTTATAGCAAAAAGAAGTAATTACCTGCCTCTCAAAATACATTTTTCAAAGGTGTGTGTGTGTGCAAAGTATGAGCAGGGAGATGAGTGGAGTGTGTAATTACAGGGAAAACAAAGCAGTGCATCCTGATGCATTCTAAAGCAGACCTTGCTAACAACCCCCTTTGTTTTTTACGCATTAAATTATGCGCCCACCAGGGCGTATAATTAGAAATCAATTAAACTCCATATCACACACCCAACTAAATTGCTCAAAACTGTTTTGCAGTATATTATCTAAGTGTACTTCCCAGAGGCAGTAATATTGAGAGGTTTGGAGAAGATTGCAAAAATGTCAAGTTCATTCATAAGTACTGAACAGGATGTGGGGACAGGTATGAGTGCCTATATAAATGAGAGTTTTTAAAGTGGCACTGTTTGTTTGGATGCTTGTGTGACAGTCAGTTGCCATTCAGATACACACACAATTTCTCATGTATTTCTTTTTTTATTGGTGGAGCAGGTGATTTTATGCAGTTAAGCTGCTTTCAGACAGAATCAGGCGTTGCGGTGATTCGCCGCAGGGTTGTGCGGCGGTGTGGGAGTGACTCATACTAACCAGCAATCCCAGCTTGAAGACCGATACAAGCCAAGCAAGTGCACGGAGATTAACGTCTTTGTGCTCCCTCGTGGCAGGGCTGAACAGCTGATGTACAGCCATCACGGAGCCGATCAATCAGCCTCTTTTCCATCTTCACAGTTGCTCAGTAAACAGTGGAATATTAAGGTAAACAGCTAATGCTACAATGCTACAGGTAAACAAAGTTCTTCTTCACCTGGGCGTCTGCTGGTCTGATCACCGGTGTGACTGGCTGCCGCAACATGACGTCAGGTTGCGTTTCTCCAAAAGTTGATTCTGTTTTAACTTTTTGCTGCAGGCCGCTGTGTTTTTTTCAGCGCCCCCTACGGCCTGAATGCAGTACCCCAGTTCAAATGAACAGGAAAACCGGCGTTTTCGCAGCAGCGCCTGATTCTATCTGAATGTAGCCTTAGACACAAAGACTAAAGATGCTGCATCCTACAGTTTCCATAATACAACTGGACAGTGTCTTTTCTTAAGGATCCCTTGGAATTATGTCCATATTAGACAATTCTGGGACCCATTTCACCACATTTGCAACATGCAATCTGCGATTTGCAACATGCGATCATTTCTTCTCGTGCTAATTTTGTCATGTTTCACTAATAAAAAGAAGAAGTCACACATGGCCCCGATGTATAAGCATCTTTTTTCAAATGTAAGACCGACACCGAAATAATATTATAAGTTACCCGGGTTCTCCAGTTCTATAAATCTGTGTGTAGCTCACCGTCTGCATCACAAAGTAAATGAAAGAATGTAAGTTACCATGATGGATATAAGGCATAATGCCTAAGGCCTAATCATATACAACATGTGTCTAGCAGTGCAGAGGTGATATCATCGGGTGAAATCCAACGCTCAACTATAAATCTAACCCTCTGCGTCGACTATAAATCCAGTTTTAAACACCCAGACCATAAGAGGCTGTTTGTTTCTCATACTGAACCCCTTCTAGACCTTCAGGAGGGACCTTGCTCATTGTAGTTTTCACAGCCTATTTATTATTATTTCATTTATCCAGTTAATCGTATCATTATTGTCATCAACCCTAAGTAGTGTCATTACCATCATGTTATGACTACATGCACCTGCACACATTACCGTAGTCCTCTCCACAACATGCTCAGCTTTAACAATAAAGCTTTGTTTTGCTGCACACAAACACACAGAACTTCTCTTTATCTCTCCTCTCTTACTGTTTTTTTTTCCCTCCGGTATTATTCTCTGCATCCACCCACTCACCTGCTCACATCTCGCATAGGAGCATGGTTTTGATTGATCAAAGACTATTGGTGACGGTTCATGAAAAGGCAAAAGAAAGAAAAAGCGAAGATAACGGACAAAGAGAGATAATTATGTGAAGTTTCGTCAGTTTGCATGATCATGATTTCTGACATCAAGAACAGAGCTCATGTTAATGTGGCAGCAAATTAGTGCCAGTTGAGTATTTTTGTGTTGTGTGTGTGTGTGTGTGTGTTTGGTTTTATTCATTTCAACCCTCAAATTAAACAACAGCTGCTGGATAGAAATGCAAATGTATCTGCATTTTTATTTGACTGAGTGAGAGGGACGTCCTCCCAGGCTTCCTTCCTCGCTCCTTGAGATTTCTCCTGTAATGGTTATTTCTGAGAGCCGAGGAGAGGAGTGCTCATTCACTGGAGTTCATAATGGCCCTTCTCTAGCGCGGCAGAATAGGATGGGTTTCTGGGGGATTGCTTACTGCTCTCTGCCCAGACGGCCGCATTGAACTCTTTTAGCCTCAAACTTTTTTGGGAGTCGTTTGGCGCCGACTGGCACCGTTCAGGAGGAACAAATACAAAGACACTGGGTGCAGACATGCAAAGAAACGCACACACACACGTACACATACAATACATACATTCCAACATAAACGACAGAATAGGTCGTTTGCCAATGACTCCCAAAACAACATATATATATACATATATATATATATGTATATATATATATATATGGACAGTTTAAGAAAAGGATGAAAATCGATGCAGCAGAACCAGAGATATCATCTTTTTTATTGCACACTTTCTTCTTCCCGGTCAAAACCTGGCGCCTATTAATAGTCAGTGTTTGATGTGGAATTGCAATGTCTACCAAGAAGGCGTAAAATCACCTTATTGTTGAGATTTGATTCTAATTTTCATCATGGGGCCTATTTTTCTTTATCTGACCTCTTGTACTTCTTTCAAACCAGAAGAAAAAAAGGGTAAACTCCCAAAACCAGCTGGTGGACAAGTGAAACGATCAGTCGGTCAACAGAAAAATAATCTGCAAATATTTTGATAATGGAATTCTTTTGTTTTTTTTTCATTTATGAAACCAAAACCCCAAACATCCCCTGGTCTCAGCTTCTCAGTTGTGAGGACTTTGTCTTGTCTGAAAGAATATCTTTTTTCGTTTTTAGGAGTTTTAGTCAGTCAAAGCGAGCAGTTTGATGACATCGCTCTGGGCTTAAACAAAATGGCAAAAGGCTTTTTTCACTCCTCTCTGACATTGTCTAGACCAAACGATTAATCGAGGAAGTAGTCTGCAGATTAATCGATAATGCAAATAATCACAAGCCTACTGATAATCTAGTACATAACATTTATAGGCTCAAATGCTTTGTAAGATGTATTTTGAGGTCATTTGAAGTCATAAAATATTGATTATAATCCATGAAGGTGATAGATTGAGAAGCAGCCTTTATTTGATTCATTTAATTAAAGTGGACTCTGGGTTTTGGCAAACTCCAGTGGCTTTAAGTTAACGCTGCAGATCCAGTCCTTCACCGCCTCAGTAAACTTCTTCCCAGGAGCCACATCTGAGCCCTCGGTCCCTCCTGCTCTTCTTTGTTCTCATGCTGCGTTTAAACTCTGTGGTTCTGCCAACCATCCTGCACCACTGAGCCCTCGCCAGATCCTGTTGTACTGTATTGTACGGAAACGCTCACTGTTGCCCGTAGGATACAGGCCTATAGTATTGATTCCAGTCTGCCTATTACTCCTGCTCCCCCCCCTCCTCTCCTCTTCTCTCCTCTCCTCTCCTCCCCCTCCATCGCACTCACGCTTCCCACCTCCCCTCAGCCTCTCTCGTCTTTCTTGGACTGCAGCAGAGAAACCGCTGCATCGGAGAAGAAGACAAGAAACAAGAAATCTCCGGTGCGATGCTCACTGTCTCTGCTGCTGTGTAGAGAGGGAGATCAGGGAGAGCCATCGTGCTCGGTGCGATGCGTCTGGTCCTCTGTAGATTGTAAGTATTTCTTTTCTTTTTAAATGTGCCAAACTATAACTTAATCTCCCTCCGCACTCCGCTGTAGTGTAGCCTGACACAGATCGCATCTTTACCCGCCTGGTTGGATCATTTAATATGCAAAATGGAAACAGAAGATGTCGGATGCACCTGGTGATTTAAACATGCTCTGTTTTTTTTGGTAATGGCAATAAAATGATGACGTGCGCATGATTGACGGAAAAGTTGGGGAACTTTCCAAGAGTTGTCCAGCATGAGCATCATTAAGTGTGCTTGGAATAACAAATTCACACCACATATTTGATCAGAATGTGTCTTCCTGCTTTTTAATCAGATCATATTCTAAGTCACACCTGTTTAATTTGCATTTATTCTTTTAGCAAAGTTTTTTTTCATGAAATGCAGCAAAATAAAAAAAATAATAAAAAAAAACCTTGTGCACAATTTAACCAGCAACTGTAGTGACTTCCCAGATCTTACATGCGTGTGGTGGTGGTGGTGGTGGTGGTTGGGGTGTTACCATCCTGACGTGCTCAGTGGTCGTGGAAAGATGAGTTGGCACACGCGCACGGCGGAGGCAACCCCGAGCTTCCCCGTCCGCCGAGCGCGCACATGCAGGCAGAGTGAATCTGCAGTGAGAGAGAGACCGGATCCGTCCATTACTCAGGGTTTAATGCTCGATGCAGTGTGGGGATAGTCGTCTAACTGTGTACCGCGCACTGTGCCGCCGCTTCGCAGGGAGGATTGATTCCCAGGCAGCAGGACAGCCCGAAATCTAATTATGGGACGCGACTTGCGTCAAAAGACTCCGTGGTGATTGATGTTCCTTCCTGTACGTGGTCTGTGGGCTGTGCTCAGCCGATGGAGCCGCTGTGTAGGCTGCAGTATGGTGAAGGGTGCAAGTGGAACAAAGAGGAGGAAAGTGACGGATGAGTTTTGCATAGAGCTGCCCCAGGAGGCTGAATGGGAAGTTTGATTGGATCAAACATGTAGAAATGCTGCAGGTGTTTGCTTCAAGGCAGTTCTCAGACTGAATAAAGGTTCAGTTTGTCAAACACTCAAGTCAGTAAATTAATGTTTGCCTTATAGGCCTGTATACCTCAGTGTTTGCTTTAGCTCAGCAGATGACAATGCAGGCATCTATTCAGTCTATTCAACCGTTTTCTGTCGTGGGTTATCTCGGCTTCATCTGTATTTCACAACTAACACACTAAACAAACTAAACACAACAAAGGGTTTGGCTCTGGCATGCATGGGTCTGCACCACAGACAGGAGGCAATCTGTCAGCCAATCACTAGCCTGGAAAGAGGAGAGAGGGTAACATTATCAAGCCGTTCAAATGTGCGACCACACCAAGAAAGATGGCTGCAGAAGATGAAGAAGAGCACATATGGACTTTTAATGGAAACGCAGTTGAGAGTATCGTATCCCCCAAAAGTCTTATAGTCTGTATGTTGCACTTCATCCCTCATCAACTGTCAACTAAATAAGATTCACTTTTCAGTTTATACATGCCGGCAAAGGTGAGGATGCTCAATAAAAAAATGAATCCTATCCAGTGAAAATTTGAAAAACATTTGGAAAATTTGCTTGTCGAGACTCAGATGAGAGGATCGATACCAGTCTCATTTCTGGTGCTCCAGGATGTCACTGCTCTACTGCATGCTCAGACAGAACACAAGGCGAACTTTAGAGGTGGCGCGATTGCATTCAAAGTCAATGGAAAGACGCGATTAGATGCTAATTCGCCCGAGAGTTGAATATGTGTCAAATGGAGCGGAAAAATTTGCACTTATCCTGGAGCTTTATGAATCTGCTTCATAAACAACTTTCAGAGACGAGAGGGAAATAACCAACAAGTCCTCCAACATAAACGACAGAATAGGTCGTTTGACAATGACTCCCAAAACGACATATATAGGCGTACCGGACCTTTGTTGTCATGGTAACAATAATAAACACGTGGTTAACTTTGTGTTCGCAGTTTGGTCAGGTTTAGGCACCAAAACTACTTGGTTAGGTTTAGGAAAAGATCATGGTTTGGGTTAAAAAAAGTATGTTAGTAAGTTAAGTTTAGTAAGTTAAATGACATCATCTTGTCATATGACTGTCGGCAAGAAAAGCGAATGAGCGCATTTCCCAAAATGTCAAACTATTCCTTTAATTCTGGAAAAAAAACAAAAAAAAACTGCAGGTGAATTTTTTTCAGTAAAACAAATATTAAAGAAAAAAAGCTTTTCACTTCTCCCATGAAATGTATGATTGAGGTTGAGGTCTAAATGAAGAATAAACTTAAATTGACAAAATGTCAGTCTGACAAAAAACACAGAAAAGACACACACACACACACACACACACACACTTTCCATCAAATCGCAGTTTGGGCATCCACACAGGGACCCCCACAGCAGCTGGCCAAACTCCAGCAGTCGGTAAACCCTCACAGCCATCATTATATACAAGCAATCAGACATCTGTGTGTGTATGTGTGTGTGTGTGTGTGTATGTGTGTGTGTGTGTGCGTGCACATCAGGAGGAGAACCCAAATTAAGGGCTGCGTTGTTTGATGGTTCCCTTTGCAGCAGTGCATTTGTGAACATATGAATTTATGTGTTTCTGCTCTCCACTCGTGGATCTCTGAGCCCAGAGGCACGATGCTGCTGTATAATGTAGTGTGTGTTCATTACTTTAGTCTGAACCTCCACTCCACTGCTCCCCCGGCAGTCGTGCTACTTCAACAGCCTCTTGAGGCTGCATGTTTAAAGTGCTTGTTTCCCTTTTTTTTGGGAAAGCTGAGCACATGTTTCCAATGCCTAAAAAGTTCATGTTTAGATGTTTGGGAGTCTGATCAAGCTTTTTATCAAAGAAATTAGCTTACAAAGTCTCCAGACCTGCAGTCAGTTGTAAAACAGCCGTCACTCTCTGTGTTTTTGGTCAAGCCCCATCTGTGACCTCTGCACTTTACTCCTATATTGGTCACATTGCGTCACCTGTGTCAGTCTTAAGGGAAATAAAACTTTTTTTTTTCACCTATTTTCCAGCAGTGGGTTTAGATCTTCAAAGCTTTACTCTTGATCTCACAGATGTCTGCAGTCAACTGGATGACGCTGCGTTGTGTTGCAGCAAAAGTTTAGCGAGGTTAAACTTTTTTTGCCAGACGACCCTGCATTTCTGTTTGTCAGAGCCCACTTTTGCGTTGGCAACTTCCGTCAA
This sequence comes from Macquaria ambigua, assembly GCA_008360985.2. NCBI lineage: Eukaryota > Metazoa > Chordata > Actinopteri > Centrarchiformes > Percichthyidae > Macquaria > Macquaria ambigua. The sequence continues at coordinate 379,387 of VMKM01000244.1, read as the reverse complement.
CTGAGTGGCCTCATTTAAATGAATGAGGAAGCTGCATACTTTCATGCCGGGCTGAACTCGGTGTGAACATGGCCTTACAGTTAGTTATACAGTTGTCAGTTTCATTGTCTTGTACATGGGCATTTGCTGAGCTACATTACATGTACCTTACCCGCATAATTAATGTTGGTAAAGTTCTCAAAGACCAGAAAAGTTGTTAAATCACAAGAAATAAGTAAAAATCAAAGAAAGAAAGGGAGAAGATGATCCGCTGCAGCTGCTGCAAACTTAATTCCCTTTTTTCCAGCGTATTTATCAAAATCACAAACTCACGTCAGCACTGAAGAAATTAAGGAACGTCATTGCTGTCTTTAAAAGATAGTTAATTCAAGTGTAAAGCTTGTGCCTTACAGCCCTGAAGCCGATCAAATGTCTCTTTTGGGATAGAACTTATATAGCATATTAAGCTGCATGATTGCGTCGGAAGTCCTGCGTTATTTCTGTCCAAACCTAAACCTCACTCGTGCAGCATCTGCTGAGCTTGGCGTGTAGTTTTATTCGCACGATGTGCATTAGCAAATGTTCACTGCAGCCATCTGTGGGCGCCGCAGAAAGCCTGTAGGGCTCTGCACACACCACTTGCATTTACATATTGTCTACCAGTATGACGCATGCAGACCCTGGATCTTATCTGTCCAGCTTACACGTTAATATTGCTATAGTTCTTTTTGGAATACAACAATGTCCTGCAGAAAACATTTTCTCCATTTCGCCCTGCACAGTATGAGTGTGTCTTCCAGGGTCCCAGAGTATGCACCGGCAGAGTGTATGCGTGTGTGTGAGTGTGTTTCCGTGTGTGCGTGAGTGATTAATGAACGTAGCTGGATGGCGTCAGCGGGCCATGACAGCACGACTGCGAGGAAATGATTTCTTCTCTCTCCGTGGACTGCTGATTCAGAGCTTGCGGGATTTTTTTTTTTTTTTTTTTTTTGCTGATTGCTAAAATCACATCATAAGGGTGCTGTTATAATAACCCCAATCACAGCATCACAGCAGAAGGCGAGGGGAGTCGCCATCAAAAAGGAAATAAAAACGGCCATAAATGATATTAGCTTGCCTGTTTATGGGGGGAAAGGCCAAGGCTGGGGGCTGAAATGTGGTAACTTCTTGTATAACCATATGTACGCCTTACATCAGCATACATCAGCAGTATATGTTGTGTGAAAACAGCATATAGGTTGCTTCAAAAAACAAAAAAAAAACAAAAAAAAACGACTGGACATTTGGACTTGACTTTTAAGAATTATCTCTGTAGCTCAAACTGCATGAAAAGACTTGTAAATGTCAGCATTAATGACCATTTGCATAAGGAGGAGAACGGTTAGCCTATCATGAATAATGAAATGTCAACAGTAGGGGGATATCTTTCATATTCTGCGTTGCCATCAAGACGATGACTTTGAAATTCTTGGCGCGCTTGGATGAGAGAGATGAAAGGATGGAGAGAGGGAGAGAGAGAGCAGGAAGAAAGAAAGAAGGAAGAAGGGAGGAGAGACTGGCGGCCATAGAGGTGAAACCACAGATCAGCATGGAGGAGGTGAATTGAGACCAGGGATTATACACAGACCTGGCTGCCTGTTATGCACCATTATTCATTTTCCCTCCATTATAAGAAAAAGTTCTCTCAGTGTTGCAGTGCAGTGAGTTGATTGGCTATTTTCTTCTTGGCCATTTGGTGCAGAAACCCTCGGAGCATATCATGAGGTTTATCACGGAGTTCGGCCTTCAGTCTCAGACGTCGAGCACTGGCTCAGTTGGAGGAACTGTGTCACTGGAAATGTCTATTCCTGTAATATGCTTTTTTTTAAAGACTATTTCCAGCAATGTAAAAAGCTTTAAATAGGTAACCAGCATTGTTGTGTGTGGATATAAGACAGTGTTATTGTGTATGAGCTCCTCCATCTTATACTGTCTTTTTTAAACCGTATGTTGCAACAAGTCTTTATTCTTAAGCCATAAAATATATGTAGTTTGTCAGTGGCTTTTAAAATGACCCATAAGATCTTTACGGCAATCTGCCACCTTTATGGTTATGTTTATCTTTAAACCTGCAATAACATTGACAAATCATCACCTTTTAAGCTGATATGGTGAATTTGTTAGCAAACAGTTGCTTATTTACACATCCAGCAGTTACGGAGCAACATTATCATTCATTTGGAGTCGTGTTTGTGTCACCTGATGAACACAAGTCCAATATTCACTCTCTTTTAGCTCTGTTTTTGGTCTCCACCAGCTCCTGAGGGAAATATCTGGCTCTTTAGCTGCTAAATGCTCCACTATGCTCACCAGCTAGTCTCTAACTGTGTCTGTCTGCTGTTTGCTGCTGAGCTTTTTCTCCGAAAACAGCTGCCTGCTGTGGCCGGAAACGACACTAAGAGAGCGGTGAGAGTGAGCTAAAACAGTAAAGTTGCAGCCGGACAGCTAAACAATGAGCTGTAACTCACTGTAAAGCTCTGTAAAGCCGAGGAGAGCTGCAGATTCGGGTGATAATTCTCTGTAGGTTTGTGACCTAGCATAAAGCTAAGCTAATAAGACTGGAATCAATGGGAAATAGAATCAGAATCAGAGTCGGATTTATTGCCAAGTAAGTTTTCACATACAAGGAATCTGCTTTGGTGTATTGGTGCATAAATAAGCATAGTAGAGAAACAGATACATACATATACAGATATATAAAATAAAGCCACTAAAAAGCAAGTAGTGTTAAAAAAAAAAAAGCAAGTCAAGAATACAAATATAAAATAGAGAAATTAGCAATAAAAATGTGAAGAAATATTATGAAATAAAATAGAATAAGATAAAATAAGAAAAAACTCTACAATAATATGAAAATGAAGAGCTTTACATTTTGTGCGGGATGTGCAAAATATTAACAGAGGGATGTGCACAGGTTCGATAGCCAGAAAATCACTCCCCCAGCTCTTGCTCCGTACTTAACGTACAGATAAGTGCTATTGACCTTTTCATCTGACTCTCGGCAAGAAAGCAAACAGGCATATTTCCCAAAGTCATTTGGACAAATACTGTTCTTTTTCCGGTGAGGACAGTGTCATATATTGAGCACTCACTGCCCTTTCAGTTCACACCAAGTTAGATATAAACATCTGAACCATCAAGCAGCACTCATTGTTCTAAAATACTGACTTGAAAAACTCACTTTTGCCTTCAAGCTTCAGCTAAACGGACTAATGTCATTGTAGGAAATGATGCAGTGTAAATACTGATAACGTCTTTTTATTTATAGCACTGAATCCATAGGATGGTGAGATTTTTCTCGCTGGCGTTGTGTTAAGACGCATCCATGGCCAGGGGGAGTCAGTGCCTCATCATCTGGCCGTGCACAAAGTTAGTTAGAACACATTTCCTACTTCATTTCATTACTGCATTGCACCAAAATCTCTCGGGCTGCTTTACGTCGCTGCGGAGCCCCGGCGCTTACGTCCAAATGACAGATCCCGACTGATGTTTTATCTAATCCCGCAGAGCAAAGGTGAGCAGAAACACCATACATCAACCTGCCACGGTCTATTTGGGCACTTTACCCAGTCTCAACACCTCAGTGTGTGCTTTCCACTCCAGACACTGCAGATACCAATAGAATAGCACGTTAAGCCTAATGTAGAAAAGATGGATTTATTTCTTATGAACACAATCATATCACACTATGTGGCTGCATTGTATCATCTTACCTCTACTGACATTGAGACGCTGTGATATTGAATGCTACCAGAATACTCGCATTTCAAATCCTGTTAGGGAGATATTTCCTCTTTGGCTAACTGAAACCTCAGACATTTGTGCTGAACATGTCAGTCAGCTGTATATGAATCATTTCACAAATTATATAATTACCGTTTCAGGTTGTCTAGCATTTGTGTAAGTATTTTTGATTAGCAGGTGCCACTGACTGCCCTTCGTCTTGAGGTCAACAGCTAAAAGTTAAAAAGACGCATTAAACAGTAAACATAGTTGTAGTCAAGATCCAACTCCTTTAATATTGGGTATATCTTCGATACTGAATCTGACCCGATACTTATATTTGCCTAAATGTTGATTAAATACACACCTGACACTTTGAAATAACATGTGTAGCCTTCTAAAAATGGCACACCTTCTTTTTTCACGAGCTACTTGATCTAAAAACTGAACGCCCTGGTTCAAAACCAGTACTTTTATAAACTTATATGATTGATATATGGTATGAATAAAAAGTTTAACTGGGAGAATGCCACTCCTGAAATTGACGTGAAGCGATCCACTAAAGAGAAGATGTATCACCCAGTTGCAGTTGTTGGGACTACAAAAACACTCGCAAGGATTTAACGTTAGCTAAAATATGTTACTGCCAGACATTAATAAAAGAAGATGCAGAGTATATTAGATCAGTGTTTTCCAGTCAGATGGCTAGCCATGAAAATGCTACTTCACATGTGTTTTGCATGTGCATACATACTTGTATTTGTAGTCTGTAATTGCCCTGTCATTAACAGTGCTGCTAAAGGGCTGTGGAGTATAATGTCAGGGGGGCCCGGAGCTTGCTGGAGTTTCTCCTGCAGCGGTCTTTGGGCCTGGTGACTAGCTGCAGTGTGGCAGACAGACGGCTCCGGCCTGATGTGTTGACAGGTCTTCTGAGAGGCCATGCTAGTGTCACAGTAGAGAGAGCCCTAAGGGGAGCCATTCATACAGGCTGACATGTACTCCCAGCCAAGGAACATGACCCAGAAATGAATAAGCGCTGACAGAAAACATGGTTATAAAAGCCACATTTCCAAGAATGTAATATTTCTGAATGCATAATAGGTCTACAGATGAATAAATGATGTCGGGTATGAATTATATTTATTTAAATCGACTTAATACAGTTCTATTGGACTTGACACAAATGTGCACAGAATCTTAAAAAAAAGTATTCGTGTCATACCACATACAATGCAAGCCTGACGTTAGAATGATATAAAACAAAACAATGCAATAAGACAACCTAGTGCTGCAATACAATGTATGATTCATATAGTAAAACAGACTTCCAGTATTAACTAATATGTGATGAAAAGAAGGTGCAGCAACAAAGTGCCTGCTGCTTTCATTAAACACTTATTGTTACTGCCCAAGATGTACAGAATTTAAAGAAATAGGTGGACATTTTGGGAAATATGCTTATTTTTTTTGCATTCTTGCCGAAGATTGATACCACTCTCATGTTTGTGCATTAGCTATTAAGCTACAACCAGCAGCTAGTTAGCTTAGCTTAACATTAAGACTGGAAGAAGTGGAAAAACAGCTAGTCTGGCTGTCCAAAGGAGAAAAAAAAAAAGCTCACTAATTGAAATAAGTACCGTTCGACCTGTAAATATCACGTTTGTTTAATTTGTTCAAAAAGTGTAAAACAGTTGTGGTTTATGTGTTGCGCTGTCTTGGCCGGGTGCAGTGACATTCTGGAGTCACTTGGGGGCAGCGTAACAACCTGTTAACGCAACACTGACGTATAATCACCTTTTAAGTTCCTCTGGCTTTGTCACTACGAGCGACCCCTTTCACATATAAGTATGTGAACCATTGTTAATATAAAGATATTGATTACAGCAGCTTTAACACACAGACATGAGACATGGTAGCAATTTTTTCATCTAACTCTCAGAAAGAAAGCCAATAAGTGTTTTTTCCCAAAATGTCGAACTATTCCTTTAAGTATTTTAAAATTTCTAAGGAAAAGTTAATTAAATCACCAATATATAGTATAATACTGTATAATACTTGGCATTTGGTGGTGGTGAGTTTGTGGGAGTCTTGAATGTGGTCTGATTGTAAAATTGATCCTGATTTCCGGACCTGGATCAAATGCCTTCTTTCTGATGCTGAGGGTCACTGATGTTTAGCTCCGTACGGCTGAGACTGGAGCCAGAGACGCACTGATGCATTTTCTCACCTTCTGCAAACCACTGCAGTCAGAGACCAGGACTTTTTTCACACTGCTGCTGTCTTTTCCTGCAATGGAAATGCAGAGACAATGCAGAGATGTAACAGGCCCTGAGCGGGTCATCAGTGGTGATGAAGCTCCTGACTGTGCTCCTGTTACTGAATACAGTAATGACGATTTTTTTGTTTTTTTGTGTCTAACCAACGGATGTCCACACACACAAGACTTCAAGGTGTTTCATCCCCAAGCGTTGGTTCATCACAGTCCATGATTAGACCTACCGCTGTCATGTCATCAACAAACTAATAATGGGAGCAAAGAGCACATCAGTGGACTGAGTACAAATCACTGGAGGGCTCCAGTTCACAGTTTGTGTGTTATATTCCACAGTCCTGGAAATACTCCAGAAATACTTCAAGGACACGAGTCTTAGTTGAATGGAATTCTGTTCTTGGATTGCAGCTGTAAAGCCCAGTCCAGACCAAAGATCTGCGACGAGACGAGTTGAAACGTGCAGGTACTTGCAATGCGCCGGTCTGCAACGCTCTGAAACCTGCCAGTTTACACCAACGCGACTAGATGAGACGGTGTATCGTTTCTATAGCAACGACTCTCTGTACTTCCGTTCTATCTGCCGGCTTTTCAGACTTTTTTTTTTTTTTGTAGCTGGACATAATTTGTAGCGTGTTAAAATATGAATGGAGAATAGTGATAGTGAGTTACTTGCTACAGTTGCATTTCTAGTATTGATGAAACGGCGAAAACATTAAAAAACGAGATGGTCGAGATGACCAGCTGACTTCGCTACAAGCTGATTGGCTGTTGAAACAGGTGATGTGCCTTACGTTCTAAAACCAGGCGCTGGCGACTTGAACTGAGTAGCAGGCAACGCCATCAGAGACGGGCCAGTTCACACCGCTGCAATGTTTCCCTGCGACGTTCTAAAATGGTTTCATCTTGTCGCGAATCTTTGGTCTGAACTGGCCTTTAGTTTGCAAGCTTGGCTGACAGCTAACAGACTTATCATAATGTATATATTATGCAGTCAATCACATTTGTTTGGACTTATTTTCAATCTGATTGGATCATTGATGGGCTTGTTAAAAGTAGCTGCTTTTCTCTGTATAATTCTTAACAAGACTAAGCTCACGTCATTTAGCCAGACTGCGAGTTGAGTGTTTGAAAAAGTTGTCTTCCCTGATGTTTTGGACCCACTTTTCACCAAAATTTGCCTACTTCTAAAACGTATTTAGTACACCTACCTGCATACATCCAAATACAAGATCCCTGCAATAAATCTAGAAGAAGCTCATCATATTCAGCTTTTGTGCTTATTCACCTCTTTTTGGAGCCGGTAGCTTGTGGTGCTCATGAATTGCGCTGCATTATATTCATAGGTGTCTGTAATATTGTGTCCACACTTGTTTATGTCAATGGGTTTGCGTCAACTCGCTGCTTTTTGAAGATAGTAAAACATATTTGTAGTCTTGATACAAAAATAGGGCAGTTACTTTCTGTTGAATATGATGCAAACGTTAATGGTTCTCATTGGATACAGAGTTTCTTTTTTTTCATGTTACAATTAAAATATCAAAGACTGAAATCATTAGATAATTTTCAGTCTGAGAATACTCAGTGACATTCCACAGTTTTTTCTCAGTGAATCACTTCCACTTCATTAGTAGATTGCACTTTGTGTCAGCTTCAGTGGGAAGTTTGGCCGTCTCGAAATGTTCTTTTGAAGTTCTTTTCAGTGTGCCAAGAAATGCTGCAGTCAAGTATTCAGACGACTTTTAATCAAGCTAAACTTGCCTTTCTCTTTCTGCCCCCACAGGCTGATGGTCTCGTCTGCTGAGCTCTGACAGGACTGAGGATCTTTCCAATTTGAGATCAACTGTCTCCATTTCTGCACTGTCTGGCTACTCTCATCCAATGGAATTAGACATCATTACTTAATCATTAGTTTCCTGGCAGCTGAGTGGCTTTTCAGCACTAATAAGCCTCAAGTCTTGCTCTGTCTGGGAATAGAAGACCAGAAAGAAAAAAAAAAGAAATAGGTAGCTTACATTTGTAGCACCTTGTGGAATAAAAGCTCAATAGGGTTGAATTAAAAGACTTTTAGTGCAGGCTATCCTCGTGCCAAGATGGATGAAACGCATAACAACAGGACTTCCTTGGTTAAAGGTGCCAAGGACATCGCTAAAGAAGCCAAGAGGCAAGCTGCCAAAAATTTCAGCAAAACTGTTGATCGTGCCTCAGATGAATACTCAGCTCATCGCAGCTACAACCGTTTCCAGAACGAGGACGAAGAAGAGAACAACTACAACACTTACGCTCAGCAAGATGGCCACTACGCTGACAACGCAGCCAACGACGAGGACGGGGCCTCCAGTGACGCCACGGAGGGCCACGACGATGAAGATGAGATCTATGAGGGGGAGTACCAAGGCGTGCCTGCCCACAATGACGGGAAGCCGCGGGGCGGTCAGGTGGCTCTGGGCCAGCCGGTGTCTGACAGCCTAAAGAGCCGCAAGGAGCTGGAGAATGAGAGACAGGCAGATGAGGAGGAGCTCGCCCAGCAGTACGAGCTGATCATGCAGGAGTGTGGCCACGGGAGATTCCAGTGGCAGCTGTTCTTTGTACTCGGGCTGGCGCTCATGTCAGACGGCGTGGAGGTGTTCGTAGTGGGCTTTGTCCTGCCCAGTGCCGAGACAGACATGTGTGTCCCCAACTCTGGTGCCGGGTGGCTTGGTAAGGATTTGCATCACAGTGGATTAAGTTATTAAGCATCCACACCTTTCCAAGTTGTCTGTATACTTAAACAGATAGGGAATCCCATATGTAGAGGCGGGATAAAATGCAGACGCCTAAATAGCAACTTAACACTCCTTGAAAATCTTGTTTTTGCTGAACTCCAGTGGTTTAACTTCTCACCTGGCTGCAGTGATGTAGAAGTGTACTCCTGGGTGTGCCAGTGCACCGTGACATCACCATTGGGTGTGGTTACAGGTGCAGCAGAGCACACTTCTGACCATACCCAACCACACCCATCAGTGATGCTGGGTGTAATCAAGCAACTTTCTTTCAACCAGAGATGGCACTGAAACCCTGTGTTTTTAAAAGCCACATTTTCTCAATAGGCTTCTTAATATGAGTGATGGGGTCCTAGAGCAGGTTCGGTTATTTCACTTGAGAGACTTTTATTTCAGTTTTTCTCTCACTGGTTTGAAGTGGGCGAGGCTCAGTTGAAAAAAGGTGATGTCATATTTCCTTGCACCAGTCAGAGTTTAGCAACATTTGAATCAACAAGACTAAAGCTGTGTATCAATTCAGGGGCTGCATCCTGGTGGACGCGGTAGGCCGAGCGTTGTTAAATGAGACGGTCTGGTCTATGGAGGATTTCCTGTTTGCATCTAGCAACCTTGACAGCTGCAGTTGAGGTTTGAGGTTTTTAAGGCCCCTTGTTATTTTAACATTTGTATCGTTATCCATTCGAGTGAGTTGAAACCCAATACTTACATTTAAAAGTGTAATCCTGCTCGGCCACTGTTGACGGTATGTTTGGGGACGCCATGTTCTCTTACGTGCAATGAATCTTGGGATAGGTTTGGCTGCAAAGGCTCCAGCCGTTGGATCCTCCAAGTTCGGGAAAAGAAGGCCGCATTTGAAGGAGCCTTCAGTCGCATTCGGTCTTCAAATGCAGCCTTCGAAGGATGCAGCCCCTGAATTGAGACAGAGCTTAAGAGTCTGCATGCTAGCTGCTTTACGAGGCTGTACTTACGGTGCTTTGAGCTAAATGCTAACATCTGCAGACATCAGGTATAATGTTTACCATGTTCACCACCTTAGTTTAGCCTGTTAGCATGCTAAGTACTGATATTGTCATCCCTACATGACAGCTGTAGGGCTGTCCCGATGAAGCACATTAGTTTTAATGTTTTGTTTTTTCTTCCCCAAACTTTCACTTTGATTGTTGCTTATTCAGTCATACATATTTAATGTTATAGAGAAATAGTTTTCGGGGGCTTTAAGAAAGCATCTGACCTGAAAGCCTCAAATTTACAGTAAAAGACACAGTTTAATTGGATTACAGAGTACTTAAATGACAACCAAGCACAACATGATGGAAAACAGTAGCGCCTGTGTTCAGTGATAGAAAGAGGAAGCAGGTTACAGCCAGTATGTATATTGATTTACTGAGTGATAGTTTAAAGCACTTCCCTTCATTGGGCATGTTCTGTCTGAACTGTCTGAGGTTACACAGTCAAGATCTCGACTACCTTATTAGTAAGTGACAGTGAGAAATCCTGACTTTTAGGTGTGGATTCTGATCGACGCAGTTAGATGGAAGCAAAATACACGAAGTTACAGACTGGTAGAAATATTTGGGTGTTAATGAAATTTGTTTCCCTGCTAGCAATCTGCTAATGATGCGAGTTGTTTATGACATGCAGGGAGAGTAGTGCTGGGTGACACTTTCAACTGTAATCTCATTGCTTTAGGAGCTTGCCAGTGGGTTGTCATGGCACCAGGTATTTGGATACATGAGTAGGAGGTGTGTTAAGCTAGATGGATCTCTCCCACACTAGGGAAAAGTTGTGTATCTGTGTGCCACTAATGTGTCTGTATGTATGAATGTGTGAGTGCGATTTGGCGTCATTATTTCTCTCACTAATATCAGAAATAGTTGCATAACAATGACCAGTTTCTCAATAATCGTGTTAAATTAGAGCATTAGTCACTTGTTATTCCCTTACAAAGATTAAAAGAAAAAAAAGACACCTTTTTTTGTCTTTTCACAATAGGAGTGTGGTTGTATAACCAAAAAGAGAATGCTAACCTTGTTTGTGTTTTTTGGGAGCAGGATGGTTTATTATTCACCCAGATTTCACCCGTATTGTGACTCATCTCTCAGTGGGAGACAGGAGGGAGAGAATAGAAAGCATGAGTCATTTTACCACACACACACACACACACACACACACACACACACACTGCATAAATAAAGGATGTGTGTATATGCTCACTTGTGGATGCATTTAGAGGAATAAACCTGGTACACAAGAGAACTGATTGGTGTTTTTACTGCAGTTTCTCTGTGAAGGTCAGAGACTCTCTTTAAGAGGTCAATAAGAGCCTCTTCAGTGGACATGTGGCTGGAAAGAGACTGAAAATGAGTGAGAGAAATGATAAAAATAGAGAAAACAATACAGAGATCATCCAGCACAGTCACATTTTTAGCTGAAATGAGCATTAAGGGGCTTATTAGAATCATTATAATGAGCGCATAATTCATTTATATTAAATTATACCTTAATTGAAGTACAGTATATGTGCATGGGAACCAGATAAATTACATAACACTATAAAGAAACGTTATAACAGCAGAGTATCTAAAGTAGCAGGCTGGTAGATGAGGTTTCCTTTGGCTAAGTCATGTTCTGTGTGTTACATCAACAACTTAAACAGATATTGATTAGGTGGAAAGGGGTTTTCCAGCCAGGTGCAGCTGAATCAGTCTTAGGTCAGGACTACTGCCGGGAAGTTTGAGTGTTGTGTTGTTGGTATATAACGGTCTGGACCTCTAAATATATCAAACTTTGGAGTTTTCTGGGTTTTTGAGTATCAAGCGCTGAGCTTCTTTCAGGCTGAAAGGTACTGAGTGGAAGTAAAGATATGTGCTTCCAAAATATTTTTATAAAAGTTTTAGGCTACATACATTTGTGAACTCATGGTAGTGTTTTAACTTACTGTGATAATTGTCCAAATCTTCCAAATTGCCCTACTTGATCTTTTAAAAAGGAACTAAAATGCTGCAATATGAAACCTTTCATTTAGATTTCTACTGTGCATGATTCCTCCTCCAAAATAACTAATTCATTCATTCATTGGCATGCATTACTAGCATTTCTCTCCATAATCTACTCCAAACACTGTGCCATTTCCCCAAAATGGCTCTCCCTTTTAATATAATACAAAAGGTGAGATGCTATCCAGATATGGGATGTTCCAGTTTTTTTTTCTCCCTGCTCCGGTCTGTCCTCTCTGTTACCCTCCTGCTGTAATCCCTCTCTTACACTCTCTCTGTGTCTCATAGCCATGCAGGAGATCTGAAGATATGGGCTGGAGTTAATCTCTGCAGCATTGTGCTTCACTGCAGTTTAGCCATGGTAGACTGGCTCACGTACCTCCCCGGAGAAAGAGAGGGAGAGAGAGAGAGAGAGGGAGAGCGCTGCCTTCATGCACTTCCTATCAATGCCCTCCCCTCTCTTTTCTCTTCCACCACATATGGCTTTAATTTGTCCGCTGGAGTTCTCCTGCACAGCAGTTAGCATTTTGAGGATGTTCGGTAAAATGCGCGCTTGCTCGCGTGAAGCCGTGCTGCAGGTTTAGCATATAGAGTGAAGACCTCAAGTAGCACATCTGCATGAAGGTCTGCTTGGAGGAGCTTTGTGTAATTGATGCCAATCTTCTTCTTACTTTACGCGTGCGATCACAAACACCATCGACAGCTGAAGTTAATCAACACAATGCAGTAATAAATAGGCTCTGCTGCAGCCTGCAGGTTAGCTAATTAAAAAACCCAGGGACAACAACATTTGCTCATTCACTGTCCTCCTCTCTTTCTCCTTCACAACAAAGCACCACCACAGGATCTATTCACCCATTCACTGTGCAGGCAAAGAGGTCACAATTCAATGTGGATTTACCGTAAAACCTGACTGAGTCGTTGTGTGTTTCTTGTGTGTGTGGAGTATTGATTAGAGTGAGCAGAATTCACCTTGTAAGGTCTCTCTCAGTATGCTGATGATGCTGATTAAAACTTTAAAGGAGTATATGAAGTCTTTAGGCGACTAATTGACTGATCAACTTACCCGACAAATGATCAGAAGTGAAAAATGACGTGTCAGTAGTAAATTGTTCCAGCTGGTGTAGCGATTTCCATTCTCTTCACTAAATCCCCCTAAAAATGTGTAACTTTTCGCTCAATTGCTAACAAATCTGATTAAAAAACTTAAAAGAAAGAGGGTCAGTAATGATTCTGCTCCCTCCAAATCAAAGGTGGGATTGTTTCCAGTCTCCGTTCTGCAGCTGAAACACAAAATTCCTGACTGATCCTGAACTCATCCTGATCTGCTGATCGGAGTGATGAATTAATAATTTTGCCTCTATGATAGCTGATTGAATCTAACCTGGATGGAGCTCTATGTGGTCCAGATGTGTGTGTGGTCTGAAGGTGTTTTTGATGTTATAAGTTGTTCTCATAGTATGCCGTAAACATGTACAGTAGATGAACTTAAATGAGACACAAGTCTATGAGTATTTTGAGTGAACTCCACCATTACCAAAACAAATCAGCAGGTGTTGATGTAATTAAAACCCGAGGAATGTGCTTTGCTCCCGGGGGTCTACTCTCCCCTCCCTCCCTGCCTCTCCCTCCTCTGCTCTCATTCCCTGCTGCAACCCACCTGTCAATCACACACGGCCCTCTGGGAAACCCCTCATCTGTTGAAATCCTGAAGCTCTTAACGCTCCCGCTGACGAAATTAACGTTTGATTCTACTGACTGCCGTCTGTCTGCCTGCCCGCGCTCTCCTCTCATCCATGCCCGGACACTGCATGGCGGTGTGGAGAGAAAACAGAGCAGAAAGGTATCAAGAGAGAATTACACTTATTACACAGAGCTAATTACTGTAGAAAAAAAAAACAAGGCAGGATGCGTGGAGAGTGATGGAGACAACTTAAGAGTTAGCTGAAATAATCCCTCTGAGTGCGGAGAAAAGCTGCACAGTGTACCGTTAAAAAGAGCATAGACACTGTCTGCTGGGAGCTCCTGCTTAAGGAGAGATCAGCGCTATAGCTCAGGTGGGCTCAGTACAACTTTACTGAGATTGATTATGTCGTGGCATCAAACCACAGTGTTTCTGCTGGACGCATTTTATACATGTGTTTAAAGGATTGATTCAACAGAATATTTTCATACTTACCTCTAGTGGTTTCAAGCCATAGAGATAATTAAATCAGCAGAACATTTTGTACAGACATTCATGGCTCCCAGATGATCTAACCTAATGATCCCCTGACTTTTCATGTAGCACCACCTGTAGCACCACCATGTCCCCCTCAGGATGAATTGTAAGCACTTTGGTGATCCCTTAACTTTTCATCTAGTGCCTACATCAGGTCAGAATTTCTGTTTGTCCAACACTTTGGTTTTTGACCAAATACCTGCAAAACTAATGTCATTGTCATCAGCCTAAGCTATAGCCTACTTGTGTTTAGTGCAATTAGCAAATGTTAGCATGCTGAGACGCTAAACTAAGATGGTGATCATGGAAGATACCTGATAAACATCAGCATGTTAGCATGCTGACACTAGCATTTAGCTCAAAGCACTGCTGAGCCTCAGTGCAGCCTCACAGAGCTGCTAGCGTGGCTGTAAATTCTCTGAGTCTTGTTGATAATTTGGGAGGAATCGACCCAATAAAACGTGGCTGAAATGGTGGTTTACAGTGGTTGTTGTTGTTCGGTTGTCAACACTCACTTTCTACTTCGCTCTTTCTACATTGATTGTGTGTTGGGCTCTGAGGTTTACAACACTGACCACAAAGCAATACGGTGCTTGAACACATCCTGTGCAGACACTGATCGAGGGTCGTAGCTGCTGCTGTGCTGCTGATTTCACTACACAGCCTGTGTAGACACGGTGTACGGGAGGTCCCTCGGTTGGAGCTTTTAAGTAAAGATGCAATTGTCTTACTTTTTTCAGATGAATGAAATACCACATATGACCTACAACATATAACTTTAGTTGTTGTCTGATGTTACTGCTATTAAAGGACTAATCCGTTTGAGGTTGATAGCAGGTTTAAAACCTGTGTTTTGATTTTATTTTAATTCTGGTGGTAGACACAAGATAGTCAGTTGTTGGCGTGTTACCTGCTATTGTCCCTGTGCTCCACTGCTTTTTTACATAAATCCGTCAACCTTTAGGGAAGTGGAGGTTTAAAGGCCTGACCTGAGTTTGAACCCTGAGAATCCAATCTCAGAAAGGTTCATACTGCGTCTCAGATGCCCCATCACCACCACTCCCCTCCCCCTTTATTACAGATACAACCCCCAGTGTAAGGGGAGCCATAAAACAAATGAGCTGGTGTTAGCAGATAGCATCTTTTTGAGTACATGTGTTCAGATGCATTGTTTGTGTGTAGCTACACCAATCACAAGGTGTCACCCGTTTGTGCAGAATGCAGCGGTGTTGATATTCAGTTTGATATTTTTCAGCTAGCGGTAGTGCAGCTTGCTCTTTATATCCTGCAGCCTATAGGAGATCCTTCCCTGCAGTAGCTGTGCATAGATAGGTCCAGTGGCTGTCACCTGTAATGAATCACTAGCTCTCAGCATCATGTCTGCGCAGCTTGATAAGACCCTCTACTTTCAGCGTATCTGTCCCATCACCTCAAACACGGAGGGGGGAAAAAAGAAAGACAAGGCTTCCTTTCCTCTGTCGTTCTTTTTGGTGCCACCTCGTCAAACATTCCCATCTCCCCCTCCACAGGCATTAGCATTTTTATTAGCACGTAGAGAGTAAAGTGGATTATTTACTGGCCTGACAACCCCCACCCCTCTCCACCATCCCTTCCTTTATGCTGCATGATGCCGGGGACAGGAAGAGAAATGACCCCGACTTCCTGCGGAAAAGCAGCAGCGGGAGACGAATGCCTGGACTTTAAAAGCAGGGCTGCGAGGTCAACTGCTGCTCTGTTTCCCCCCACGGTCACTTTAAAAACTATCAGTTAGCAGTTAGTCATTTCAGTCAGACAGAATTAAACTGCGCTCTTCTATAAATCTTCATCATACCGCAAGAGATATTTGGTTTCCAGACAGCAGTTACTAAAGACGTATCAAATTCCCATATTAGATACAAGTCAACAGATAAATGAAATGCATCTCCCATGCAAAATGAAGACTCTGTTTTAGCACATTATTACCTGTGCAATCTAACAGCAGCTGCTGTAACTTAATCCTTTTACACTGAAGTTTTATCATGTAATGTGGTTCTAGATACTGACCCAGCCTACCATAGACTGTGGAGCTAATCTAGACATCATCATAAGTAGAGTTAGGAAATGGAAACCTATATCTTCAGTGCAGTCAACACACAGTCAGGCAGTGTTGAGTTAATCGATTCCAGCGCCGCTGTTTATATAGACTTTACGTTTTATGTGACCTCTCAGTGTTCTGTCGATAGCTGGGAAACAACAGAACCAATTTCA
The DNA here is from genome assembly GCA_008360985.2 of Macquaria ambigua. NCBI lineage: Eukaryota > Metazoa > Chordata > Actinopteri > Centrarchiformes > Percichthyidae > Macquaria > Macquaria ambigua. Next base: position 363,151 of record VMKM01000244.1, on the reverse strand, counting down.
GACTGAGCTCTGTTACTCCACTGATGCACTTGGAAAGCACCACTTAATGCTGATGTTTAGCAGCTGTGTGTGTGTGCATTTGCAACTATATGCGTGTGTGTGTGTGTGTGTGTGTCTGGCCACTGATACCTTTAATGTCACCAGGTGTCAAATCCAATCTAACGGTACAGCAACAAAGTTCATGTTTAATATGGTGTAATGTCTTTCATTAGTGTGTAATAGACATGTAGCTTGTATTCACTGTATTGGCTCAGAGTGACTGTGCTGTACTGTGTTGAAATGTAGACGTTTAAAGGATACTGGCACTTTGAAATTAATCTCCAGCACCTGCATTGAAACAAATGCAAAGCCTTCTAAGAGAATCACCAAATACAGTAGACTAAAGAATGGGCCATCTAGCTGCTAGAATTCAGTTTTATTTATATAGTGCCAAATAACTTTGTCTGCTTTCAAAACTTAAAGCTGCTTTATCACCCGACTCTGCAGTTCCCCCTCACCTCTTTGCAGCGTTTTAGCGTCTTTCAACTCTTGGGTTTACAGCTAACTTTACCAGCCAGACAAAGTTAGCAAGCAAGTAGCTGGTAAAGAAAGTGAAACATTTAGCTGCTTTTTGAGAGAGATTAAAACTCAGTGATGCAAAAAAAAAAAAAAGTCTAACTAAAACTTATTCTCTCTCAAATCCTTGTTTTTTGTTTGATTAAATCTGATTCCATAGGGGGAATGCAAGCACGACTGAGTGCGAGTGCAAACTGTCTCCCCTTTCCAAAGTGTAATATGTGTTTTATTCACTCAGCAGTTTCACTAACAAACACTTGACTCCAGATGGTTGAGATCATTTACATCTTTCTCTCTCCCTCCCTGTTTCCAGGCAGCATTGTGTATCTGGGGATGATGTTTGGAGCCTTTTTTTGGGGCGGCCTGTCGGACAGGGTGGGCCGTAAACAGTGCCTGCTGATATCCATGTCTGTCAATGGCTTCTTCGCCTTCCTCTCCTCCTTTGTCCAAGGCTACAGTATGTTCCTCTTTTGCCGCATGGTGTCCGGCTTTGGGTGAGTTCACTCTTCTCTTCTCTTGAATATGTTCCTACTAGAGCCTCTCTGAGGGCTTCTCCCTCTCCAGCCTGATCTGTCGTCCCACCGGTTCCTCTGCTGTCTCCCCTCCTCCAAAGTCAAAGCACATGACAAAAGGTTATTCTAACTGCCTGGCACCAGCCCATCTTCATCCCCTGAGTGAGTGTGTGTGTGTGTGTGTGTGTGTGTGTGGTGGTGGGAGGTGTGTGGGGGTGGTGGTGGTGGGGGTGGGGGGGGGGACAAAGCAAAACAAAAAGGTTTGCAGAAACGAGCCGAGCACAGTAAATGAACATCTGTGCGTTTTAGTGCTGGTCTGCTTGGCTGCCCACATCCTTGATAAATGACACGCCCTCCCATCTCAGTGACCTGACCATGACTTATAAAGGTCACCTCTATGTCAAACGTCAAGCTCCTGTGCAAGCAAATTTACAGTAAATTATATGAAACAAGCATAATTGTGGGACCCAGTTTATTGCCATTACATTTTTAATTGGACTTAAGATGATGTAGGTCAGGGATACTCAACTTGCTTTGCCCGGGGGCCACTTCTGCAAAATGACAGGAGGCCAGGGGCCAGTTAATAAACAAACATTAATAATATTAATTATTATCTTGCAGTGCTACCACTGGGAACACTGTGCTGAAGCTAGCATGTTTTTACTCATGATATTAGCAGCCTTGCATACAGCAACTGTCATTTGGCGAATTAAACACAGTGGTTTGGTGTGAGGTGGCAAATTAAGACAAATCATGCGTCCATTTTTCATTGAATTGCCTGCTTTCATTGTCAACCTTTTGACATTTGCTGTCCTCACTCGTCTTTGCCAGTCTCACATGGGAGAAGTTTGCCCTCAGGATTTTCTGCCAGGCAGACATCCCTGAAGGCAAACTTGTCTTCTCCCACGTTCCCCGCGTAGGTCAGGTGTACGTGAACTTTTCGCAGGAAAATCAAGTGTAGCAACTTGCACTGCACAGACTGCTGACAGGCTAATATGCAACTTTAACAGCTGAGTGACATTACTGAACATTTACTAATTGGTATAAAGAAACAAATTCCCAGTGTGAATCTATTTATTTTTATTGTGAATTAGAAAATGATCGGCGGGCCACCCTATGTTGAGTATCACTGATGTAGGTCCATGATGAGCCTCATGTTTCACTAATAAGACCAAAAATGTAAATTAAAGTCAGACGAGGCTGTTGTGGGCCTGAGGGCATTCGTGTGATTGGTTCAAAAAACATCGCATCTGCTGGAGAGAGCCAAGAAAGAGTTTTACTTTCAGGCTGCTGCACTACATGTGTGTGTACATATCATACAGTACAACCCGCAGGTCCAGCTTGTTGCCAGTTCACTCAGTTTAATGTAATCGTCCTGTTGTGGCAGTAGAGTTACCTGATTTGCACTCAGCTCACTTGTGTTTAATTACAGTTGTATAAGCAACCGGTAATCCTCTCGTTGTATCTTAGTTCAAAAGAACAGCTTCTACCTTAATGGCTTTGCATTAAATTTTAAATTAGTAGCTTTAGCTTTTATTTCTTCAATTACTGTAATTCTCTATCTGTATGCAGGTGCATATTTAGATTTATGATTGTAACATTTCTGTGGAAATCTGCCTGAACAGATTTCTAAGGGGATGCTGGGCGTTCCATCTTTTCTTTACAGCCTCAGTCTTGGAGAAATACGATCCGACACAGAGGTGTTGTTGCAAGTTTGACTAGATTCGGCTTGTTTCTAAAGATTTGCCTCACCTCATTAACTTTGCCACAATAATCTGTCTCAACAAATAGAAAAAGGGGTAAAAAAAAAAAATGGAGATCCAAACTGACAATTTGTCAAATCACATAGATTAGGTTTCAGTGGCCGTCTTACAGTAATGACTTAAGCTGAAGTATGTGGTAACAAATTGTAATTAAGGACAAGTCGTCGTTAATCTATGTTAATATATCCATTCTTAGAACACATATATTTGATCTTAAAATCTATATTTTTCCTTCCTTAAGTCAAACAAATTTGAAATACAGTGGGAGTAACTTCAAAATCGAAGGAAAACCAGGTTGAGCACCGATTTGTTGAGGCCTACTACGTTCAAATGTATTGGGTTTTATTGTATTGATGTTTTTGTTAAGAAATAGGAAGAATTTGGTTGCTCAGTCTCTTTCCATGTGCCTCACGCTCTAAATGTTTGAATTCTTAGTGCATAGAAAGTTAGAAATCAAAACATCTGCTCGAGTACGCCAGCTGAGATGTGACATTATGTTGATTTATGGATGTTTGGGATATTTTGTATCTAAGTGAACAACTAAAACTAGACATATGTCAGATAAAGAGCCTCCAAACAGGGAACATGGCCTGCAGACCATTATATTACAGTCTGATGAAGCTCACTGATTGAAATAATGTTAACCACAACTGTTTTGTGACTTCCCACTGATGTACATGAGGGAAACAGTAGAATACAGTAGAAAAGAATTAAAGCTTATTGAGGTATTGTACTGTAGTATTCACTACAAGGATATTGTTTCCAGTTGCCTTATAATGTAGAGAAATTAATCAATATCTTCTTCAAGCAGGTTAAAAAGTCGAATCATTCAGCTTCCATGGTGTCTGCAACAAGCTGACATTAAAATATTTCAGCTATGGCGCACACACCAAAACAGAGCAACTTATCATACAGCCCAAAACAGACCTTAAAGCGATTATTTAAGGCGATTTAGCGTCTTTGAGCTCCTTGTTTCGGTTCACTCTCACCGCTCTCATCAGCTTCATTTTTGGCCGCAGCAGGCAGCTGTTTTCAGCAAAAAAGCTCCCAAAAAAAACGACTGTATGCTACCGAACAACAGACAGAAAAAGTTAGCAGCTAGCTGGTGAGCATGGTGGAGCATTTAGCCGCTAAAGAGCCGGATATTTCCCTCAGGAGTTGTTGGAGGCCGACTCCTGGGTTTCTTCTTATTAGCACATTTCTAAAACAATGTCACATTATGACTCACATGATATGTGATCAAAGAAGAAATAACTTCAAAAAGACATATTTCATCCATGTTGAACACACTACTCTTCAGACCCAGAGGCCATCCCTCAGAGAAATAATGTGGATTAAAGAAAATAAGCTGTTTTACTCTACTACTCTTGTTTTATAGTGCATGCTGAATGGGCTCCAGAACCTAATTAGCTAAATAAAAATAAATGTGCAGCAACAATGAAAACATAAATTCAGTATCCCTTAACACACAGCAGGTCTAAGTCCTTCACTCTCGCAACATCCTTTTTAATTTGCCACCTCGCTGTGGTCCAGCTCCACACTCTCTTTGTTGGATTCACTCACTTGTCCAATTGTTTTCCATTTGGGTTTTTCATCTTCCAGTTTAGTTTTTGAAAGTGTGGAGCTGTGAAACAAACCAGACACAGATGGGCTCCTGCTGACTCCTCGCTGCTCGACACCTCACTGATGGACCAGTTCAGTGCGGCCACACCTCACATCAACAGAGTGACAGGGCATTATGTAACTGTATTAAAGGGTAATTCCGGTATTTTTTTGAACATATTTTAGGGTCTAAATGACTAATAGGTACAGAAAGGTTTTGGAATTGGTCAAGTAGATCGCTGAAACGGGCTGCAACGCAAACCTTGGGGGCAACTGCGCCCGTGCACTTAAAGTGCTTGTTTTTGCCACTGACTCTGGCTCAGACTGTTATTCTAAGTGTCTGAAAACATTATGGAAAGGATCCCTACAGAGACAGACTGTTTAGTTAAAGAGTAAGATCCTTTTTGTTTAACCAGGAACACCGTCATCTTCCTGCAACAACTCAACCTCTCGCGAGATTTCGGAACGAGACTTTCTGTTTCGGGTCAAACAACTGGACCAAGTTTTGAACTGATTCCAAAACCTTTTGTACCTATTAGTCATTTAGACCCCAAAATATGTAAAAACAAGTCCCAGGTATAAAACACAGGAATTACCCTTTAACATGAGTCGATTGTATATAAAGTGAGAGACATTGTCACTAAAATGAAAACAGGAAAAGGAAAAGTGAAGATGCATCAAAGATTAAATTACACACTTGTAATATCCTGGGTGCTACAGTAACGGTGCCTTTCCATTTGTGGAAAGATGTGTTTCATTTAGGAGTCTTTCTGTCTGACATGACTGAATTTCTTCTGTTCATATTATTCTACACACAGTAGCCTGCTGCCCGAGCCAGGCTTGTTTTCAAAGTTATAACAAAAAGAAAATAAAGTTTGAAGCATTGAGCAACACTGGAAAAATCATGTTTCTCCTTGATGATCAAAATGTGCTGAAATCCAACATGCCCAAAGGCTAATTTCATATTCATAAGTTGTCTGTCTAACTTACGTACAGTATTTTGTCACATGGGATAATGAGTTGTGTGAATTTATTTCACATTCACAGTTCATGTGCTCATTCTTTTCAAACTAACAAATGGAGATATGCAACTGCAAACTCCTTTACTTTCTTCCCAGTTCTCTGTAACCATAAATCTGTTCTGCATGTTCATAAATGTTTGTTGTTTGTCATCACACACAATAATATGATTAAAATGAAGGATGGCGACTGCAGCATACATAGCTAATTACAGCGAACTATATTTGCAGGATTGGTGGAGCAGTACCAATAGTATTCTCGTACTTTGCGGAGGTGTTGGCTCGGGAGAAGAGAGGAGAGCATCTGAGCTGGCTGTGCATGTTCTGGATGATCGGAGGGATTTACGCCTCGGCCATGGCCTGGGCCATCATCCCACACTATGGTGAGTGACCTAATGTAGCAGTCATCACAAAGCCACACTGATGTGAGCGCCAAACAGCACTTTTGAGTCATGAGAGACTTTTTTCCTCATCAGTATTACAGTGATATTCTCCTTATCTCATCAAATGGTTTTGGAGACTGGATCACAGAAGTTTGTCAATAATAATTTATGGGGCACTTTTCAAAAACAGTGTCACAAACTGCTTTACAGTAAAACAAGGATAAAACAGTAACAGAAGGAGAAAACATATATATTTTACTTATATATAAGTAAATAAAGTTAAAATCGTAACAGCTAAAATCAGACAGTTAAAACAATTACAACAATTTGCAATCGGTTCAAAGAAAACCATGAGATAAAAATGAGTGCTGAGTTTGTATTTAAAAGGGGGACTGACGTTCAGACAGAAACCAGATCTGCATTGGGGGCGTGTTGTTTCATGTAGTGACAAATCTGCATCAGTTAGTCCAGTTGGAGTAACAGATTCATGTGTTTAAAGGCAGTTTAAACAACTGTTTATAAAACTCACAGACAGGATTTTACAACTCAAAAAACTCAAAAGTTATCACGGTGGTGGCAGTTATTTTATCTTTCGTTGCAATAATGGTGAGGTAAACAGTAGAAACGCTGCAAAGTAATCTACTAGGAATGTAGTGCATGTGTTTGATTGGCCACGGCAGAAAAAGTAGAGCCTGGTTCAACTTTTTTTACCCAGATGCCCCTGAGATTCCCATCCGATCTGACCTGGGTCGGGCCAATCACAACCATCCATCCATCATTATCTATACCGCTTATCCTTATAGGGTGGCTGGAGCCGATCCCAGCTGACATTGGGCGAGAGTCCCAATCACAACCGTTTATCTAATATGAGGCGGGTTTGATACGATGACTGTACAGAGGAGCGCCATTGAGGCATTTTCTTAAACAACAAAGATGGCTGCCACTGAATCCGCTATCGCGTCAGTATTAAAAAAACTGGATGGTATATTTTCTCTAAAAGAAGAACAAACAACTGCACTTAAAGCTTTTGTTGATAAGAAAGATGTGTTTGCCGTACTTCTTACAGGATTCGCGCAGCGCTACGTCACACGTTTCTTTGCTCTTATTGGTTGTAGGTCTATCAAGTTGCATCCAGAGGCATTTTGGTCTGTGGCCGTTGATGGAAATCGAAAATGAACTGAGAGTTTCCAGACTAATTTGCATTTGCGAATTGGTCTGGCGATGCTCCATGTTCAAGAAATGATGGATGAGATGTACTTTCTTACACAATGAACACAGAAACAGAGACAGACTAGTGTAAAGTAGGGGCAAAATGTCTCAATGTACATCTGCTTTCAGCTCCAGTGACCCAGCCTCCAAACTGCAGAAGTTTCCCACTGTCAGGAATCACTCGCATCACTGGTTTAAACATAACTGCAAATAGAGACCGCGATAAAGTTTGACTTGGTCCTGCTCTTGATGGTGCTCCCTGCTGTAGTGATGCATATACATCTCAACATGATAGATAGCACGCAGGGAGCATTGCAAATAACTCCCTAATCATGCGGCTTCATTTAGAAATCAAGACTCTCCAGGGTGCACAAAGCACAAAGCAGGTGTCAGTGTAGGTGGAGGCTCTGACAATAGCAGCGGCAGAGAAAGCAACAAAGCATATGTCGGCCTATGCAGTAAATATGCGCATGAGAGCCTTTTAAATTGGTCACAAAATCAGTATATAGATACACAGGGGAGTGGCAGGCAAGCTGTCAGCTGACACAGCGACTTTTAATTTTCAGCAACTTTTTACCATCGCCAGAACCTCACAGCACCATACTGTAATCTTCAGAGCATTTAAGGTCCCCAATGCATAATCTGCATAATCTATATTTGTGTTCTTTTTATGCAATTTTATGTGACAGTGTTAGAGGTAAATATAAAGGCTATATGAGGGGGGAAAAATGAAAGGTTGGCTGATATAACATGTCTCATAACATATGGCGAGGGAGAGCTGGGGGATAACAGGAGGGAGGAGGTGTGTGTAAGAGGATGAAGAACAAAATGAGCGAAATGAAATCAATCTGGTGTGGACGAAGAAAGATGAGCAGAGGAAGAGATTAGGAGGACAAGGGGAGGGAAGGAGAGAGGTGGAGAGTGCGCTTGATTTATGTGGCCTGTGTCAGGGATAATCGAAAGGTGAAGGGATACAGCAGAGGGCTAAAGGGAGGCGGCGAGGGAAAACAAAGAGAAGGGGACAGAGTGAGAAAGTGTTAAAGGAAAGGAAGAGAGAAAAGACGAGGGGAAGAGGAAGGGGTTCTTTGTTTGCAGTTTTCAGGGCCATGTTGATCAGATATAATGAAGTTTGCTCTTGGACCCTGGCCATCAGGACGCTGTCTCTGCTGGGGACAGTTCTCTGAGTGTGTGACTCTATTATGCGTAAGGTGATGAAGTACCTCGACAAAGTGGTGTTCTTATCTAGAACAAAGTCACACAGACCAATACAGACTTCACAACAGCAACATGTAAAGAAAAGTAGTTGGTGAAGTGTGCACTTCTTCAGTCTGGCCACAAGTCAAGACCGTAGACTGTATATAAAGATGGACGACGCGTCTCCTCTTCCTCCCACTGTACAGATAATACGGGCGCTGCCATCTTGCGATGGTGATGTAATTTGGAGCCAGAGTCTGCGCAGTAGTGATCGAGTTCCTGCCCAAACCAATCACAGCACACTCACAAGTTGTCAATCATGACGTGACGCCCCCTTTTTATAGCATCAAATAACTAATTAAAACCAAACTTATCAGAAAAACAAACACTTGAACAAACATCAGCGTGATAAGAACTACCTGAAATGACAGAAACCATCTTTGGGAACATTTTGTTTGACGTGTATTTTGATTTTTCAGTTTGGCCCATGTCCCATCTGCTTACATGGAGGGGGCGGGGCTTATGACCTTTACTGCAGCCAACCACCAGGGGGCGATCCAGATGTTTTGGCTTCACTTTTGGGGAGCTGTCGAGTTGTTCATCTTTATATACAGTCTATGGTCAAGACCCATAAAGAGAATGAATCTGAATCTGAGAACAGAATCTGTTGCCATGGCTTCCTATTGGTGGATTTTCGGCTAAGGCCAAATGTAAAAAGGAATACGCCGCTTTACTACATTTTTCTTCCCGCTTCAGTCAAAAACAAACCCACTCTCTCGTCTGGTCTCTCTCTCTCTCTCGGGTCATGAATCAAGCGCTCCCCCTAGAGGTCTGGAGAGCTTCTGTTGTGTTGTTGATATGCAGCGTTTTTCTGTTGCATTTGTTTTCGGGGTTTTTGTGTTTGCTGTCATTGTATTTATTTTGGCTTTCTGCAGCACGTTTTTTCATTTGCAGCACGTTTCCGTGGTTGTGTTATATTTGTTGTGGCTTTTTACATATGTGTTTTTGACTTTGCATCGTTTCTGAAGCTTCAGCGCGTTTCTCCTAATGGAAATGTTTTGGGCTGTTGTAGCGAGTTTGCCCTTGTCGGCTACCGTACAATACATTGGAAGTGACTAGAATTTTATATGATTGGAAAAACTTACATTTAAAACAGTTTAACAGCAGCATCTTTATTTCCAGAAACAATGTCCAATATTTCTTTGGTAGGACATAGTTCCAGTGAAAACTGAAAACTGAATCTACCTTTTACATTAACTGTGACACCAATTTATTTAAGTTATCATTTTCCTTTTGTGTGTTATTTGCCTTCAGTGACACCAAAACCAAAACACCAAAAAAAGAAGTTAATGTGTGTGTGCACAGGCTCACAAGCACATGGAGACAGGTATTTGTGTCTCTTGTTCCATAATTAGCTCTGAGGTACTTAAAGATATAAGTTTCCATCTAAAGGCTTACTGTCTGTTGTCACAAACTTTATTCATGTGGGTGAGAGTGAGAGTGCCGGCTGAGGCTCATAATTGAGGTCAATTGATTAGACGCCAGTGTCTTAACACATTTTTTCTCCAAGACGCAGTGGTGTGTGGGTAATAGGTTCCGCCGCAGTGCTCTTTGCATTGACTGGTGGTCAGTGGTGGTGTGTGTGTGCGTGTGTGTGTGTGTGTGTGTGTGTGTGTGTGTGTGTGATACAGTGATACAGTAAAAGAACTGGTAAATTCCCAGAAAAGAAAGTCATGCAGCCACTGTGAGTCTATGTATGTGTGTTCATGCACACACCTATGCTTTAAAATTTGTGTCACTGCATTAAACGATGGCCAAGGACAGTGTGTGTGTGTGTGTGTGTGTGTGTGTGTCTGTGCTGTGCTCACTTACTGTAGAGTAGGAAGTATCTGAATCAGTCAGCCGTCCCCTCCAGTCCATTAAAGCTATAATTCCCCTAATGAGGTTTGTACTGGTACAGGCTGGAGCAGCCCCACAGGCCACACACACACACACACACACACACACACACACACACACACATGCTAGCATCCATGTTAACATACTTTCCTGATGCTGATACAGACTTGGCTGTATGAATGTATGAAATTCAGAATGGGAGGCCCCCAAACACACTTCAAGTGCTCCATCACATGTTGTTATTTGCAACTCGATGACTTTTGCCAGCAATCTATAATAATAATAATAATAATAATAATATATAATGTTCATAGAATTTGCAATAAAGCACAACCTTCTTTTTCCCATAGAGAATAATGAAAGGCTTGTGAACTATTCTGTAAAAACTTAAGCAGACTTTAGAAAGTTGACTCCAATTTTAAAAAGGTTTTAAAGGATTTAAATACTGTAGTTTGTTAGTTTCTGCTTTTTGGTATTTTGATATACTTTTCTATACTGAATCCACAGTTTAAATGTTAAGATATCCTTTTGATATCACTTTCTGAGAAACCACAGTTTTTTGACATATAATGGGACTCAATGCAGCCAGTTAGAAAGAGCCACACAGAGCCGCAGTTAATGTTATCAGTAACACCTGTGCTTTTCCTATTTTGACAAAATTTCTGCTTTTTCTACTTTCTCCAAAGTAGAAAGATGTTATGGGCACTACATTTTAATTTCATTACAGATTTCTTTAGCACACTATATAGTGCATAAATATATATAATATTAGAATTAAAAAAGTAAATTAGAATTTGGAAACACATATAACATGGCAGGAAGTAACCAAAGTGTGCTAGGTAGAACATTTCAGACACAGTTTCCTATTCTCTCAGTGTGACATCAAAAATCCTTCACAGGACACAGACACATACATGTTTTTAAACTGCTGTAACTGTTATAATTTGAACACAGTCTGCAGATATTTCATATTAACAAATGCATATGTCTGCTACCTTTCACAGTGTTCATTTCTAGTTATATTTGTTCTGAGTTAAAACAGTTGAAATGCTTCCGATGTCGTTCCTCCATTCAGAAATACGAGTCACTGGCTGACTCAGCACTTTCTAATAGTCTCTCTCACACACACACATATAGCTCTCTGTCTCTCCCAATGGCAGTGAGCACCGCTGCTGCTACTAATAAGAATTTGTGATTCTTGCATTACTTCAGTGCTATCCTATGTTTCATCGACTGTTTGTGCTTATCAGCACGCACACATCTTTTTCTTTCTTTTTTTTTTAATTCATGAAAAAGCAAATGTGGGTCGTGTCCTTCGGAGGACCTGGAGGCTTCTTCTGCAATGCAACAAACTACCTTCACATGAACTAAACTAATGAGGCGTTCAGGCACTCCTTATTCCACTCCTTATTACATCATCCAACTTTATAACCAGGAGACTGCCCTGAAAGTGCAAATACCAGCGATTAATAACTGGGGTAAGTTCTGTGATACTGAGTTTATAATACGAGTTCTGACGTTTAACTAATACAGCTTCCATTTCTCTGTAATTCCCAATGGTTAAAAACATATCACGCCTCAAAAAAGAACAGACAATGTAGTTTATTCCTGGCTTTCATTATTTACATCCTGCAAAGGTTTTTCATCAGTTTATCTGAAGTGAAATTTACCACTAACACAAACACCTGGTAGTCAAATGATATTTCCCAGACACACACACGTCTTTCCAAAAGAGTCTGAAACTGTAGTTGTGATTTTTTTTTTTTTTTTTGCCTCCCATGGGCTCGCAACACTGTAGAACATTTCCTTTAAAATTTAAATTCTATTACATTAGAAACCTTGTACTTTTTACAATATAATAAAAACACAGACAATATTTCCTGACTTTACAAGTTGACAAGGATTGATTGAACACTGCATTAAAGAAATGAATTGAGGCTTTCTTGACTGCTGTTGGATAGACCACCTCAGCCCTTCATGAACAGACCCATTTAACAGCAGACATTTTGATTTGTCAAAGCAGGAAAAACACAGGTGGAATAATAACATTAATGATGGTGCCATTTCATTTAGGAGAGCCAGTCCCAGGGCTCTGACGTTGCGCATGGTCACTCACCGACACGGCTTACTGGGACACTGAATGGAACGGAGCCATCGTTAATGTTATTATTTACACCTGTGCTTTTCCTGCAAAATCTCTGCCGTGAAAAGGGTCTATTATGATAAAGATGCAGACTGTAGACCCTGAACGCAGCACTTGTCTCTCTGTGTCTCTCTCCATGGTGCTGAAACGTTCAAACCCAGTATCCTTTGAGTCTTAAGCCACTGCACCCTATAGCAACTTCACAGAACACCATAGCAACCACTTGGAGATGCCCTAACAACAGAGCGACCACCTAGCAGCAACCTGGTGGTACCCAAGACGACTACCTGAAGCCGTGTAGTGTCCACCTACAGTAGCAACACCCTAGCAACTAAATATGCTGTCCCAAACATTTAGCAACACCTCAGTAATAACCTAGCCCATGCATGTTTTACTCAGGCAGCACGCACACCTCTTGCTTGAAGAAATGCAGCTTTTTCTCATTTCTGTTGCAATTAATGAAAAAGATCCAGGTGAGAAAAGGACAGGGTGAAATTGAAAGAGACAACAGGAGAGAGAGATTGAGGACTTTGTATCTACAGATGCCAGAGAGTGTGCACTGAGACTGGGGGGAAGTAGTTGACCTGCAGGTTAATTAATTTCATTAGCTTGTGGCAGAGAAACAGCAGGTATGTTTGTCTTAACTTCAATCCCACAGTCCGTCCAACCTTGAGGGAAAGAAAAAATGAAAAGGATGAAAACAGATTGAAATTACAAGAGCTATAATTGAGTTTTTGTTCGTTCGTTTCATTCAAGTTTTACGTCTTTTTCGCATTATTAGGATTGAACTCTGGCCTGATGCAGTGCCACATTATGTCTGACTGTATGTGTGTGTTTCTGTGCTTCTACTGCTTCTTTGTGCAGGCTGGAGTTTCAGCATGGGTTCAGCCTACCAGTTCCACAGCTGGAGAGTGTTTGTGGTGGTGTGTGCGCTGCCGTGCGTCTCTGCAGTGGTAGCTCTCACTTTTATGCCTGAGAGCCCCCGCTTCTTCCTGGAGGTAAGAGAGATACTGGCAGCACCATCATTACCCCTAATGACGATGATAATGATTCTTGTGGATATCAAGAGAATATCAAAACCTTTGTGGAATACAATTTTGATGCCAGTGGAGATTTTTGTATATATATATCACAGATTTCATCTTTGCATTAATGCAGAGGGTGCAGGAGAGTTGAAGGCGGTGGGTGGTGTTGAAGGAAGAGATGGGAAGGGACAGGTGCATGCCGGCGTTCTAAAAACAACATTGTCAAGTCAAATCTGAATGCATACAGACATGATACACATATTTTTACATTCGGTGTGACTTACACTTCCATAGGATATCACTACCTCCAATGTCCATCAAATAAACATCCATAAATCCACTTAGAAATCATAGAAAAAAGATGCTCCTAGCGTAACTCCAGAACTTGCCTGAGAATCATCACGTTTTTAAGTTTTCTTGAGTATTAAAGTAATCCAGTGACAGTTGTCTGTGCATCCATGGGTACACTGCAAATAGGAACTGCTAATAGCTAATTCGGCATACATTTAATGATGCCAATTTGCCAAAATGTGAAGAAATATAGGCTAAAAAAACAGGGCTCAAGTTGTAGCCCATAGCTAACTAACTGATTCCATGTAGGAACTGTAGCTGGGGGTAGTAGAGGGGGGTGTTGAGGGGTCTTAGGGGGGCCCACAGTGACTTACTATAAATATGTAAGTATATGCAATTACTATAAATATGTATTGGCCAAATTTACTTAGAAATATAGAAGCCAACCTGGTCGTGATGTAAGGAGAGTATAAATAGAAGTTAAACTCCCCGGGAAAAAGCCATCATGGTTGACTAGCTTCAGCCACTTGAGGATGAATGGGGAGATCTGGATGTTAATATGCATTCGTACGCATAATATGACTTATCTGTCCAACAGATGGGTAAACACGACGAGGCCTGGATGGTGCTCAAACAGATCCATGACACCAACATGCGTGCCCGTGGAGAGCCTGAGAGAGTCTTCACTGTGAGTACACTCTGGCCGCTACACTTTGCATCCTTCCTGCTGCTGCTGCTGCTGCTGCTGCTGCTGCAGTGACAGTCAGCAGGTGACAGATCAGTGTCTCCCCCTGCAGGTGAACAGGATAAAAATCCCCAAGCAGCTGGACGAGCTGGTGGAGATGCAGAATGAGTCAGCCAACCCTGCACTCAAGGTCCTCTTCAAGATCAAGGCTGAGCTCAGAGGAGTATGTGTCCTGGTTTGTTTTATACTGATTTTTTTTTATGGTTGTTAAGATTTAAACTGAGTAAAAATATTTTCCCTTTCATAACAGATCTGGTTGACTTTTACAAAATGCTTCAACTACCCAGTGAAAGACAACACTATAAAACTGGCTGCAGTCTGGTTTACTCTGTCTTTTGGGTAAGAGATTTTCTGCACACACCTCCAGCACTACTTCCACACATCTTTATATTATTATTCTAGTCTTCCGTCATGTTAAATGGCAGCCTCTGTGAGACTTAGCTGAGTCACCACTACTTTCCAGCTTAATAACAGTTTCAGTGAAGTACTTAGCACTGAGGCAGATGCTCTCTCACTTATGTCCTCGTGATGAATGTTGACGGGTTAGATTGGAAAGAGAGAACCTGTTTGAGAGAAGATATCATTTGGCTTTTTTCCCTGCTGGCTGCTTTAATGAATTGCAGTATGTACATGTCGGAAAGTTTTAGCCCTAAGGATAGTCTTTTAAAATTAAAAGTAGGCTGTTTTATACTACAAGAAAAACGATGGATTCCATTCTATTCTGGTTTTATTGTAACTTTTTGGATCCTGTTATTTTTTGTCTTGTCTGTTGCTTGTTTTTTGACTCTGACCTGTCTTGTCCATTGGTTGCTTTCACTGCTTCTTGTTCCAACACAGAAACAGGTTCAGGATTGTTTCCTTTCCTATTTAATCTGACTTCCCAGCTCAAAAACTAGCTGCACCTCTGACACCAGCTCGCCCTGTCCTCCTCTGGAGATGTACCACAGCCAATTTCACCATGAGCTGATGTGTCATTTTTGTGACCCATGTAATCCTCTGTTTTCATTGATATGTGGAAATACAAACACATATACTGACATGTTAGTTAAGACGATGCAAAATGCAGCCACAAAGTTACTAGTTGGCTGTTTTCAAATTAAGAGAATGATTATTATTTTATACATATGATACAGCAGCAAACACCACAGCCTTTTGGACTTTTGCAGACTTCTTCCCACCACAAACTGTATGTTGTACTGATCTGGATACATGTGCATATTTGCGAATAGACACCATTTTGTGTGTGTGTAAAACAGAAAGTTTTTGAAAAAGGCCTGGTCACAACAGAAAGTGGCACAGCGAAATTAATCTGCACATCTTTATGAAATATTTGGTTCTAGAAACTTGGTGACGCAGTGACTACTCACAGGGATAGTTGGTAAACTACTGTGGCTGCTGAGCTAACTGCTAACAAGCTAGCCAGCCGAGCTACTCCTCACTTGTATTTTGTTCACCATTGTGCACCATTTTTATTCAAGAAAGAATTATTAAAGAGATAAAGCTCTTTGAGCTAACAAGCCTGATAACGGTCAATTCGAAAGCTCGGTCAGTTATCAAGCTCATTCGCTAACGGGACAATAAGTTCACACAGTTCATTCAAAAGGCATATACGTACAATCGACTCCTGTCTCATAACTGTCTGTAAACCATTCTTCTTTTGTGGAGCAGCGTATACTACTGACAGTGAGTGACACAACACAGCTAATAAGCTACGATAGCTTCCTCTATTTTGGACTCTCCGGCTCTCCGTTCAGTCAAAGCTCAGCACTGTCAAGACGTCTTGCATTCGAGGGCCACAATGCAAACATTCGATTGCATTTACACGTATGTGATTTGATTGGTAAGCCTCAGATCATATACCAGTTGTTCAGGACTAGGGTAATCGAACAGTTTGCAAATAACAGACAGAAAACTGAAAAATCATGTCATCAAATTTATCAAAGAGCAAACAAATAATTCAACAAATCTAACACTTCACACACAATCACTGTGTCTTCCATTATCAGTGACCAGGACCAGAATCAGCTATACTGGAGTGGCCCATGTCAGTGACCACATGTAACACGCTTTACTACAGAAGCTGTTTCTGTGTCCAGGTTCTACGGGCTCTCTGTGTGGTTCCCGGACGTCATCAAGCACCTTCAGGCCGATGAGTACGCCTCCAGAGTGAAGATTCACAACAACGAACGCATTGAAGACTTCACCTTTAACTTCACCCTGGAGAACCAGATCCACAGGAACGGAGTCTTTCTAAATGACAGGTAAAAACAAACAAACTGACTTGTGTTTGGATTTAAATATTTTCCAGTGACCCCAGCTTTCGCACACAGGATTAATGATTAAGAAAGGCTTAAAATCAGCTGCAGTGTTACACATTGTGATCCAAACATTTGAGCCTCCCTCGGCGCAGTGTTGTGCTTAAAAGCTTCTTGTCCTGTCGTGGGATAGCAGTACTATTCCTCATTCCCGCAAACAACACACCGCTGCTGGTAATATTAATCCTGCCTCCTTTATCTCCCACGCCACCAGGAAATTAAAAGGCTTATCTCTCTCTCTTTCCTTCCTCTCTCTCTCTCTCTCTCTCTCCCCACCCTGCTCCTGGTTATGACTCTCACTTACACAAAGGCCAGAGAGAAGACGCATCGATATGCTTGTTTTTGTTCTTTTCCGTCCTCGCTGGAGACCATGCACACTTATTAAGAGATTAAATCAAGACCAATACCATCATACTGTGTACAGCAGCATGCAACAGATCATATAGATCAATAACAGACTGGTAAGCCCTGTCACATCACTGTGGACATGCTGATGGATGGACCTGCTGGTCTTTTGATAAGTAGAGGTGGAAGACGTAATCATATTTTCTACTTAACAGTAGCAATATCGCGCTGTAAAAATACTCTGTTACAAGTGAGTCCTGCATTTAAAGTTTTACTTAAGTAAAAAAGTACACAAGTATTAGCAGCAAAATGTACTTCAAGTATCAAAAGTAAAAGTACTTATCATGCATATGCATTATTGTATTCTTATTACTGATGTATTAACTTGGAAGAAACATTTTAAGGGCGCAGCTGGTTGAGATGGAACTAATTCATTCACTCACTGATCCTATGATATACTGTTCAATAGTATATATATATATATATTTAGTATATAGCATCCAGGGCCTCAGAGCGCCATCTAGTGGGCTGCAGAGGCAGTAGTACTGCCAAATGGTTAGATTAAAATTAATTAATGAATAACTTTTTTGGGGGGTAATTTACAAAGCTAGTTATTTTTATATCTAAATGTGCTCAAGAATTCACATAAACCAAAAATGTCAAATTAAAATGCGTAATTTCAATGACCAGTTACGTCACGACACATCATCAGATCGAGACAAACGTGTTTTGCCAATGTTAGATGGCTAACAATATTTTTTTTAAATGAAAAAGTGATGTTGGGGGCAACCCTATACCAGTAAAAGCTCACGCACCAAAGCGTGTGGTAAGGAAATATGACCCTGATTACATTAAATTTGGATTCATACTGGCTGAATGTGGTGAAATCCTGTCAAATGAGGTGCTAAAACCACCAAAGCTCCAGAGACACTTAAACACAAGGCACCCGGGATGTTATGTTTTTTTTCTCATTTATTTGGAAAGGTGGTCCTTGGAAATGTGAAAACAATCAGAAGTGGGCCGTAAGTTACAAAAAGGTTGAGAACTCCTGGTATAAAGTATCCAGAACAATGCATCATATTTTGTAAGTAGATCATATGTTTTGTATCGTTATCTGTGAAGTAACTAGTAACTGCAGCTGTCAGATGTATTTAGATACCAGAGTCCAGCGTGCAATATTCTCCTCTGAAATGTAGTGGAGTACAAATATAAAGTAACATACAATGGTAAAGTACAGTAATCTCACATTCCTCCTTAAGTACAGTACTTGAGTAAATGTACTTAGTTACATTCCACCGTTATCCTTAAAGGCGAACTCGATTTTACTCAACGTCAGTTTGTTTTTTGTTTTTTTGCTGCACAAAATCTGATAAATGTCCTCAAGTGATGTCACTTGAGTCAGCGTTGGTTGGGGCTGAAGAGTACAAGATGGAAAATGAAAAGTATTGTTGGTGTGGAGTTAGAAGGAAGTGAAGTGATCTAACTGTTGGCGGTCGGGTTGCTTTGTGGGTAATGTAGGCGCCAGCTTTTGACGTCATTGGTTCTTCTGCATTGATTTTGAAAAACTATCCATTTTGCGTTTAATAATAAGGAGGGAAATAATTCAGTATGTCAGACATCTCTCCTCTCCTTCTCTTCCCAGGTTTATTGGTATGAAGTTCAAGGCGGTCACATTCATCGACTCATCTTTCCTCAACTGCTATTTTGAAGATGTCTCCTCTATCGGATCCTTCTTCAAAAACTGCACCTTTGTAGACTCCTTCTTTTACAACACGGGTGAGTCTACACCTGCGAAACTCATGCACAGAGTTCCCTATACTGAGGTGTCTCCTTCCACCCCAGAAACTCCCATTATACTGTAGGTGCCTTACACATAAGTCTCACTCAGCCTCTTTGTCTCTTTCTGACAGTTCATTTGGGGGTCTAACATCCAAGCTTCATGGGGAAGAAAGAATGGGTTTGAGCATTTATGGCTTTGCTTTATGCCACTAAATTACTGCTTAACCTCTCTGCCCCTGCGCAGATTGCCTTTCTGAACTCAGGCGACTGTAGTGAACGCAGAAAGTGGGCTGCAGAGCGCTGAAAATGTCGATTTCTAACCATGCAAACGCTCCTGGAGTGATGCTTTGTTATTGTATCTGATGTTTTAGATGCTTGCAAAAATTCGAGACACTGAGGTACATAAACATGGTTCTCTGAGCAGCTGAATTTTAACTTCCAAAAATGAGCTTTCCCCTATTCACTTACTGATTAATTCATCACAGCATGTTTTGTTTTTATAAAGACATTGGAACCAAGCCGTCTGCATCAGCAACCCAAACATCAAATCGTACCTTTACTGAATGCAGGCTATGTTAAAAAAGTGCAAATCAATCGTTTTGGGTCTCGCAAAAAAACAGAAGCAGGAAGAAAAGGAAAGGCAGGGCAGGCATTTTAAATGTTCTGAGAGGAAGTGGAGCTGAATCAGACCTTGTGGGAGCACAGGGTGGCAAAATAGTCCCCCCCCCCCAGCACCCAGGAAAGCGCTGAACAGCGAAACAGTAAGGGCACGTCAAGTAGCTGGTAATGCCCCATGGGAAATGAAGTCTCTTTGCCCCCAGCAATGTGTCTCTGGAGAGCAGAGGATGAAGAGAAACGAGGAGAGACAGAATGAGAAAGGGAGGGAGGAGTGAGTCGTGTGAGCCGAGGTGAGAACAGGGAATGTTTTCTCCTTGCTGCAGCTGCTCAAGTTTATTAATACACCATTTCTATTTAGGGAGAGAGCCAAGAGACACTTAAACTATACACAATATCTGAGTATGTACAATTAGTGGTCTATGGATATAATTGAGAAGGGTTATTTTAATTAATATAAAATATACTACTGCAAGGTTTTATTTAACCTATAATTAACCAGAGAGAAAAATACTTATTTGCTTTCTTGCAGAGAGTTAGATGGGACAGCCGGTTAGCTTAGCTTAGCAGAAAGCCTGGAAACAGGTGGAAACAGCTAGCTTGGCTCTGTCCAAAGGTAAAAACCAACCAGCACCTCTGAAGCTCACTAATTAACATGTTCTATCTTGTTTGTTAAATCTGACCAAAAACAAAAGTGTAAAAATGGCGTGTTTTGGTTTTTATGACTATTTCGTTACTTCCTGGAGTCTTGTCGGCAGCCGTTTCCCGTGTGTTTCCAGTCTTTATGCTAAGCTAAGCTAACAGTCTCCTGTCTCCACCTTCTCTTCTAACTCTCAGCAAGAAAGAGAATGTTTCCCAAAATGTACTATGTAAACTACTTCTTTAAAAACCATCTCTTTTTCAAGATAATAAAAACTCTGCCTCCAAAAGACTTGCAACACTGTAAAACGCTCTCTTTTTTACTTTATTACGTTTAGAAAAAGTATGTTTTGAGCCCAAAGAGGTATCAAACTTGATACCTCTGCACCTGATGAAAATGAATAAGACCAAACTAAACACCACCAGAGTTAATGAGAGAAACACATTGAAATTTTAATATACCCCATCAGCTGGAGCCACAGCAGAAGACAGAGCATTTAGTTTCTGCAGCAGTGACGTCAACTCACAGACAGAGTCCAGTGTTTGAAGTGTGGAAGGTGCCAGACAGATAAAAACATATCCTAACCGTACGCTTGTCTCTCACATTTACAGATATTGACGACGCCAAACTAACGAACTCGAGGGTGATCAACAGCTCCTTCCACCACAACAAGACAGGTTGTCAGATGACATTTGACGACGATTACAGTGCCTACTGGGTCTATTTTGTCAACTTCCTGGGAACGCTGGCTGTGCTGCCTGGAAACATCGTCTCTGCCCTCCTCATGGACAAAATAGGACGCCTCAGCATGTTGGGTACGACGTAACAGTCTCCTCCTGCTCTGACTTTTTGTTTGGGCTATGAATAGATGCAGAATGTTTTAAATGTCTTCTGATGTTGGCCTGTGTATCTGCAGTGACCTCTGGTGACGTAAATGAGACTATTTTGTGTCTGAGATGTAAACGATGTGTCGTGTTGCGTCCTGCAGGAGGCTCCATGGTGCTGTCAGGCATCAGCTGCTTCTTCCTTTGGTTCGGCACCAGCGAGTCGATGATGATCTTCATGCTCTGTCTCTACAACGGCCTCAGCATCTCCGCCTGGAACTCCCTGGACGTGGTCACCGCCGAGCTGTACCCAACAGACAGGAGGTGAGTGCTGCACTCACTACATGCAGAACTCAGTTAGGAACTCATTAGCTTGAATGAACTGTATGAAGTATATGTAAAGCATTTTAAAGGTATATAGCATTATGACACTTATCAGTAATAGTAATAAATAGAGCATCTGTGCTTTATCACTGGCCAAACCCATATGTGTATAACATTTTCATCGTATGAATCCAGCACAATTTAAGAAAGATGAGACAGAAGGCTTTTACTTTGCTAAATGTGCACTTTGGTTTGACTTAGGAGAAAGATTTTAGTCAAATCATTCGTCAACTAGTTCTGAAAAAGCCTATGGCTGAGGATTATGGGTCAGTTAGGAAGAACAAAATCTGAGATTAAAGTCCAAATATTGTGAGAATAAAGTCCAGCAAAAAAACGTCAAAAATATTTTTGTAATATCACAAGATAAAAAGACGACTACAGTTCAGTCTGGCTGCCTTTTATATAATTCCCAGAGAGTCATAAAGCCCACTGGATGTTAACCCTTTTCTGATGCCATGAACTTGTGCTTTGATCTTCGTCTGGAAGAAACCAAGTTTCAATATCCGAAAATCTCTGATCTTTATTGGTGAAACTTCACATCCCTCATCTGACCCGTTGACAGACTGCTTTCACCTGTTAAAATGTAGTATTCATTATTATTTGTACGAGTATTAAAATCTCGAAATATTATGACTTTATTCTTAAAATATTTCAAATTTATTCTTGAAACATTTGTCTCGAAGATTTTTTTTTTTCTTCAAACAATGGCTCTAATACTCAATGTCGTAAAAGCCAGACTGCATCTCAAGAGCTCAGTTTAAGCCTCAGTAAAGAAGGAGTGTTAAGATGGTGACTTTCTTGAAAGAAACACAATTCTTGTATTTGAAAAAAGTTTGTTGTAGATATGCAATGAAGCAGGATTCTGCAACTGCATGGCAAGTTTCTCATCTCAGATTTATGCACTGATATCAGTTGATTGTTCATGAGAAACATGACAAGGCTTCCAGAAAATCCACCATGTTTTCTTATATAACGCTTTTCAACCTTAACGGTTAAGTGATTTACAGATTGGTCTCATTCACCCATTCACACACACATGGCAAAAGGAGCTGCCATGCAAAGTGCTGGCCTCCATCAGGGGCAACTTATGTTAGTTCAGTGTCTTGCCCAAGGATATGTGGACAGGAAGAGCCGGGGATCGAACCACCAACCCTGGGACCCGCTCTACCTCCTGAGCCACAGCCGCCCCAATAGAAAGGGGTTACTGGAAATTTGAATTTTGAATTGGTCATTAAATACGTATATTTATATATGATATACAATATATACTTCCATGAGCAATTTACCATAATTAAAAAAAAATTTAAAAAATACGTCAGCATAGTAACTACTACCTTCAAGTTATCCAGAAACGAAATGACACATACACATCTGACTCCCTCCTCCGTGTCTTCCTTGTCTGCTTGTTTTCAGGGGCACAGGCTTTGGCTTCTGTAACGCCATGTGTAAGCTGGCAGCGGTGCTGGGCAACCTGATCTTTGGCTCGCTGGTTGGCATCACCAAGGCTATCCCCATCCTGCTGGCATCGTCTGTGTTGGTTGGCGGCGGGCTGGTGGGGCTCCGACTGCCAGACACACGCGCCAATGTCCTCATGTAAACCTCAACACAGAGCAGTATGTTGTTTACCAGGTATTTACTCAGTTTACTGACTATGATTTATTTGATTATCACTGAAACAGGCATTGCTGTCATCCTTCTTGTATTTATTATTTGATAAATAATGTCCACAAACTCAAATACAGGACAAGCGATTGTTCTTCTGTTATTTTTGAGTTAAATACCTGGTAAATAATAAAGGATAATGAAATGCAGCTTAACTGAACACTGAGCTGTAGATATAAAGAGTTTGAAGACTACAATCAAAGGTTAGAAATGTACCAAGTGTCAGTGGCTGGTTGCCAAAGCTCCCGGGCATCCTTGCAGGAATTCAGGATGAAAAGGCTACTGTTCAGAAACACTTAAACACTTAGATTTATCAGTGGTGATAAAACTCTGTATATCAGCAGCTAATTATCTACCATGGGCTGTTTCACACATGCAAATGCATGTGTCAAAGCTGCAAAAGGCTTGGACCTCCGACAACCTTCCCCTTCCAAATCCTGCTCAGCCTTGCTCAGATTAAAGGAATACTTTGAAATTTTGGGAAATGCGCTAATTCAAAGCTGCCGGTTAGCTTAGCTTAAAGACTGGAAGTAGGCTAAACAGCTAGCCTGGCTAACAAAATCCACCTACCAGCACCTCTAACATGTTATATTTTGTTTGTTAAATCCTTTACAAAACAAGAAGTGTAAAAACAAGTTGTGCTTTTATGTGCTGGACTATTTCCTGGTCAGGTGCAGGAACTTCGTGGTGCTGCGCAACCAGCAGCAGAGACTGCCGGTAAAACTACAACGTGTCGTTTTCACTCTTGTTTTTTTGTGTGGATTAAACAAACGAGATATAACGTGTTAATTAGTCAGCTTTAGAACATAAACACGGGAAGCAGGGGGAAACAGCTAGCCTGGCTCTGTCCAAAGGGAACAAAATCCACCTACCAGCACCGTTTATGCTAAGCTAAGCTAACTGGCTGCTAGCAATAGCTTCATAGTTACTGTACAGACATGAGAGTGGTATCAGTCTTCTCATCTAACTCTCAGCAAAAAAGTGAATAAGTGTGTATAGTTCAACAAAATGTCCAACTATTCCTTTAAGTATAAATCATTTTGTAACAGTTGTGTATGTGTATTATGCCTGTTTATATGTAAATCTATATATTTAGTCATTTATGTGTGTTATTTATTGCTTCACCAGTGTGCTTTTATGTTTGTTGGCCAAACGTTGAAGGTGCTTTTGACCTCAGTTTCAGTATTCCACTCAAGGTTGATGATGTTCAAGCCTTTTGCTGCAACTTGCAAGAATGACAAGACCATAGAGAAAAAAAATAAAAATAAAAAAATAAAAATAAAAAATCAATAACGGTATAGTAGTTTAGTCAAAACCGGCAACTTCAGCAGCTACATTTCTAAAGTGAAAAGAAGTTTACATTTTCTGCTTTTTACAGTAAGAGACTTTTGAGATTGGAAACCTTTTGTCTGAATGCTTCCTCTCTCCCTCTCTCGTGTCTGTGTCGTGTTCGTCTCGTGGTGCCGAGCTCCCCATGAAGGGCTTTGCAATCTGATCTGTCCAGAAGAATTTATACTCTGCTGTTATAATCTACTCCTTGTTTTGTTTTGTTTTTTCCTCTCTGTCTGTCTCACCGTCTTGGTTTCCTCATAGTGTCTCGCATCCAGTCTTGTCCTCTTGCTCTGTTTATCTCCTCCTGCCTTGCTGCTGCTCCGTCCAAAACTCAAAGGCCTTTCTCAAATGTCGTGCCTCTCTCTCTCTCCTCTCTCTCTCCATCCATTGAGCCCGTCTCTCCCTCCAAACCTTGCTGGAAGCTTTGCTGCTCTGTCATGCTTTTTGTTGGTCTCTCATCTCTTGATACTGCAGTGTGCATGTGTGAGTGTGTGTGCCCAGATGCAGTGACCATCTCATATGTAGAAAGCCAAGTTTTGTTTTTTGTTTTTTTTCTTCTATACGGAACTGGGAACTATAAGGAACTGGGGGTTTTTGGAAGATTTGAAACGTATGATAAAGTGAAATTAAAAGCCATGCTTAAAGGATCTGTTCACCCAAATTCCAAAAACAAAACCATATTTACTAGCCATGCATGCAGATAGTAAATTTTAACCTCATCGGGACAATAGATGACAGTTCAGGGGATCAACAAAGTCAGTAGGATTCATCCTCTGGGGAACATGAATGTCTGTAATAAATTTCATGTCAATTCTTCCAATATTTCAGTCTGGATCAAAGTGGTGGACCGACCATCCCCGTCTCTAGAACAGCGTGGCTAAAAATTCATCTGCGACGTGTCTTTCTAGATATGGTGTTCTTGTTACTCTGGATAAACCACAGAACACGCTGTCAACAGGTTTCATAGGGACTATTTCCTCTGCAGAAAATAGATCCAGTAAAAACTGTTTAGAGTGAGTAACGTTATCCAGAGTAACTGGGACGTTGTTTCTGGAAAGACACATTGCGGCTGAGTTTTTCACTGCTGCGAGCACTACAAACACAATTCCATTCACCTCCATTATATTGAAGTGGAGTCAGATATCTTAGAGACGGATGTCTGGGCAAATAAAACTTCAACTATCTGTACCACTTAAAGGGAAACTCGTATTTTTAAACCTGGGCCCTATTTTTCTTTTTTTCTTTTTTTTTAGAGTAAGATACTTTTTGTTTAACCAGAAACAGAAAGTCTCGCTCTGAAATCTCGCGAGAGGTTGAGTTGTTGCAGGAAGACAAAAGGATCTTACTCTTTAACAAAACGGTCTGTCTCTGCAAGGATCCTTTCCATAATGTTGTCAGACACTTAGAAAAACAGTCTGAGCCAGAGTCAGAGGCAAAAACAAGCACTTTTAGTGGACGGACTTTTCACGGGCCTAATTGCCCCAAAGGGTTACGTTGCAGCCATTGCAGCCCGTTTGCGGATGCCGGCGGAGGCGATCTACTGGACCAGTTCCAAAACTCATGGTAAGTATTAGTCATTTAGACCCTAACATTTGTAAAAAATAGGGCCCAGGTTTAAAAATACCAGAGTTTCCCTTTAAGCTAAATAAGAAAATGTATTTTTTTGTGATTTGGGTGAACAGAGCCTTTAAAACCTCTGGAACTCCTGCTGCTACAATGCCAGTGCTTTGATGTTAAAATGCATGAGGGGATATGTAGAATAAAAACCTGTCACATGTTCTCTTCTGGGTTTGTTCAATCATACAAAAAAAAGTACAGTACTGTTTCATTCAGTTACTTTCGAATCAGTTTTAAGATGATGATATTTAATGTCAACATACAGTATGTGGTGTTGTGTTGCTTATATCATATTTCTTACTCTGGAAAGCATATTTGTGCAGGACAAACATGATCCTCCTACATGCAGCTATTTCCTTTTAAGATGACATTCTTTGGAATGAAATGCATCTGTTTTTAAGATATGAATCTGGTTTCCTGACGTGTATGTTTGATGCTTTATTTCTGTCCGTCTGCGAGCTCATCATCCGCTCCACCAAACACCTCCACCTGTGCTGAACAAACTCACTGTTTCCAAAAAGAACTCCTGCATGTTTGTTACTGAAGTCCTTTTTGTTGTGTGTGCTTTTTGGGGGGGGGGGGGCAGACATGTGATTCCCGGGGTCAAAGGTGAATGTATCATTCTCGTGTGTTGTCAGATTTGTTGTGGACAGGTGTTCATTATACTGAGTTGACTTCTAGGTCGTCGTGAAAGGGCATGCCAGTGGTGAGATGACTGTATGTGCTACAAGGTGTTATCCAGCAGGGGTGGTCAGATCAGCTTTTGGGAAGGTTTCCAGTTCGATTAATCATTATCGTAAAGTCACTGAAGCAGGAATGAAATTGCCGGTGTCGTGACTTTCAGATCTGAAAACCCCCTGCTGTAAAATAATATATGGAGGTGTGTGTAAAAACAATTACCTGTCCTTGATATGATTTATTTTGATAAGAAAAGGCTCAAGTGAATGCAGTGTAAAGGTGGATCCCTCTGGTGTCTACACAATGAATAAAGAGTTTCATTTGAACAGATGTGGGGCTTCATTTTGTTAAGTGTCCAAATATGGCTGCATCCACTTACACCAGCAGATGGCACCATTTTTTTACAAAATTAACCAAGTCAGGCCCCTGTGTCCATCAGGTTTAATGAGTTATTCAAAGGCTGTTATGGAGCCTTGTTTTATAACTAACTGGTGAATCACTTTATGAATGCTCACTGTTGAGTGTTCATGTTTGTTCTGAGAGGAAAGGTCACAAAGATTCTTAGTTTTAGTTTAGTCTATGTGACATCAGTGGTGGTTCTGGTCCATTTAAACCGCAGGGGCCCGACTGGGGCCACCTGTTCTTTTCGGTCAGTCCCTAGTGGACCAACAAAGTCAGGAGGATTCATCGTCCGGTAACTATGAATGTCTGCACAAAATTTCATGACGTTCCATCAAACAGTTGTTGAGATGTCAGTCTGGACTAAAGTGGTGGATCGAGCCACCAACCGAAATACTGTATGTTAGAATTTTTAAAAAACTATTCAAGATACAAACTGTGTGAACGACAAGGCATCACCACTACTGGTAACTGACCACTGGCATCATTTAGATTTTAGCCACACACTTTGTATTTGTTTCCAGACAGATAAAGTCATGAATCATTCCAGGAACCTATTATAGATATTCTTTTTTAGTTCTATGTGAGTCTGCTGGTGTATCACCCTACATCCTGTCACAGTCTGGACGGGAAATACCAACCGTATGAGAGAGGTGTAATTGCGGGTAGATTAGTGGTTAATAATCTTCTTGAGCTGAAACAATAAGAGAAACAAATACATATTTTAGATACACAAAATAGCTTAATTAAGTTTATGTTTTAATCAACAGACATCATAACTACATATGTTATAACAGGAATACAAAACAAGGTTTGGGAGGCTTATTTTTATTCAATGCAAATATAAAAAAATACTTTTGTGTTATTTTTTTCCCCCTCTAAACTCTACAGAATGAAAATGTTGTAAAACCATGAAACAAAAAGCATTAACTGTCATAAAAATGTCATCCTTTACATACATAAACATACACATTCACATATTTACAATCTGTCTTCTCACACTCCTTCACACGCTCACACACAAGAAAACTTTATTGCTATATAAAAATATTCTAAAAATATCTAAATATTCTACTTGCAGAGAACACATACTTCCTGTACATTGCTCATTTATCATAAATACAGCTGAGTTCCTTTTGCTTTCTCTTTGGATTCCAGCCACAGAGACAATTTTCCTCTTCAACAGTTGCAAAATCAAAATCAGAACCACTTTTTCTGGAAACATGTAGGTGTGTCTCTCAGAAAGATATGCTCAGGGTGTTGCCTTTAAAGGGCCTGAAGTAAAGTCTGGAGCCTGCCGACTTGGACATAAGGAGAAAGAGGAAGGGGTCCAGACAGGCATGGAGGCAGCACAGACACACCGCCACATTAAAGGACACATACAAACTCTCTATTCCACTTACAAACAGTTGCACATAATGGAGGAAGTGCAGGACTCCAGCTGGAGCAAAACACACGAGGAAGATGACAAACACCAGCGAGCTGGCCTTGATGTACATCTCCCAGTCCAGGTGCGATCGGTTGAGCTCACAGACGATTCGGGCGTAGCACACAACCGTGACCACCAGCGGCACCAGGAGGCCGAGGAGGGTTAGAAACAGGTTGTAGTAGAGCAGGGAGAAATGGGAGTCATGGCCCAGAGGCAGCACGTCATGGCAGGTGATGCGGCCCACCTCGGGGAGCCAATAGCTCTGCTGGACGAGGAGCTCGGGGACGACGGCGGCACCAAACACCCCCCATACAGCCAAGCTGACCCAGGCCGTGAACATCCTCTTGGGGAGACTTTTGTACATGAACGGGTGCACCACAGCCAGGTAGCGCTTGATGCTGATGCAGGCCAGCGTCTGGGCCGAGCAGTAGAGGTTGCCATAGAAACAGGCCGTGACCACTCGACAGGCAGTCTCTCCGAGCACCCAGTTGTTTCCATGGAGATGGTAGTGAACCTTGAAGAAGAGGGAGAGGAGGAGGAAGAGGTCGGAGACAGCCAGGCTGCAGTAGAGGATGGCGGAGGACACCTTCCTAATTTTAGTGGCCAGCGTGCACAAGATGGCGACGTTGGCTGGGATCCCGACGGTGACGGCCAGCATATAAATAATGGGGATGACCCGCGTGCTCAGAGGGCCGCGCAGGTACGCCACTGTGCTGTTGCTCAGTGACCGCAGTGCTGGAGGGGACTGAGATGAAATGGGAGGCTGTGTCCCATTTAGGCCAAAAAACAAACTGGTCTCAATGACTGGGTCCCCTTTAAATGTTCGAAATAAAACCTTAGAGCTGTTCATGTGCTTTTTTGTTCTCAGTTTCCCTGCAACAAAAACAAAAAAAATGCAAAAGTTAATGACAGATTCATTATATATTTTTATCAAAGAAAAAACTTCAAATAAATTGGATCACAATCCCTGAACAATATAGGCTACTAATTGGACCGCAAATAACAATTATCTTAATTAATGATTAATATGCTGATTATTTCCTTGATTAATCGATTAATAGTTTTGCGTATAAAATGGCAGAAAATAGCAAAGCAATTTCCTAAAATACAGCAAATCCTCACAACTGAGAAGCTGGAACAAACGGAATTTAAAAATGAAATCTTTAAAAAATGACTTAAACGATTCATCGATTATCAAAATAGCCGGCAGTTATTTTACTGTCAATTTGCTAATCGATCAGTTGACCTATTGTTTCAGCTGTAGTCCTGATAATGAACCATCTTGTGGCATAAACTAACTTAATATACGGAGGTGTGTGTAAAACTTAGCTAACTTAGAAATCAACTCACTTAAATAATATACAGCTAACACATACAGTTAACAATATATAGTTATAATACATTGTCACCGCTAGTATTTAAGATTGGTGAATGTTTAGGATAAGTTAGTTGTAAAGTAACATGAAAAAATAAGAAAGAGAGGCCTATTCTTAAACTAAACTTGGATGAGCATTTCTTACCTTTTTTCTGAAGTGTAACAGTGAGACAGAGAGCAAATACGAGGAAAAAGAGAGGAAGTTTCCCCATTTTGTCTTATCGTTATGCAGCACTCAACTCGAGCGTGACAGGCAGCTCTCGCTTCCCTCTGGCCGTCTTTACTCAGCTTCACATTTCATCGCCGCGCAGTGTCACCTCTGCCTGCTGCCGCTGCTCTGTGGGAGTATACTCATGTCACAAACACCTCCCCGAACACCAAAGTGGAAAAAACAAACAACAAAATCACCACGACATCTTAACTGATTCAACAGGAATGTGGGGTCGCCTTGGTTTCTGTTTTAACATGCAAACGCCACCACACGTTCTTTATCAATCTAATGCACCATCAAATGTGACATTAGTGAACGACACTTCATTATGTTTATGTATCTTTGCCAGAACCTGTTGGCTGTATTCTTTTTTACTTCATTTTGTAAACTTTACTGTATACTTGTTCAGACACTTCATTGGAACTATATGGTGCTTGACTGGAACTTGCTGTAGGCTACATCACATAGATATGTACACATCTACATGTCTTCATTTCCATAGATTTCTGCCTGACATATGTGGAAACTTTGGAATATGTTTGCCTGGAGTGATGTGGAGTGAGGTAATACATGGAAAGGGCCCACTGGGAATGCAAGGAAAAGACTGTCTGAAGATGATAAGCTTGTCCGAACATGAGTAGTTTTGTTTAGCCTTCACTTCCCCTCACTTCCCCTTTTTTTAACATGGAAACCTGTCATATTTTGGTTCCTAAACCCTTTGGGAAGAGTGTGTCTTCAAGCTGGAAACATGGGCAGTCATATTTCTATATTTCCCCCTCAGCTGTAGGGGTAGATGATGGTAGATTATTATAAGTTCAGCTCAGGTTTTCTGCTTTTTTAAATCTTGGAAACTTTATCTGCTTGAATAGCATCGTAACCTTCAGGACATAAACAGTCTGAAGTATTATTTAACATCCAGCTGATGACAGATGTGACCTCTGTCTTGTTTTTGATCTCATGTGTTTATCAGATGTGTGGGAGATGTTTTCAGTGCCAACAACCGTTTGACCCCAGATTCACAACAGACAGACCCCCGCCGTCATGTGACATCCCCTTCCCACCTGTGACGTCATGCAACTAAAAACATCCAAGATGACTCAACCTGAGAACAGACAGAAGGATCTGCTCCACACTGTGGTTGAGTTTATCACTGTCACATACAAAAAAAACAAAAAAAAAAAAACATGTGGTTTCCATATCTCATGAGAGGCTGCATGAAGTCAGAGAGGTTATGTTTTCTGTAAGATACAAAAATAGTCAGAGTCATCCTGGGTCACATGTTCGACACAAGGAATTTGTAAGAGATACATTTTTAAAAGTATTTAATGCAAGTTTGTCTCATGAACAAACACATAAACCACAAATAAAAGCAATACTCATTAACTGTGAAATAATCAGAAATCACACATCCATTTCCTGCCTTTCAGATGAGCAGCATGATATCATGCATCTCCTTCCTTTCCGTTCTTCAAATGGACAGACAGCAAAGCATCTGCGGAAAACACCTGTTTCCTGTAGCATGACAGATGTCAGACAGTCACTTCATGTTCCACAGTGCTGCTTTCTGTTTTAGTTTTTTCAGTGAAGCAATAAATCAAGTTCATTACTTTATTTTTTTCCCTCCAAATCTGGGGTATGTATTTCTGAGAAAAAGCACTCCTAATCAAGCATGCGAGGAGGATTATTTTTAAGCAAATTTTCAAACAGACTACAAACAGTGAGATAACCGATATATAGAAGACTGTAGCACGTGTCCTACCTGCCTGATTTGCATTTTCCCCCATGGATGTTAGATTCAGTGGCGATACTGTAACAATTCATCCAGAATGCTGCGGCACGTTTACTGACAGGAACCAGGAAAAGAGATCATATTTCTCCAATATTAGCTTCTCTACACTGGCTCCCTGTAAAATCCAGAATAGAATTTAAAATCCTTCTCCTCACCTTCAAAGCCCTAAATGGTCAGGCACCATCATATCTTAAAGAGCTCATAGTACCCTATTACCCCACTAGAGCACTGCGCTCCCAGAATGCAGGGTTCCTTGTGGTTCCTAGAGTCTCTAAAAGTAGAATGGGAGCCAGAGCCTTCAGCTATCAAGCTCCTCTCCTGTGGAACCAGATCCAGACATTCCCCAATCAGAAGCCCTGGGTTAACGGAGAAGTCCGTGCCAAACTTAAAGCACGGACAGACGCCTACAACTCAGGTGATTTGGAGGAGTACAGGAAGTCCAGGTACGCGCTCCGGAGAGCCATCAGCAGTGCAAAGAGGAAGTACAGGGACAAAGTTGAGTCTCACTACCAGAGCTCCAACACCAGGAGCATGTGGGCCGGATTAAAAACTCTTACAGACTACAAAAGGAAGATCAGCAGTGCTGAGGTGATGTCTGCATCTCTGCCTGACGAACTGAACACTTTTTATGCCCGCTTTGAGAGCAACTCTCCAGCTGTGGAGGTGCAAAAGGCTCAGGAGGACCACTGCCCACCTGTGATAACCAGGGCAGACGTGTGTAGATCATTTAAACGGATTAACACACATAAGGCTCCTGGACCTGACGGCATCCCCGGCCGAGCTCTCAAGGTGTGTGCAGACCAGCTGGCAGGCGTCTTTGCAGACATTTTCAACATGTCACTGCTCCAGTCTGTAGTCCCCACATGCTTCAAGGAGACCGTCATTGTCCCTGTCCCCAAGAGAACCAAAATCCTCTGCCTGAATGACTACCGCCCAGTAGCACTCACCTCCACCATCATGAAGTGCTTTGAGCGGTTAGTCAAATCTTTCATCACCTCCTCCCTCCCAGACTCACTGGACCCACTTCAGTTTGCCTACAGGCCCAACAGGTCAACTGAAGATGCCATCGCCCTCACCCTCCACACTGCCCTCTCCCACCTGGACCAGAGGGACACATATGTGAGAATGCTGTTCATTGACTACAGCTCAGCGTTCAACACCATCATGCCCTCCAAGCTTGTCACCAAGCTCAGAGACCTCAGGCTCAACAGCACCCTCTGTGACTGGATCCTGAACTTCCTGACGGGCAGACCCCAGGCTGTGCGGATGAGCAGCACCACATCCTCCACCCTGACTCTCAACACCGGCGCTCCCCAGGGCTGTGTGCTCAGCCCTCTGCTGTACTCCCTGTTCACGCATGACTGCGTGGCCACCCACAGCTCCAACACTATCATCAAATTTGCTGACGACACGACCGTCATCGGCCTGATCACCGGCGACGATGAGACGGCCTACAGAGAGGAAGTGAGAGCCCTGACATCTTGGTGCCAGGACAACAACCTCCATCTCAACGTCAGCAAAACAAAGGAGATGATCGTGGACTT
Source organism: Macquaria ambigua (assembly GCA_008360985.2). NCBI lineage: Eukaryota > Metazoa > Chordata > Actinopteri > Centrarchiformes > Percichthyidae > Macquaria > Macquaria ambigua. The sequence goes on along the minus strand of VMKM01000244.1, from coordinate 329,873 downwards.
CAGGAGGAGGCAGAGAGAGGAACACTCCCCCCTCTCCATCAACGGGACTACGGTGGAGAGAGTCAGCAGCTTCAGGTTCCTCTGAGTTCACATCAGCGAGGACCTCACCTGGACTCACCACACTGACTTTATCACAAAATCAGCCAGACAGCGGCTCTTCTTCCTCCGCAGGTTGCGGAGGCTCAACATGGACTCCAGGATCCTCTGCAGCTTCTACAGGTGCACCATAGAGAGCATCCTGACTGGCTGCATCACCGCCTGGTACAGCAGCTGCACTGCCCTCAACCGTAAGGCTCTACAGAGGGTGGTGAAAGCTGCTCAGCACATCACCAGGACGAAGCTGCCATCTATGGAGGACCTCTACACCCAACGGTGTAGGAAGAAGGCCAGCAAGATTACCAAGGACCCCATTTACCCCAGCCACAGACTGTTCTGTCTGCTGCCATCTGGCCGATGGTTTCGCAGCATTCGAGCCCGAACCACCAGGCTCAGGGACAGCTTCATACCGCAGGCCATAAGACTCTTAAACTCTGTCAACAATACCACCACTTCTTAAATAATACACTTCATATGGTATATATATATTTTTTCTATTGTATATATTTTATTGTATATATCTGTTAGTTGTATAATACTAAGTTTATATTACAGTCGATATATTGTTGTACAACTTATATTAAGGTTTATTTATTTTATTACTCTTGTTTATTATTTATCTTATATTTTATTTATATTTTTATTTCTTAATCTTTGTTCTTATTGAGTGTCTCTTTCTTGTTATTTACTATATTTTTTTAGCATTGTTTGGGGAGCCTGGGATTTAAGAATTTCATTGCCAGTGATTGCTGATGTAAATTGTTGTGTAATGACAATAAATTCTTGAATCTTGAATCCCAGTTTGTGTACGGGAGGCAGACACCCTTCTCACATTTAAGAGTAGGCTTAAGACTTTCCTCTTTGATAAAGCTTATAGTAGGGTTGACTCAGGTGACCCCTGAGCCCCCCCTTAGTTATGCTGCTATAGGCCTAGACTGCCGGGAGACTTCCTATGATGCACTGAGCTCCTCTCTCCTCCTCTTCCTCTCCATCTGTACGCCCTCATATCCATCAATGCTTGTTACTAAATCAACTTCTTCCCATAGTTGTGTGCTTTCTCTCTCTCTCTCTCTCTCCTTCTGTTGCTTTCTGCAGGTGTTTCTGCCTCCGGAGCTGTAGAGTCTGGATCTATGGTTGCGGCCACCTGCTGCCCCCGTGTTCCTGCTCTGCACCCGCTGCTGCTATTACTGTTATTGCTCTTATTATTAGTATTACTACTATAATATTGCTCTTAGTATTATTTCTGTTGGTGTTATCATCAGTACCATTGCCACAGCTATTACTTCACATCTCTATGTAGAACTGAATTGTGCTGCTGTATGTTCTCTTTCCTCCTGCTCTCTCTGTCCCCCTCCCCCTTCAACCCAACCGGTCGAGGCAGATGACCGCCCACCTAGAGCCTGGTTCTGCTCGAGGTTGCTACCTGTTAAAAGGGAGTTTTTCCTTGCCACTGTCGCCTAGTGCTGGTCATGGTGGGAACTGTTGGGTCTCTGTAAACATAAAGAGTCGGTCTAGACCTGCTCTATATGAAAAAGTGCCCTGAGATAACTTTGTTATGATATGGCGCTATATAAATAAAACTGAATTGAATTCATTAAGTCTCCCATAACTCTTTCAGGTTAGTTAAAAGAACTTTAAACATGCTTTTTGATGCTCTTGTCTGTGAAAAGGATGTTAAAACTGAGAAGTTAACTAGATGTGTTTGAAAGAACTACCAGTTTCCACCACAAGAGGGCCATATTTCCCTTTATACTAGGAGTATTTCATTCCACTGCTTTTTGTAAATTTTATGACTGCAGAAGCGACGTAATGTTGTAATCATTTTTCCACTCATACTTCTGTTGCTGTGAAGCTCCCAAGAAGGCACTTCCAGCTGCCAACAGTATTTAGGTTGCTATGTGGGTGAAACTGCTCAAGTATCTCTAATCTCCCCTCAAGACACATTTGTCAGGGTCATCACTCGCTGGTAGTCACAGATGGCTCAGATAAGTGGACAATTTTGGGTGCTTTCCTGTGCTGGTCTTTCATGCTTACTGCAGTCGTTATATAAACACCATTAAACCCTGTGGTGCCACATTTGAAAGTAAAAATGTCCTGATTCTTTTCTGTCATCAGAATCATTTAAAAAGCATTCTTTTTAGAGGGAAAAAGAGTAGGTACATAATGTTAAAAGGAGGTTAAAGCTGCACTAATCAATAATTTTATATTACTAATGTGAAAGGCTTCTCTTGTGGTGATGAACCCGTAGATAATTATCTCCCAACTTCGCTGTGTTCCTCAGCTCTACAGTGCGTTTTAGCATGTTTCAGCTCGTTTTGGTTTTTCTGTTTTGTTTTACTCTTTTCCCCGTTAAAGGTTTTTTTTTTTTTTTTTGGTCGGGGGAAGTTTTTCCTTATTTGACTTGCCTTGCTCTGCATCTGCTGAATGTGTAAACAAGCATCTGTTTGCTAACAAGTTCAACATATCAGCTTTTCAGTGTTGTGTTTACAGCTTGTTTTCCGTTTGGCCCCAAAGTGGCCAAAAAAAAAACAAAAATAAAATCAGTTTTTGCAGGTTTTTACAAACAATCACCGTCTATTTACAAATGCATGGACATCATTTCAAGTGTTGTTAATGTGTCACTAGCTTGACTGTGTCTCTCTCCATACCCACTAACTGTAACGACGTAAGGAGAAGGTGTGGCTGACAGGTGCCAGTCGAGGCCGTCAAGTCCCGTCAAGAAACTTTGAGTTTTGAGTCCTAAACAAGTCATTATGTGCTCTTCACCAAATTTAATGCCATTTTAACAACGGAGTAATAATATATTACATTTAAACAAATCATGAATGCTTTTTAAAGTGTAACTAAACTTGATCATGAAAAAAAGTAGTGCTGATGTTGCACTTTATATAACACTATTAACCACAACAGAATGAAGTGCGTGTGTGTGTGTTTCTGTCCTGTCTTGTTGTATTTAAATAACAGACTTTTTAATCTTTGGGCTTGGGGGGGGGATGTATCAAGTATTTTCAGGTGAAGTTGTTAGTTGAAGGTGTTAGTTTTTTGTGATTGCTTACACACTAAAATTAAAATTAACACACAGTTAGTGGAACCTGAAACTCAAGGGGCAAAACCTCAACCCACATCTGCACAACTATAAGCACATTCTCAGCCTCACACTTTTTGCAAAACACTACACACACTTCTTTACATTAGACACAGAAATCTAACATGATGTCACTTGTCTAGACCTGCTCTACTCGAAAAAGTGCCCTGAGATAACTTTGTTATGATATGGCGCTATATAAATAAAACTGAATTGAATTGAATTGTTTGCCATTTCAAGGAACTGCCTTTGAAAATACCACACCTATAACCAATTGATCAAACACGGCCGTCAGGTGTACAGACACTTAGGTGCTTAGTTGTAAACTCACCAATCAGGAGTAAGCACTATAAAAACCTACCTTCAACAACAATGGAAGGCAACGTTGCAGTAAGAGGAAGAGGCAGAGGGAGACATTGTCATCTGGGACAATCTATCTTTCCACCGATCTGCTCTGGTCCAACACTGGTTTCATCAGCATCCACAATTTTGAAAAAATTCCTTAACTCCATTGAGCAGCTTTTTTCAGCATGGTGGTGGAAGGTTTATGACCTCCATGTCAGGATACCCCTCATTTAAGCCATGGAGGAGGCCTGTGATCAAACTGATGCAGGATCTGTGCAAGGATGGATTCACCATTCAAGAAGGTTCTTCCCTCACTGTCTTGTGAGAGAGGACAGCCTGTGATGTGGACGAAGTGTTATGGCCAGATCCAGCTAGGCAAAAAGATAATGCTTTTTTAAAACATTTTTTTACATAATTTATGCTTTCTTTTTTTGTCTCCACAGATGATTTTGCTGTGTTTATGTAGTATATTCCATTTCGAACATGTTGTGTTCTGATTTTCAGTGCGAAATGCAGCCTTTGGAAATGCATGGATAATGTGGAGAGAAATATCAGTGTCAGTGTGCAGTACTGGTCTTGTGTGTTCCTCTGAAAAAATCGAACCCAGACTACATCATTAGAAAAGTAGAAATGTTAAAGGTGTTTTAGACTGAGCTCAGCAGTGTGTAACTGGTTCAAACTGGAACAATCAGATCGTATGACCCATGTGTGTGCCATAAGGTTCCAAGATTTGATTTTTATAAATGATTGTATAGTTTTGACTGAAGTGTTTAATTTTGCAAAATATCTTAGGTGTTCTGCTACTTGTGTGTGTGGTTGTGCAAATTGTGTGTAGTGTTTTGACAAAATGAGCTCTGTTTTTAAAATTGTGCTTAAGCAATTGTGAAAAACTGTTAAGTCCAAGTCGAGTCTTCTTTGATTTTGTCAAGTCAAGTCTTAAGTCATCAAATTTGTGACTCGAGTCGACACCTCTGCTGAAAAAATAAGAAAGAGAGGCTTATTCTTAAACTAAACTTGGATGAGCATTTCTTACCTTCTTTCTGAAGTGTAACAGTGAGACAGAGAGCAAATACGAGGAGGAAAAAGAGAGGAAGTTTCCCCATTTTGTCTTATCGTTGTGCAGCACTCAACTCGAGCGTGACAGGCAGCTCTAGCTTCCCTCTGGTCGTCTTTACTCACATTTCATCACAGCGCAGTGTCACCTCTGCCTGCTGCTGCCGCCGCCGCTGCTCTGTAAGTCATCAAATTTGTGACTCGAGTCGACACCTCTGCTGCAGCATTAGTGGTTTTGAATGTGAATTTATGCTGTTTAATATCAGACTTCTGAATACACAAAGTTCCTCTTTTTGTTTTCATCCTGTCTTACACATACACACACACACTGATGCATCTTACACATACACACACACACTGATGCATCTTACACATACATACACACACACTGATGCATTTTACACATACATACACACACACTGATGCATCTTACACATACACACACTGATGCATCTTATACCAGACTGCTGGTTTTTGTTTTCACACTTGTAGATCTGAATCTCACACCAGATGTTAAAATCTAAGATTCTGTGTGTGGGAGGGTAGTCAGACTCTCTCTCTCTCTCTCTAACATAACTAATAATGACAACAGTTAAAACAACAATAATAAATGTATACCTATTTGTACAATCACAAGCCATAATATATAGGGCATTGTAACTCAAATATGACAACCAACAAGCAAACAAACAACAACAACAACAGTCAAAGTGAACACAAAAAAGAACATCCAGTATTTACTATAGTGGTGTTGTATATCTTTATACACAAACTGACAAAGTCGGCGTGTTAATTTCTTCTACAGAATGAATTAAAAGAAAGAAAAGAGGATGTTGTAACTCTGATCAGTCAGTTTATGTCAACCAGACATGTTGTGGATTTAGGGATCTCTGTTAACCAGCTGAGACACTTTTTAAACTTTGACTGAGAACACAGCATAATATCCTCTGCGCTCGTCTCATTGTTCACCTCCATGTTTTCCTCCCAGGGAATGATAAAATGTGCTAAACAGGAAACAACAGGAATTAAACTGGCCTGGAACTGTGCCTCTTGACTTCGCCCTGGACCTAATCTCCCACAGTCTGTATCCTGCCTCCTCCTGCGAGAAGGAATGAGTTTATGTTAGTTTAGGAACGCCCAGGCCCAGCGCGCTACAGGAACAACATGACCTCTGAGATGGATATCGTGTCCAGCTGCACTTTCTCTCATGACAAAATTTAAAGCGGCTTTAATCAATATTTCTATATTAACAATGGATGGCATGACTTTGTGTAAATGAAAGGGGTCGCTCATGACGATGAACTTAATTAATCCCCTCAGCTCTATGCAACTTTCTGGTCATTGTTTTTGGTTTTATGACACGCAACTTTACTGTTTTGGTTCACTCTCACCGCTCTAATAACATTGTTTTTGGCCATATCAGACAGCGAAAAAGTTCTGATAAACCCGCTGCACGCTTCCTGCCCAGCACCAAACACCTGACAGGCAAAGTTAGCGATTAGCTGGTGAACATAGTGGAGCATTTAGCAGCTGAAGAGCCAGATATTTCCCTCAGGAGTCGGTGGAGACCAAAACACATAACTTAAAATGTGATAATATGTCTTCTTCTTCGTGTTTTATGGCAGTTGGCATCCAGTTTATTGGTGCATTACCGCCACAACGATGATATGTCAGTGTTGTGTTCACAGCTTGTTTCTGCTGCCCCCAAGTGGCCAAAAAAACAAATCTGTTATGGCAGGTTTCAAGAAAGTAGTTTGGCATTTTGGCAAATACACTCATTCACTTTCTTGCTGAGAGGTATATGAGAAGATTGATACCATGCTTGCATGTCTGTACTTGAAATATGAAGCTACAACCAGCAGTTGGTTAGCTTAGCTTAGCTTAGCTTAGCATAAAGACTGGAAGCAGGGGGAAACAGATAGCATGGCTCTGTTTAAAGGTAACAAAATCCATCTAAAGCTCTCTAAGTAGAAGCATAAAAACAACAAGTTCCTGTTTATGGTTATATGTGCTGGACTATATCTTGGACAGGTGCAGTGACTTACTCGTGTCTCTACTTGTTGTCCTGGCAACCTCACGGTGATGACGGGACTCAAGGAAGGATCTAACGTCTTAATTAGTGCACTTTAGAGGATTTGTTTTCTACATTACGGCTAGCAGTTTCCCCCTGTTTCCAGTCTAAGATAAGCTAACTGTCTCTTAGCCCCAGCTTCATATTTAACACACAAATAGTGTGCAGTAGCAGTATGAGTAGCAGTAACTCTTATTTCCAAAAACTATTCCTTTATAAAATAACTTAAGGACCTGTTTAAGCATGAAGTGATCTGATTTTTTCAAATGTTTAGTTTGATCATGAGTGCGTTACATAACAAAGCTGTTAAATAAGAAACAGATCACTGTGACGAATATTTTTTGTGAGGAAGTGGGTTTAGTCTGTCTGCCTGTGAGCTCAGATACTGCGAGTCCCAGTGGATATAAAGCTCAGAATGAATGAGTCAGACGCCTCCCACCCCATCCTGGCCCCATCATCTCCCTCTGTCAGACACTCCCACTTCACCTCACTCACAGAAAGCAACCAGCACATTTCTCTTTCTTTCTAACAAACATTATCCTCTGTCCTCATTTCAGTGTTTTATATCTACAGACCACCCGGGAGCAGACACATGAAGGTAAATGCTCTCATGACCCCAGCTTGTTTACTACCAGAAGCAGTGGAAACTTTCTTGCCATGTGCAAAAACATAAATACATTTCATGGGATCTCCTGGGAAGAGAGTCTGAACAGTTGGTGTACATGAGCATGTAAACAAAGAATTTAAGCACACAGAGACAAAAAAAAAAAAAAGGGACAGGACAGCCCAGTTTCTGTCCTCTGCTGAGGACATCATGATACACTTTCCAAAGAAATGTTTAAATAATGTTAAATTAAATATAACTACCAAACCTCATCATCCAGAATTATAATCTTTCACTTTCTATCTGATATGATATCTGGCTGCTGTAAACAGAGGAAGCACTTCAGCATCTCTGGGGATATTTTGCTTCACGTCAAACAAATAATGTTATACAATCTGCACTCCCTGTGTCCCCTGAAGATGCGTAGGTGGATGTTTTTCCAATGTTAAAGTCCAAAAAATGGACGTAGTTGTATTCTGCTGTGCCTGGCTGGCTTAGCACTCTATTAAATTCTATTGTCTTGGTTACATTACTTCAGATGAATGAATGAAGGACGTGGCTGTAGTCAACCTGAGTTTTAATACAAAATGTTTCATATGAAGACTGATTTTCCAATTAAGAAATATTTCCAAGGTCAGACATGTTTCATCTTTTGAAAGTGCGGATAAATGAATGCTTTTGTGTCTTCACTGCTGAATTATTGTAACTCATTATACTTCCGCTTTAAACCAGACGATGAAGAACCAAAGCACAGGCACCACATCGCTCCAGTGCTGGTCTCTCTTCATTGGTTGCCAGATTTGTGTAGATCCCAATATAACATTTTAAGGCACGGATGAGTACATTTTCTGAATGTTTGTGTCCATATGGTAACTTAAGTTTTTATTTGGCTAATCAGCTGTCTTACTGAGACTGAGTACTTGTCTTTTCCCCTAAACTCTGGAACAGTTTCTCTGTTAGATTATCCTTTTAGATTATTGCCTTTACTCACTTACTTAAACGTTTTTGTTTAATTCACGTTTAATAAAATCTCCCTTGTGATAAAATTGGACAATAAAAAAGGCTGTATTGCACTTTGAAGGAAGGGATGGAAGATGGCAGGTTTAGGTCGCCACTGGCAACCCTACTGTTGCCATGGCAGCCATGTAGCCATGACACCATGAAGTAATTCCAGATAACTGATTAGCCTACTTGACTGAAACTGTAAACATAATTTAGGCCTATTAAATAATTCACATTCGCTTTCAGCACCATCAGTGGACGTTTTATTGCTTTCAAAAGTATCACAATGACATTTACAAAAAAAAAACTCCCTATTTGCCAGGAAATGTTTTTTAAAAAGCTGTTGTTATGGCTCATTTAGACTCTGGTCTGATTGGATCTGGCTGCTGCTGCTGTGTGACGGGAAATGTGACATCAGACGGTAGGAATTTGTCTGTGTGCAGTTTGCAGTTGATTGGTGGACTGGGGCGTTTCGGACTGACTGGACTGTGTCTGTGGGCGGAAACAACTCACTTTTACATTCACTGGATGAAGATCAGCAGGAGAAACACGGCGCGAGAAACACGGAGAACATAAACACGGATTAACAACTTTTAATACTGGTTTTTCCTCCTCCTTCACTTTTTCGACAGCAGCATGTTTTCAATGGGTCCAAAAACTTTGCTGTTGGTTCTGGTGTGTGCGCGTGCTGCCTCGGCTGCAGCCAGTAACGGTAAGTAGACTTCAGGTCGCTTTCTGCTGAACAGATGCGGTGTTAAACAGGACTTTTATAGTTACCTTACTACAAACATGTAACTTTGTACATTAATAAACTATGATACACAATGTAAGATATTCACTGTGTGCTTATAATAGCGCTGAAATGATTATTAGATTAGTCGATATTCCATAAATGTAACCATTTTGGTAATAAATAAACAGTTTCGGTCATTTTTCAAGCAGAAATAATGAAACGATGTTGAACATTTTCTGGTTCTAACTTCTAAAATCTGAGGATTTGTTGCTTTTCTCTTTCAGAGATGATAAATGGTTGAACAAAACAAGACATTTGGTCATTATTATTATTATTATTATTCAGTTTATTTCTAAGGGACAGTGCATATTAATAAACATTACTGTAAATATGCCAGAATTAGCCAGGAGGCTAGTTTTCATCCGTAGCCCCTGGCCAGGTGTGAAGATGGCAGCCTAAAGTCTAAAATCAAGAAACAAGTTTAAAACAATAATCATGATGTAAGGCATGATGACGTCACCTTGGGCTTTTTTTCACTTTTTGTCTTTTTTTTTGTCATTTCTTAGACCATAAGATTAATTGAGAAAATAATGGACAGATTAATCGATAATGAAAATAAACGTCATTTGCAGCCCTTTTATATTATGCCTTATTATAGGGCTGCAACTACCAGTTATTTTCATTATCGATTGATTTCGATTAATCTTGTAGTCTATGAAATGATCTTCCCAGAGCCCAAGGTGACGTCATCAAATGTCTCGTTTTGTTCAATAAAACCCAAATATGTTCAGTTTACAAAGCATCAAATCCTCTGATTTCAGAAGCTGGAACCAGAGAATATTTGTAATTCTTGAACAAAAAATTAATTGATTATCAAAATATTCAGATAAGATATTCAATTTAATATAATAGAAGACACACAATATTCACATTTGAGAATCTGGAACCAGTAAATTATTGCCTTTTTTTTTTAAATACTTAAAACATTAACTGATTATCAAAAATAATGTTTATGCTAGTTTAATCAAGCACTATTGAAAAACAAGCCTTAACATACTGACATTCTTTTTTTCTTACATGACAGCAAAATAATATTAGCAACAATATAAACTTTGCACTTGTCAAACGGAGGCAACGAAAGCATCGCCCTCTGCTTTACCTGCAAATAACCTGGTTTAGCTAACATTAGCATTAGCTAACACGTGTGCAAAATACAAGACAGTCTGTAAATTAGTTGTCCATCCTGCCATAAACCATAAATGTGCATGGAAAAAACTTGTTCCCCTTAAAACAACAGAATTTCGATTTCTCGCCTTGTTTAAAAGAGTTTTCTTGTACAACAGTCTGCATTTTTGAGGCGAGGTAATGGCCGGACAGCAAAACTCGAAAGCGTGGGAGAGAGACGACGTCATGTGGTCACGTGACATGAAAACCTCTGGTTTTAAACTTATTGCTTTTAATTTTTTGTTTGGGGAGCGTTATTTGCCTTTAGGCAAAGTGAACAAAACCAGAAACCATGATTTCCAATTAGACCAATATAAATTTCACTGTTTTCAGTGTAGTTGCCTATAATTTTTCTGTTGATTGATTAATTGATCGTTTCAGCCCTTCAATATAAATCACTATAAGGTTAAAAATACCTGATAATACATTGATTAAACAGTCTTTCGACCCTGGGTCGTGGTCCTGACATGTTTTTCTTTCTCTCTCCAGTCTCCAGTGTGGGAGGGAGGACCTTTTCCCTTTTTGGCAATTCAGTCACAGATGAACCAATAGACCTGGATGGACTTGATCTAGATGATGATGTTAATCATTATACAAGGCAACGGATGCGTAATGAAACCAACACCCGCAGGCCGGAAATCACAGAAGAGGCTCTGCTGTTTCTAACGGGCCCGGTGTCCACCGTCCTCATACCTTCCTTCTACACTCTGGTCTGCCTCATCAGCGTGCCGATCAACATCTGCGCGGTGCTGGCCTTTGCTCGGAGGATCCGGCCTAAGAAGCCGGCAGCGATCTACATGTTGAACCTGGCCTGCGCTGACCTGATCTTCGCCATCCTGCTCCCCTTCAAGATCTCCTACCACTTTGCTGGCAACAACTGGGTATTCGGGCCGCTCATGTGCCGCGTGGTCACTGCAGCCTTTTACTGGAACATGTATTGCTCTGTTCTCCTCATAGCTTGCATCAGTGTGGACCGGCTTCTCGCTGTAGTCTACCCTATCGACTCCCTGGCTTGGAGGAGGCCGCGGAACTCCATCATAGCCTGTGTCGCCATGTGGTTGCTGTCCTTCGCTGGTTCAGTGCCCCTCGTCCTCTCCAACCAGACAGTTCACCTCAGGGAGTTGGACATCACCACCTGCCACGATGTCCAGCCCTCACATGAGCTAATCTGGCGCTACAAGATCTACTTCATCACCCTCTGCTGCGCCCTCTTCTTCCTCCCTATGCTCATCACCGTGGTGTCCTACACTCGGGTGATCTGGTCGCTGAGCCGGGTCCCACGCGGGGTCCCAGGATGCTCTCGCAGAAGAACCAGAGCGGTGGTGATGGCTTTGACAGTGGTGGTGATCTTTGTGCTCTGTTTCACACCCACAAACTGTCTCCTCCTAGCGCACTATGTGCAGTTTAACGAGGGACTTGAGAAGAGCCGGCAGGCCCCTGATGGCTCCTACGCCGTCTATCTGGTCTTTATGTGTTTGGGAAGTCTGAACTGCCTCCTGGATCCTCTGGTCTACTACTTTGGATCGTCCCAGTGCCAGAGACAACTTTCCAGAGCACTGAGGTGTCAGAAGATTACAGAGGACAGTAGCAGCAGGCGTTCATCATCTAATTCGGGCAGAACCAGCAGCAGAACAATTCTGAAATCCAGCCGTGCAGAAAGCTCCAAAACAAAACTGTCCAGTCACCAAAATGGACTCTTTCCAAAAAAGCCTCAACAGCCAATACAAGAGACTGCTGGTCTGATAGACTGTCACATTTAGCAGCCATTAATCAGACTCTTACCTGTGATTTTAAAGTTATGAAACAGTAGAAGTATTTTATTAGCAAAGAAAGAGCACAAAGTGAATCTGTAAGGTTTAGTCTACAACTGTATTTATTTTCTTTTCATGATTAGAATGAAGGGAGGAGGATAACAGCTTAAAATCTTGGTTTCATAACAGCAGATGTGCAGTGCCAGACCAGGCGTGCCTTTTGAGTGATGAATGAAGTAAAAAAAACAATGTACGAAAGGAAGTTGAGATTAGACAGGAAGGTGCTTTCTAGTACAATTCTACTGAACGTTTGATTCTATGAAACGCTTTCATTTTTGCACTCTGTGTGTGTGTTAGAGCTTGAGAATTTTTAAGCTGCAAGTATAACATTTAATGGAAAGAAACAACTATTATTATTAGCTATTGGTTTTTTTTTTGTATATGTGTATATGCTGAAAAGCTCATTTTAAAGCACTTGTGTTTCACCTTTTGATTATGTCTTCCTTTGTACTTTTTTTGTATGGTGTATCATTGTGATAGTGTTACAAAGATAACCAAGACACAACTGTAATGGGCTGAGCAAACGTCCCACTGTGGCTTAGTTTGTTTCATGCTGCTCTCTGCTGGTGAGAGACGTGAAGGACTTTATGTGTATCGTGTAAGACAAGTCATTTTACACCACCGTCCAGGTCCTTTTCTCCTCCTGCAGGTGGCGCTGCTACACAGTTAATGAAAGGTAACCTGGAGGATAGACTCTGACCACCTCTCTCTCCCTGTGTACTGGTAGGAGAGAGTTGTGTGATAGTGTAAAGGACGTACTGACTGAATAAATACTTTCTGAATCTTTCCATCCAAGCTAAAACAACTGTGCTGTAGTTCATTTCTCTTAGTCCACTTATTTACCCCTAACCCTCCACTGCACACACAATCTGATAGTTCCAGGACATTTATTAAGTGGAATACATGAGAAATAAAGACTCTTTTAGAAGATTTGTTTACAGTTTCAGCCCATAGAATATCCCTGTGTCCGTTGCCTGTGAGTTTCAGTGGATATGTTCATAAAAAGCATTGATCAACTCTTTCATTTTACATCACATTATGAATCCTTCATTGAGCACAATACTACTCTGAAAAGTTGCCTAACTGCACAGCGTTCCCCTGAGGAACCTATCGAAAATGCTTCTTTAGAGGTTCATACATGTACAGACTTTTATTGAGCTAACACAAATGTTTTATTGTGTAAATGCTGGTGTCAATATCGACTAGTCTGCTAATTATTTTTCCTCGATTAACTGATTAATCATTCAGTCTCTTAAATGTCAAAAAAAATAAAACATAGTGAAAGATTGCCCTTCAACAGTCCAAAACCAAAAGATATTCAATTAAGAGTCATAGCCTATAAACCAGATAAAACCTGAGAGAATGTCATGGCATTTTTGCTTAAAAAATGACTAAAATGATTCATTGATAATCAGAATTGTTGCTGATTTATTTTCTGCCGATGATCAAATGATCATTTCAGCTCTGCAGCTGCACGATGTGACTGTAAACACATAAAACAGTGCAGCTGGTTGATGGTCTGAGCGGGTTTGGTTGCTTTTCTAACTGAGTCATGCTGGTGCAGTTTGCATGACTCATGATACAATGCAAATCTTACTGCAGGTGTTTCAGCCCTCTAACAGCTCAAAAAACACACATAACATTGTTTTATAAAACGAATTAAAATGTTACACTAACATGCACACTCGCCCTTGTGCCTGCTTTCACCTGTGCAGGTGTGAAGTAGCTTCTGTTCTGCATTCTTCATAAGGTCACAAGTAATGTGGGGGGAAATAAAAGTTATTTATCATTACCATACTTTATAAGGAAATGTCCCTTTGGTCGGTTTGATGCTGTGCTGTGTAGGCTGAATGTTTTGTCTTTAGGTTTCATAAATCAGGATATCATGTCTTCTAAAATAAAAGATCAGATTACAGTAGATTACATGATGCTCAAATGTGTAAGAAATTACTAGAAGAGCTAAAACATGAGAAAATGCTGACTACTTTCAAATTCAAGCTTGTTTTATTGTTTTTGTGTGTGTGTGTGTGTGTGTGTGTGTGCGTTTGACAGTTTTATAGTTTTTACTCTCTTTTTTATCATTTGTTTCTTGTGCTTTTGCCTGTGTACTCTGTAAAGCACTTTGGGTTGCCTTTGGGTATGAAATGTGCTATATAAATAAATTCTTGTCTAATTTTGACCTTTAAATAGCCATACATAGAAGCCACACGCGTATAAAAGTCACACCAGAGGTTGTTTACTGGCATAAATAATAATAATTATAGATGTTATCAGTGGATGCTCCTGTAGGTCTATAGATTTCACTGATAAGCTTTGAAGAATATTCCTGGAGGGCAGATACACAGAAATGTCTATTCCGGGTATCGTAAACTGAAGGAAACTGAACTCATAACACCGACATCAAACCGAGGTGTGTCTCGGTTGGTTACGCGCGGTCACCTGACCGGGTGACATCACGCAGGTGTCTAAACCGGCCTCTTGACGAGGGCATGCCAGTTTACACAGACAAGAGATGCGACGCGGCCGCACCCGCATATTGTTTTTAATCTGTACTCGCAGTCATGCCTTTGAAGACACGATGTTTTCACCTGTTCCTCCTGCTGTGTTGCCTGCAGCTTTGCCTGTCGCAGAAAGGTAAAGTTCCCCTTCTTCATTTCCATCTCTATTGTTTTTATTGTCTTAAAATATTCAGCTCGGATAGAATTAGGATCCAAAAAGTGCTTAACTGAACTACATACGTCGAATATAGGCCCTGTTGGCCGTTATAGGCTGGATTAGTAGTTAAAATTAGTTTGATAAAACAAAATAATACAATTATATGTGAAGTGGGTTGATGCAATGCAGATGACTCAAGCTCATAGGCCTAATTACAAGCAGAAAACAGGTCACCGCTGACAGGAAGTGAGACTCCAGTTTCAGATGTAGGTAGCATGTTCCTGCATGTAAACCTGTTGCACTTCTGCTTTTCATATGTTTCCATGTCGTGACCTGACACAGAGGACAGAGGCTTCACCGGCACAGAGACCAATGACGGGGTGAGGGTCAGCTCCCATGCCAAGGAAGTCCTGAGCAGTCATCTCACAACCGTCTTCCTCCCGATCGTCTACATCTTTGTGTTTGTTGTGGGTCTGCCCACCAACGCCATGGCCATCTGGGTGTTCCTCTTCAGGACCAAGAAAAAGCACCCGTCATCGATCTTCATGGCCAACCTGGCTCTGGCTGACCTGCTCTTTGTCATGTGGATCCCCGTAAAGATAGCGTACCACTTGAACGGCAACAACTGGATCTACGGAGAGGGGCTGTGCAAGGTGCTGGTGGCATTTTTCTATGGCAACATGTACTGCTCCATCTCCTTCATCGCCTGCATAAGTTTTCAGCGTTACTGGGCTGTGGTCTACCCGCTCTCCCAGCAGCGGAGGGACAACCGTATAGCTATTGCCGTCTCCATCACAGTCTGGGTGGTGGTCTGGCTCCTCACGATCCCTCTCTACCTATACGATCAAGAGGTCCGTGTGACAAACCTCAACATCCTCACCTGCCACGACGTCACCAGGCCCAGTCAGAGGAAAATCGCAGCAGGCTGCTTCCTGGCGATGGGAACTCTGGGGTTTGTTGTTCCCTCCGTCGTGTGCATCATATCCTACGTCCTCATGCTCAAGGCTCTCAGGAACAGCATGGCGGATCCAACCATCGCCAAGAAGCGACGAAAGGCCGTGGTCTTGGTCATCACCGTGCTGGTTATGTTTTTGGTGTGCTTCACCCTGAGTAATATCATGCTGCTGGTGCACTGCATCCTCCTCTTGGTTGAGGCTAACAACAACATGTACGGGTTTTACATCACCACCCTGTGCTTGGCGAGTCTCAACAGCTGTTTCGACCCTTTCGTGTACTACTTCATCTCGGAGGACTTCAGGGAGCATGTGAAGAACACGTTCCTCTGCAGGAGTCAGAGGACAGTGGAGAGGATGAGGATCTCCTTCAGTGCTCTGAAGTTCTCCAAGAAGAGCAACACGTATACGTCTGACTCCGGCACTAAGAGCACAGAGTGCTAGTGCTAATGCTAAGCTAATTCCTGATCATTAAACTCCCCTCAGGCATAAAATGAGACCTCCTAGAAGCTTTGAGCTGTTTAAGTTACTGCTTTTTTTTATTTTGTAAATACATTTGTATTTTATATATTTGATAATACAACTTTTATTTAATGTACTTTGCTTGATGCAGTCTTCTGCAGTTTTATTTGATTTCATCTGGATATGAATGATTGCCTTTGGTCATGATCTTTGAGTCCACGCTGTTGTTTTATTGAGATGAATTTACCAGCTGTCTGACGCGCCAGAAGGCCTCGAGACCCAGACTTCAGATGGGCAACAATTAGCACATTGTATGACACAAGCTTTACATATGTACGCTATATATCTTGTATGTGTTTAAAGTAGTCATTTTTACTTGTATAACTACATTTTTAAAGTTTGTCAATAAAAGTAAGAAGGTAAGTCTTTCCATCATACTTTCATACTTTGGCCGGTATGATTGTGAAACAGATATTAAATTGTATTCTCTGTGGTATTAAAAAGGTCTTTATGTAACTTGGTGAACCCTGCAGAAACCTTGTATTTGGTTACTGACAATGTCTCTGACTTTACTGTCAGGCAGGCGGTTGGAAAGGTCGAGTTTTGTGTTCCTGTGTTTCCACAACAATCCTTATTATTAACCTTTGCTGCACATTCAGGTTTGTCTTGGTCTTCCAAAATTCCTCACATGTATAACACCGTTCAATCCCAAATTATAGGTATACAGTGAATTATTTGGTCTGTGAAAATGACTGGTAACTGGAATAATATCTCTTTCTCTGCCCAACAATAGAAAATATCTCCTGAATTAATATCATCAGGACAATCTCAATGTAAAAATTGACTCCTTTTACAGTTCTGAAAAGGCATCAGAGCACAGAAGAGATTCATTTTTTTGGTCCTCTAAACTGGAAAAATGTGTTTCATCAGGCCTTTAGGACCAAACCACAATCACTGTATTTAGGTGGGATGTATTAAACTTTACAAAGAAAGCAAGAGAGAGTAGTTTTCAACGTATTAAACGTGCAGTTGTAGTTTGAGGCTCAACAAAACAGGTCAAGGGTTAACTTAGTTTCTCTGAAGTGAAACTTATCTCGCAAAATGAAACCAGATTTTATAATGTTTTCTACTTAAATAACCTGAGCAAAGCTTTTATATACTAAAATCTTTTCTTGTTTGGACTCCTGCAACTCTGTATTCAAAGGTCTAAAAGGTTTTTACAGAAATATCTGATGTGCATGGACACATCAGTCAGTTACATATTTACATTGTTTACTAGTTAGCTTCAGCGTTGTTGGGTTATTTTTAGATTTAACTGATCATCTTACACGATAAGGGATGTTTTGACACAGTGAGGGAAAGAGGTCACATGATCTTACAACTACCAGATAGGGTGTGTGTTTACTCAGAAACCTTTTTATCCACTGAGGTCATACGAAAAGACAAAGACGGTCTGTACAAATAACAAACACAGTAAATACCAGAGGAGATTTAGTCTAATAACATTATTGATTAAACATATATTTGTTTTACATCCATAGTGCCATACTGGGTGAGTTCTGTAATCAAATGTTGAAAACAGAGCTTAACTTTCAGGGTAAAATGCCAATAATTTGACGCTTACAGCTTCTCAGATGTGAGATTTTGCTGCTTTTCCCCGTCTTACGTTACAGTGAACTGAATATCTTTTGGGTTTTGGACTTTTGGTCTGAGGAGACACTTGAGGAAACTGTGTGGTAATGTTTTAAAAAATATATATTGAAAATAATCATAAATAACAGCATCACATCGAACACATCGATGTGCACATTATCTCCACAAAACTGCACGTAAAGAATACAGAGAAGAAGCAAATGAAAAATAGTTTTCCTCTTCCAAACCACATATAAATATAATATATAAATATAAATAATCAGTATAATCTATATTTAACTGGAACACTTCAACACTTCCTTTGGGGGGATCTGTGGTCATATCAGATATTTTATAAATCCAAACATTTTGACTCAAAGACCCGGGAGTGTTTGTTCTTACTGAATTAACTGATCTCCATGGAAACCTGATACCAGAGAGTAGACCGGGTGGGCGGGGTCAGACATGACGTACATTTAAGTACAAACAGGTAGTCTCGGGGTGTGTCCTCTAAAGCTTCAGGTGTTGTTCGACATATAAAGACGTTTTCGGAGACATACTGTGAAAGAGAAGTTGAAGCTGAGAGCGTCTGAAGGACACAGAAATGGATTCTACTCGGTTATTGTCGCTGCTGTTCGTTTTCTGCTGGTTTTCTGCCGCAGGTGCCACAGGTGAGGTCGGAACTTCCTCAGGGTTTATTGTGTCGAAGAGCGAGGGCGCTTCATACCGAGCTAATGAGACACAATCTCATCCCAGGAGAGAGTATTAATACAGGCCTGCTCTGTTCATATTTAACTTTATTAAGCTGGATGTTTTCAAACATTGTTATCATAATTAGAGGGAAACTTTCTTGACGGATTTATAGTTTTAACCTTGGGTTGTGGTCAGCTGCCAAACAGACGCAGGGTTGTCGGGAAATGTAGGCGTATCTAACTTTATAAAACATTTAATAAGAACATAATATATATATCATTATTGTATAAGGACATATCCTATCTAACCTCTTGAGATTAGGAAAAAAAGGCTTATTTCTCTTTCTCTCTACGTTTTGTCAATCGCTTGTAAAGCACTTTGAACTGCATTTGATTAGTTTGAAAGGTTCTATATAAATACATTTTGATGGATTGATTGCACTACTTGAGTTACAGTGATCGTTTTTTAATCTTTTAGCCTAAAAATTGTCAGAAAATAATGAAAAGTGCCCATCCCAGAGCCCAAGGTGACAAAACTACTCAGTTAACACGATATAAAGCCGCAAATCCTCACTTTTGAGAAGCTGGACTTGATAAATGACTTAAGTGATTAATTGATTATGAAAATAGTTGACAATTAATATTTTGTTATATAATAATCAATTGTTTCATCCCTAATATGTATTTAATTTTGCAATATTTGTTCAGGTCAAGGACGGGGGTTCATCGGGTTTATGGACCCTGAAAACTCAGGACAGGTTGTCGTGGACCAGGCAACGTCTGACACACTGAAGAGCAGTCTCACCACAGTCTTCCTCCCAATCATGTACATCATCGTGTTTGCGGTGGGACTTCCTGCCAACGGCATGGCCATCTGGGTGTTCCTCTTCAGGACCAAGAAGAAGCACCCGTCGTCGATCTACATGGCCAACCTGGCTCTGGCGGACCTGCTCTTTGTCATCTGGACGCCCCTGAAAATCTCCTACCATTTCAACGGCAACAACTGGATCTACGGCGAGCCGTTGTGCAAAGTGTTCGTGAGCTTCTTCTACGGGAACATGTACTGCTCCATACTTTTCATCACCTGCCTCAGTGTGCAGAGGTACTGGGTTGTGGCTCACCCTCTGTCCCAGCAGAGGAAGAACAACAAAGTGGCTGTCGGCATCTGCGTGGCCATCTGGGCTTTTATCTGGCTCACCACCACGCCTCTGTACCTGTACGACCACACCGCCAAACTCAAAGAGCCCAACATAACCACCTGCCACGACGTCAACTTCATAGAGGACCCCGCCAACCCGTTCCCATCCGTCCGGCTCCCCTACTTCTACTTCATCTTCATGGGGATGGTTGTTTTCCTCGTCCCCTGTATCGTGATCATCGTGGCCTATATTCTGTTACTCAGGGCTCTGGGGAACAGGATGGAGGACAGCACTGCAGCAAAGAACCACCATAGAGCTGTGGTGTTGATCGTGACCGTCCTGGTGACATTCCTGGTGTGTTTCGTCCCCAGTAACATCATGCTGGTGGTGCATTACTCTCTACTGAAGGACGGCGTGATAAATAATGGTTACGGCTTCTACATCTCCACGTTGTGCCTGGCCAGCCTCAACAGCTGCCTGGACCCGTTTATCTACTACTTTGTGTCTGAGGACTTCAGAAACCACGTGAAGAACACGCTGCTGTGCAGGAGCAGCAGGACTGTGGAGAGGATGAGGGTCTCATTCAGCTCCTTGAAATACTCCAGGAAGAGCAAGTTGTATGTGTCAGAGAGCGGGAACACGCAGAGCAGCAGCTGTTAGTCAGATAAAGGAGAGCAAAGAAAGACTCTGATGGGATATCCTGCAACATGCCTGTGCTTGTACTGAAAACGTGGCAGCGCACAGACCTTGTGGCAGTGGGACACAATAGATAGGTCTGTAATAATGGACTTAAGGGCCATCAGGTGCAACCAGGTAACCTCAACACATCAGACAACCAAAGATGAACTTTAAATGTGAAGATGACTGCACTGGGATTAGGGTAGAGTACATGTTACAATGTATATGACTTCATTATGAACTGAAATGTGAAACATAAGAACATATTTTCTTTTTTATGTATATAGAAATGGAGAGAAGGCTGTTAAACTCTGACGTTTAGTCTATTTGGCTGCACAGAACATGATGAATGTGTTTTTTTCCCCCAAGTCTTTGACTGATTAGTTCACTGCACTGAAGACCATTTAAAGCAAATGACATCTGTAATAAAAATGAACCTGATGTGTTCAGAGGAACGAGAGTTTATAAAGTGATGACTCTGATGAAGGTGTCAATGTAGCTTTAGTCAAATCAACAACAGAAAAGGCGTACTTAATATTCATTCCTATTTTGTCTTGCCTAATCGGCACATTCCTGCAGCCAACAAGTTTTATCTTGTCTTTTTAAACCACCTGTGCTAAAGTTTGAGTCTGAGTGTGAAAGTGATGAGGGGGAAAAGGTGGTGTTGTTGCTAGTTTCCTAAATAAACGATAAAACAACAGGTTTCTGTGAAACTCCTTTTTTTAATATTGCGTAACCGACCAAATTCCTGTGTCGAGTGAGTCACTGGCCCTGTTTCCATCACACAGCTGCAGAGGGATGTAGACGAGACTCCTTGCCATGGGTCGGTCTCTACGCCTTGAGGAAATGTTAGGAATTTGTGGAATGTGTTGTGGTGTTCTTTTAAGTGGAGGAAAGTATACAGACCAGTTTATGTAATGTTTTACTTAGTTGTTATTGATACTGTTTTATGAAGAAACGGACAGAAAAAAGAGGATCAGAGTGGACAACGTTAAAGAACGTTTAAGGGCGTGATGAGGCACGTTCTGAGGATGACTTAAACAGGTTGTCCTCCCACTGGTTTCAGTGCCTGACCTCATTTCACTTGTATATGAAACCGCTCACTTTCGTGTTTATTTGTATGTATTGACACATTGCAGCCAGTGAGCCAGTGTATTGTCTTCTAAAAGCAGGGTTTGTACAGCTTTTTAAGAGTAAAATTCAAGCAATTTTCAAGCACTTTCAAGGTGCCTAGACAAAACATTTCCAGACTCTCAAAGCCCTTATCATCAAATCTAAACTGTTACTATAAATGCCAGGAGACAACAAACAAATACGACAAAATATTAAAAGATTTTTGGTTTACTTATGTTGAAAATCAAGCATTTTTCAAGAAGTTTGACTGGTACTGTATATTCGAATTCAAGCACATTCCTAACCTTGAAAACATAACGGTTAAAATTAAGCATTTTCCAAACTTTCAAGACTTTGTACGAGCCTTGTAAAAGACAACATTACTGTCGACAAAGGGTTATTGTGAACCAAAGAGACCACCCGGGTCTTTTATCTCTAGATAAGAAGTGAGTGAACTGATGTGTTTCAAGCAATAACCCCACACCCAAAGAGTCGTCACCCTCCCCCAGGTACACACACACACACACACACACACACACACACACAGACTTTGAATGGTGATAACTTCCTTTTTAATGACTGGTTAAGGCAGAGCTCTGGGCCGTTTAAAGAGGTAAATGATTGTTGTGGAGTGTCATCTTACCTTTTGTCAGCACTCTGAGTAGAATACCTTCTTTTCACATGTTGGGAGCAGAGCCACTCCCTGGTTACATTTACACCATGTGACCAGGGCAAACAGACGTGTTCATAAATCACAATGTTATTCTCTTTCTGAGCAGGGATTATATGTATTTACGACTGATTATATATCTGACAGTTTTATAAAACAGAGAAAGAAGTTAAAGTAATTTCAGACCCTTTAAATTATTTTCATAAAAGTCAACACTGAGATGTTGGTTGTGATTTGTAAAAGTTGGGAAATCAGTTGCTTAAAGGTTGGGGTACATCATGGATGATACAGAATACATGACCATGAATGGAAGGCAGATTACATAAGGGTGTACATGATGCAAGTGTACATTCAGTTGTCTTGTATGCTAAGGTGGAACGTAGTCAATATTTCTCTGCAGCCACGAGAATAAGCGTTGGTATGGCAAGAATGGAAAGTCTTCCGTTATTATGGGTTACGATCGTTTCATATGTTCTTTGCACTCCAAAGAGCTCAATGCAATGCATAGTTTCAGTGTTCAATGTTATATCTTGTTTGTTTAATCCATACAAAAACTGGAGGAAATCACTGCGCCCAGCCAAGAAATAGTCCAGCACATAACCCATAACATAAAACTACCACTTGTCATTTTATCTTTTTGTTTTTTATGAATTAAATAAATGAGCTATGACATGTTAATTAGTCAAAGTTAGAGGTGCTGGTAGGCAGATTTTGATACCTGCAGACAGAGCCAGGCTAGCTGTTTACCGTCTTTATACTAAGCTAAGCTAACCTGCTGCTGTTAGCATATTTAGCGTGCAGAGATGAGCGTGGGGACAATCTTCTCAACTAACTCACAGCAAATAAGTGTTATTTCCCAAAATGCTATTGGGTTGGTGTGACAAAGTGGGTGAAAACTCCTTTACTCACCACTTGTCCCGCCCATGTTCATTTTACACATTACATATATTCGTTTCTACAGGTGTTCATTTTGCTATAATTTACCATTGCTATTGTATCATTGCAGCACTGACTATCCCGGGTGTGTTTGTGTTAGCAGTAGGTTACAGTTTAAATCTAAGCACATGAGTAAATTAAAGCAAACACACAGCCACAGGTTAGTTTCAGTTATCTTTATTATGTTGCAGGTTTGAACATTGTGTAATTGTTTGTTCCTTTGTTCAGACTCATGCAGGTTTATTGTTTGGGAGGGGGCCGCCCAGCAGTTCCTGATTTTTATGGTGTTGGTGATGTCATAGCTGACATCACGGGGCCAAACCAAATGGAGGGGTTTTCTTTTGGTGAAAGGAATATTTCATTTGTTTTGGATATATGTTGAAGTAGTGTGTAGGCCTACTGACCTGAAATAGAAATTAGAAATATAACAGAGCGGAGAAAAAGAGTCCAAGAAGGCAGGGGATTGTATTTTATTAAGGTTACTGGGGAGGTCAACCTTTGGGGGTTGTGGTACTGGCCGCAGCACTCTAGGTGCTAATTGAAGACCATATATATTCAGTTGTGTTGCTGCTCCAGAGGGGGAGCGGTGAGGTTGTGCTGCTGTAATCACAGGCCTTAGTTTGATTTGTTAAAGAGTTAGTTTTGAGTTATTTTTCTTGTGTTTTTTTCTTTTTCCTGAGTTTCCTGTATTATGGAGAACACTGTAAATAAACCTTCACCTCAAAGCAAGCAAAATGTCTGCTGAGTCTGCCTATCTACCACCTTCCTTGCCATTTGAGCTAGACTATGTTACAGTTGGGTCTATTAAAGGTTGCTTTAAAATCGATTATTCAGCTTTAGCAATGGTTTATAATTCAGTGTTTTTAAAAAGCACATGGCTGTCATGGTAAAAAAAAAAAAGGGGGGGCGGGGGAGTACCAGAGTAGTTACTTCTGCAGTTGCATACACATATACTGTATGTGTGGTGGTTTGTGTTGCATATATCCATAATGCAACATGTACGGTGTGTGTTAAGGTGCTCGTAAGTTGCCACAATCCTGTAACCACAACGCTGACATATGTTCTGGGGTAAGAATATGAAGAAATAATAGATAACCTAATAAGGGTTTGCACCTGAACCTTGGACCTAATACATTACAAACAGTTGGTGTAAAGAGTTCCTTTACTTCTGCACAAGTGAGTAGTTTTCTTCACAAGACGTGGGGATAAAATCTGTTTATTTAATTCATACTTAAGATCCCGGTGCTAGAATAACTGTAACAAAGACACACAGACAGATATGCTCGAGGTGCCTGAATGCAATGTCTCCAAAATAAGCATGACCTGTTGCAACAGTCAGTTCCCTTGAAAACCAGAAACACGCCAAACCAGTTCTCCTGCCAGCATCGTTACCACATGAATGACAACAAAGAGAGGGGAGTCACAGCATGTGGGAATAGGTCACCACTACAGTACTACCATGTCCTGTGTGATATCATTGGATATGCTACTGCACACAGAGAAAAGTGTGTATCTTTTGTTAAAGCGGAGATTAATCTGTCAAAACAAGTTTGTAGAAGCTGCTGTCTTTGCTGATATGATATGTTCTGTTTGGAGACTCTCCGCTTTGATTGGTGTTTGTAGGAAAAGTGACCTCTGCTGGCTTGTTTGTTGAAATGCAAGTGATACCACATTGAAGTTAAAAAAAACAAAACACAATTTTCTAGAAAGGTAAAGTGGTCAGTACTTCATTAGAATTTGATTTGATTTACACATTGTTTCAAAAATAAAAAAATAAAAGTTTCATGTTCTTTCCACAGGCCATCGCTCTGATGAACAGTTCAATCAGTCATATAGTGTCAATAACCCTCTAACACTAAAACGGCCATTTCCCTACAAATTATAAATTATATCTTTACAGTTTAAAATAAGGAAATAAGGCTGTCTGAGTCAGTGTCTTCTTTTAAGTCTCCTCTATTAACGTATTTTTATCAGAAAGCATATCCTGATTTTATCTGACTTACATGTTTTTTTTCCTTCATGTATTTTATGATTCACTTTGTCATTTTTCTCTAAGTACAAGCACTTTGTACTTGTTTTGATAAATGCACTATAAATTAAGTTTCTATTATTATTATTATCATTAAAATACACATTGTGCCCTAACATGTACATACAGTATCATCCATCACTGTCAATATACTGTAGATCCTGCCTGCTGTACATACTGCAGGCCTGCTTGTGTTTTCTCCTCCCCTTGCAGGAAGTGGGCTGGCAGAGTGCCGGCTCACCTGGGCTGATGAGCTGGCCGGTTCAGTCTGCCTTTCTCTCTCTCAGCTCCCCCCTGGTCTCCTGGGTTTGCTCTGTCTTTTCTTTCAGCATGCAACATCTTCATACATCATTTTCCACTCACCCCGACACTCACATACATCGCTGATGTTGCTAAATTGTTCTCACTTATTTGTTTGTGTATAGCTTTATTTAAAGATCCCCTCCAGACATGTATTAAAACATATACACACATAGTCTTCTTGGTATAATTTCCACATTAAAATCCTTAAAAAGAATCTATGAATATGCAAATTTTGTTCATTTCTAAAGTTTTCCTCCCGGACACAAGATGTCTCCTGCTTCACTGTGAAGTCCGTTCTCAGTGGCTTCAAGTTTCTACATCACACTTGAATAAGTTGAATATTGAACCTGGATTTGCTTCCAAACTATTTGTGATGTCACAAATCATGCTTGTAGGTCTCTGCCCCTTAAAATCTGATTTTCAATGAGCTCATAGAAACTTTTCCACTTTCAGCAGATGAATGTGAAAACATCCTTTTAGTGTCAAACTCTGCACAGACATCGTTCTGCACAGTAAAGCTCAAACATTCATCTGTAGGAACAAGAAGAAAAACATATTTTAGAGTGGGGGGGGAACTTTAAGTGTTTCATTTTTGACCTCCAGGCTCCAGCCTTTTGTGTTTTCTCCCACTTTTATCTGAACTTTGAGCCAGTTCATGACAATATAGACATGTATACATGCATATACTGTGCATGTATATCCAGTCAATATTTATTTCTTTGCACCATGTTGTTATTTTATATATACACCTTTTGTTCACCTATTTGTATTTGTATTGTTCAGCTTTGTTGTCCTTGTTCTTAGCTGTATGTCTATTTCTGTACGTCAAGAGCAATGACAAAACACAGTCCTTATATGTGTGCACGTACTTGGCCAATAAAGCTGGTTCTGCAAAGTTAGATCAATTGAAAAATCTGTATTGATCACAACATAGTCAGATATTTCAAAGAATAATCTCTGCTGCTGTGAACACAAAGACGTCCTTGAAATCTTTAATTTTTATTGTCACAGTTGAAGACTGTATCACAAATATATTGCTTTTTTGGGGGGAGTTTAATTAAGAACTCATCCAGTAAGAGCATTTTGACTCAAAGAGAGGATGATAGATTAGTATTGCGCCCACGCATCATCAACTGGGATGCAGCTAAAAGGCGGCTATTCATGCGTGTGAGTGAGAGGGCGAGTGCTGAGGAGGGAGAGAGGGAGAACGTACGTGCTAACTTGTGTGTAATCACTCTGACAGATCGCACCACCTACCACCAGCAAATACTCAATAATAAGATCTGATCAGTGACATAAAGAAACAACTGTCAAGTATGTGGTTTTATTTTGTTTGCTTTTATTTTTCATGGTAGCTCAAAACACGTTACACATGTGTAGAAACCTGAGAATGCCATGGAGACAACATAATACACCAATACATTAACATCAGTGGAAAGTCTCTATGAATTAGAGAGAGATGTACAAACATACAGGATACTCTATACTATCATTGTAAAAGAGATAAAAGAGTATTCTTCTCAACAACTTACAAGACAGTCAAGAAATGTTATTGATAATCAAAACGTCTAAACTGTGAAGAATATCCATGTTCTGTTAGAGAGCAGTGGGAGTTAATATAATAATATGAAGAAGACAGGAAGGAGAGAAACTGGTCTGCAGAGAGAAGAGAGAAAAAGCAAGCGTGCTGGAAGGAGAGCGGGTACAAAAGAGGCAGTTTGAGTAAAAGAGAGACAGAGCCAATGAGAGATTTGTTCAGGCTCTTCAGTCTTTTCTACCTTTCATCTCGTCTTGCTCCTCCGCGGCAGCGTGGCTGGAGGGAGCTGGCCCAGTGTGGGTGCCCCCCAGCCAGTCCCAGTGAGAGAAGAATGGGGCAAAGTTGGTGCCGGGACGCTGGTGGTGAGCATCGTGCTTGGGAGCGCCGCCCCAGAGGCCAAAGGGCACCAGGTTATGCGTGGCCCACGGGAAGTCATAGCCGGAGTGGTCCTCAGTGGAAACGTAGACGTTGAAGACCATGAAGCCCCATGTTGTGAGGCAGTGGCACTGGAGCAAAATGGGGTCTATTGTAGCCCAAAACCCCACGCTGAACAACTCCCAGCCAGACAGGTACTGGGTGACGAGGCTGAAAGGCTGGTTGTACTGGTGGTGCACGGCGTGGAAGGTGCGGTACAACCATGGTACCCGGTGGTGCAGCAGGTGCCACAGGTAGTACTGGAAGTCAAAGACCACCATGCAGCCCAGGATGCCCAGGCAGAAGCTCCAGAAAGTGGGTGCCTCACAGGGCAACGGGGTGGGCGGCCTCCACAGCCACTGGGCGACCGCAGCAGGGAAGATGTAAAGCAGATGGTTGTAGATGGTGACACCCAGGGTCGTCCAGATGTTAGGCCAGGTGACAGGTTTGTCAGGGTGGAGCCTGTAGCGGTTAATGCAGGGCCAGGTGGGAGCCAGCAGGTCCAGCACGGTGTAAACACCGACCAGGAAGAAGTAGGTGGTGACGGAGAGGACCACGGGGAAGAGGGGGCTCCTCAGGAGGTCGTGGTGGTTCTGGTGGAGGTAATCCCAGGCAGGCTGCAGGACCAAGCCCTGGGACTGGCCTCTAGTCACATTGTCCTCATCCGACATCCAGGATAAAGCCTCAGCTCTGAATAACCTGCCTGTGCTCATCGCTAACGCTTGGTTTCTCTTCCAAAGGAGGGTTATTTTCTAACGAGCCCCAGGAGAGGATAAAGATCCAATCAGCTTCCTCGTTTAGGTTAAGCAACAGCAAATTGTCTGGTGATGTTGTGCCAAATTGGACTGGCGGACCCGTCTTAGCTTCTTATGTATGTTCAAGCCCCACCTCCACCCCCCCACCCCCCTGTGTTTTAAAAGAAGGCCCTCTGTAAAGGCCCTTTTTCATGGAGCACAAGGACCGCAGCCAGGACTCAGGAGCCGGGCCGCAACATGGAGAGAGAGCTTCCGTTTACTTGTGAATCTGACTTTGTCACAAAAACCCTCTCTTTTAGCTGTTAACATGAACAGAACGGAAACATTAAGTACACCACAGCAAGTTACATATTCACTGCTGTATGTTAACATGCAGACTGCCTGTTCATGTTTCTGTCTCTCTCAAACTGAGATCATCAAACACATACAAACACACACAGACATGCATACACACACACACACACACACAACATGAGCCCTGAAGAGTAATTAATCATAGCAAAAGCTGTCAAATGAGACATGAATTCAAAAGCACTTCCTCTCCGATGCTGGTTTGTAGTTGGCTTATTGCTCAGTTTGAGTTTGTTTGCAACAAGGATTTCCTTGTTGAAAACTGAAGTGGAGCAGCGGCCACAGCTCTTGTTTCTACGGCGTGACACGATCATTTTGTAGAGATGGGAGGTTTTTAATAAATATCATGTGACACCCTGTGCTTTATAGTATTTTTCTACTGTTATCAATTATGTTTCATTAGATTCTAGCAGTAGGTGGGCTTTCGACACCATCCCCTCCTTGTATAAAGATGGACACTTTGAATGAATACATCTGGCATGACAAGAGACATGACTCAGTTGCACATATTAATGATATAATGATATAACACAACTAGATTACGCAGGAAATCAATACACAATAATGGAATATCTGGAATATATAAGGCTAATATCAGCGCAAAATGCAACATTTTACTAGTGAATTAGTGCAAATTGATACTTAAACTGTCCAGTTCAGACACCATCCATCCTCACTTCACTGCCTGTCAAAGATATTTTCATTAAACAATAATACGAAAGGCCAAAACATGTCCAGCAGCTCCCAGATCTTTACAAACGACATAAAATCAAACAAAAAAACAAAGGTAAATGAGGTCAAAGTTCATTCTTGACCTTGGATACAGGGAACATTCAGTTATAATAAATATAACTTTATAATTGCTTGACATTTTCCCAGGGCGTATATACAGTTTGTTGCAATGTATGTTGTTCAAGGGGAAGAACAAACACATTTCAGTGCGGACATCAGTGACACACTTTATAACTGGGATGTGTTACAGAAACAGGATGTGTGCAGTGTGAACAGTGTAGGGCCCACTGCAACACAAAATGCAGAGCACTGACAAACACATACATCCTGCCTCCAACAGGACAGCTTCACCCTCATCCTACCGACATATTTAACATGCAAGGACTACCGACTGGGCTCCCTGGAGACCCCAAGAATAAACTACTGTAGCAAATCGTTAACTTATTTCTTTTCAAAACATTATTAGTTATGTAATTAATGTCAGCGCACTTGAGGAAATCTGTGTCTGTCTCCTTCAAAATGACTGACAGAGTGCCCTTTTAAAATAGGACCCATGGCAAACATGAACTCAATAAATAGTTCCATCTATTAAAACTGCATAGGTGGAATTGGGTGCGTTTGATTATGGTATTTTTAAAAAGCACAAATTAAAACAGAAACAGAAAACAAGGACATGAGGTAATTGGGAACAAACTGATTGACAAAGTCGTGAAAAAGTGGAATGATAGAGTAAAGCACCTGTGGGATATGACAGTCGGTAGGATGAGGGTTAAAGTGCACAGCATGCTCACTGAACAGAGGGCAGAACCTGATTGGAACTTGCTAAATGATCAGCACACTTTCTGATACCATTGATCAGCCAATAGAGGGCAGTAAAAATCAAGTCTTCACCAAAGGCACTGAAAATGAAACATGAATGAAGAGAAATGTTTTGCCAGTTGCCTAAACTTTATATGATGTGTCCTCGTTTAAGGAAGGATTGAAAAGCTGGGACATGGTAGAGAGCTCAAGAGAGAAGATTTTCAAGTCAGTGATAAGAGATGCAGTTGGCAGCAATGAGCGAGAAGTATTGTGTCAACACTACAGGTGATTAGACTTTCTCCTGTGCTCTCCGGACCACCAACACTTTGAATCTGACTCGAGTGTACTGGTCATATTTATCTGAGTAAGTCACAGCCACTATATTGGTAAGAATGAGAGTAAGTCCATTCATTAAAATATGTGAAGTGACAGTGATTCACATTGCAAAAAGTCTGCCAAATTCCAGAGGTCAATGATTCATTGAGCATCACCCCAGTGAGACTGCACGCTGGAGACTCTCATTTTTAATCGGCCTCAGGCTTAATGTTTCCTGTGGGATATTAAGTCAAACCCAGAGGAAAAACTGTAAAAGTCACAGAAGTCACATTAAATTAGCTCCAGATAGAAGATCTGGCCACCGACTGACTCGTCAGATCCAAAAAGTATTGACCCTTTCGAGAAATAGAGTTTGGCTGTTGGCACATTGTCAAACACGATAATAAGATGTTGCTTCACTGCCACAATAATCAACAATCGCAAACCATTTTTGGTTCTGTGTTACCACTTGCCAGACAAGTGGAACTCCACATCACTACCATGCAGCACGAGGTGTCTGAGGAGACGATGACAAGGCGTGAGATTACGCCCATTCACTCCCGAGGGAGAGCACACATCCATGGAGCTCTGCTGCCACTGCACGTCCGACAAACACTGACCAGGTCAATGAGTGCTCATTTTCTAGCACTCAGTACTCCATTGACTGGTTTTAATGTACTTTTGTTATCCAGCACAATAAAGATGGTTTTGTACTGCAGAACAAACAAATCTGGCTCAACAATGAACTCTTGCCGACACATACAGTCCAGTAGTTTGTTTATTTGTTTGTTAATTGTTTTGGATCTCCAGCAGGTGTTAACAGGGTCTGAAAATTGTATTTTTTCCTCACTTACTTAACATTTCTACCAGCCACTCAGTTTTGCCGTCTGCCACTTCTTAAATCTATGTAGAACACTTAATTGGGACCTGACAGTAGAAATATGGAATATATTATGTAACCTTAATCCCTCACTACTGTTTACTTAAAAATTGTTTTTTAAAAATAATAATTATTAATATAAGAAATTTCTACCTGCCACAGCCAACATTTACCCTGGATTTGGCAGGTGGCAGGTGCTAATTTCTTTCCCTGGTTGGTGTGCTGACAGTAAGTCGGTGCAAAAGTCTATACAACCGGACTTCGCTCTAGTGTTTCCATCACCTGCTTTTATGCCCAACTGTTATATATGCAATAGAAAAGTCAGTTTATAAATAATAGTAATTGTCTAACAAGCAATAGAAGTTGTTTTACCAGTTGCTCTCAGCAGCAGAAATATGAGAGGCTGAATTCAAGCTGAAGAAGAAGAGATACAGACTCGTGAAATTAGGCTCTGCCTCGATTGTACATTTCTTTCTCTGGCTGCTTAGAGGTATGAAAGGAATAGGAACAGAATGATGTCAGGGGTCATCAACAGGTGCAGGTCTACATCCACTCCAACAGCCTCTGCAAGAGCGGGAGACGGAGCCTCCAGTCAGCCCGGTGCAGAGCAGAGGAGCGGAGAAACCTGAGAATACAGAGTCAGTGTGAGACTTCAGCAGGTCTGATCTCACACGACGTCAGTGAGACAAAAGGAAATGAGAGTCTACAGCCATGCTAGCAGCTCTGTGAGGCTTTGACCCCTCGCTTTCTGCCCGCAGTGACTCACCTGTCCTCCCTTGCAGGAGCTTGCAGTCAGGGAGGGTCGTTAACCTGAAGCATTGGCACCTGTTCAGGCCTCTCTCCCAGGCTCCACATCTCCAGGTTTTGGTTTGATATTTTGCTGCCTTCAACACAAACAAACGCAGATTCCACACACTACTGATGCAACTAATCTCCACACTCCATGTTCATGACGGTTTGTGACCTGGCTACAGAGAGCTTTGAGCTAAATGCTAACATTGGCATGCTAACATGCTCACAGTGACAATGCTAACATGCTGATGTTTAGCGGGTGTAATGTTTACCATGTTCACCATCTTAGTTTAGCGTGTTAGTATGCTAACATTTGCTAATTAGCAGTAAAGAACAGCTGATGGGAATGTCATTAGTTTTTCAGGTATATAAACCAAAGTACTTGAAAAATAGACATTTTGAACTGATTATGGCGAGAGGAAGAGGAAAAGTCAGAGGATCACCAAAGTCAGTAGGATTCACCGCGTGGAAACTATGAACGTCTGTACAAAATTTAATGGCAACCAATCCAGTAATTTTTGGCTAATAATAAGAAAATGCAATGAAATTAATAGATTCTTAATAAAAATTGAACAGCTATAAGATAAGGAACTTTGTTGATCCCATGCAGGGAAACTAAAGTGTCAAAGTGCCAGAAGTGCAAGAACAGATGCGTAGTAAAGATAATTACTTTAAAAAAACTAGAATATTATATACATTATGAGTATCTATTATATATAAAATGAAGCATAAAAATAAAAGGTACTAAATACACCAAATATAAATAGTAACTACTAAGTCCATTGGGACAAAAAAAGTAAAAAAAATAAACAGATTAAAAAAATTCACACAAAAATTGCACTTGCATGAAATACAACTATTGCACAGCTGAGTGATGGTAATAATATATAATCCAGTCACATTAAAGATTCATACATTCAGTACTCATCATTGCTGACTGCAGTAACGTTCATTATAAATATCTCTTTATATCTTATCTCAGCAGGACATTTCAAAGCTTTCAGAGCAAACAGAATGGAAACATCAGCGTCTCCTTTTGTCTTGGCAGTGACCTTGAAGAGGCTGCAGAGGACCTGAGGCTACACAAGAGGACATAAAATGACACATCATCTGTCATGTAGGTAGGAGGCGAGCTTTTTATTCCCCTTTAAGACCGTGAGCAGGGCTTTAAAATCCCTTCGAAAAGATACAGGCACCCTCATGTAAACCAGGTGGTGTTTTCTCTCAGTTTTATCTCAGAATATTTCAGTTTATCTCAAGAAATGACTGAGGACTGAAGTCTTGGGTAAAGCTTTATATTAAGGTCCTTGTAATAAGCGTTAGTTAATAGGTAATAAGGCCCTTATAGGTCCTTATAGCCTGTTTGAGGCTGCACGTGGCTGCCATTTATGTGAAAATGATGGAAAGAGCTGTCTTAAAGTGTGTTTTTGTGCTTCACCACTAAAACATTGTATGTATATGTCATTTGTTATTCACATTTTATCAACCTTGACAACATGTAGTGCTGATTCCAGATGGGGGAGCTGCGAAAAGCATAGTTAACTGTTAATAAGTGCATATTTATAAAGGATTTATTAACCTTAATAAGGCATTGTTCTCGTTTTAGATCCGGTAGCAGCATAAAGCCTATTTAACTGTTAATAAATGAATAATAAAGTGTATTTCTTAGTAAAGCTTTCTCAATAAAGTGTGTTATTCTTAAGCAGTCTATAAATGTTAACAGGTTTCTTATAAGTGCTTATAAATGTCTTATAATATAACAATAAACGTGTTTATGATGCTTTTATTAACACTTATATAGTCTTATTAACACATAATGTTATTAAGCATCTTATAAGGGCCTCATTACCTATTAACTAACGCTTATTACAAGCACCTTTATATAAAGCGTTATCACTGAGTAAATGTTATAAACACAGCAAACAAATAGCCTTTTATTTGAATGAGAGGCTGACCTGTGACTAAACTCAATTTTAGTTTGATAAGACAATTGTTTTAATATTACAGTTTACATGTTTTGCTGCTGTATATGACATGAGGGTCACATTCACCAAACACTGAAACCAAATCCCATTTGATTTCAGTGTTTGGTATGGTGTCACTTTGTGTTAAGGGTTTCATGGGTCACCTTCCTGCACAACATCCACCATTAGCAGCTGTGAGGGGAAACTGTTTCATCACTAAATGGAAAGTTATTCTCTCCGTCCGTGGCAGAGGCAGCTAGTGGGAGAAAAGTTGCAGGCACACCTGACAACTGACATCCCTCAGGTGTTGTCTTTGGGGGCTGAGGGCTGAATGGAGTGTTATTCTCCCCTGTCACTTATGACACAGTGACAGAGGAGGGACAATCACGGATGAGAGTGACCGTTGGCCACGAAATGACAAAGGATGAAAGCTGCTGTTGCTAAAAATAAACCCCACGATGAGAACAAGACGATTTCGAATCACAAGGTGAAACTGAGAGAACGGTAACCTGCTGGCAAGCAAAGCAAGTCTCCACAAGTTTGATGTATTTCACTGAAATAAAGTGAAACCAGTTGTTGCTTTGGGGGCAAAAAACACGTTAAGAAATCCGAAACACTCTTTGTTGAAGTAAAATAAAGTATCCTCACCTCAAAGTAAATGGGGCATGTAGATGTGGCCAGGTTGAGAAACCCTGTCGCCTAGAAATCACCTTTATATACAACTAATTTGACTAACAACAAACATGTTTTGGGAGAAAAGTTTTTTTTTTTTTTTATCAAGGTGAGGAATCAGGCAGGAATTTCTGAAATCTGGTAGTTGAGTCGAGTTACTAACTAATGAGGAAACGTTATTAAAGAACGTATCTGCAAATGTTTGGTGACAACATATTTCATTTGTTTTCGCCTACAATTTACACTCTTACAATACAGTATCTGCTCTTTTTGTTGGTTATGATTAGGCTCTCACAGCATTTGGTTATAAGGCTCAAAAAGTGAAAGTTGAACTTAACTTGAAAATGTTACCCTGTTAAGCTCAGACAGACTGTATGTAAAGATGGACGACGCGTCTCCACTTCCTCCCACTGTACAAAAATGAAGCCAAAATATCCCGCATACAGGCGCTGCCATCTTCGCAGTGGAGCCGCAGTATCGAGGTCCCGCCCATACACCCGCCTGAACCAATCGCAAGCACACTCACAGTTGTCGATCATGACGTCACACCCCGTTTTTATAGCATCAAATAACTAATTAAAACCAAACTGATCAGAAAAATGAACACTTGAACAAACATCAGTGTGATAAGAACTACCTGAAATGATTTTTCAGTTTGGCCCATGTCCTATCTGCTAACGTGGAGGGGGCGGGGTTTATGACCTATACTGCAGCCAGCCACCAGGGGGCGATCCAGATGTTTTGGCATGTCATCCATCTTTATATACAGTCTATGTGCTCAGACAATCAAACTTTTGTCATGTTTATATTGAACATGCACTTTTTGTTTTGTATGGTAGACTTTCTGTTGCCTCTGTGGCCTGCTGCTGAAAAATTAGAAGCCAGTTTGGTGCTGAGAGAAGTAAATGAAGAGTCACTCAAATGGAAAAGGTCACATCTCCAGTATAATAATAATAATAACTTTATTTATATAGCACCTTTTAAAAACAGAGTTTACAAAGTGCTTCGACAGACAAAGCAAAAGCAGCATGCCCAGAAAGCAATATAACAACAGAAAGCCAAACAGTAAAGCAAAACAAAAGCAAGATTAAAAAAATTTAAAAAATAAATAAATAATGATAAATACAAATAAAAATAATTAAAAACATTAAAAGCAATAAAAGACGATGAAAAGAAAAGACGACATCACATAAAAGCAAGTCTATAAAAATGGGTTTTAAGAAGTAAAAAGTTTAAAGGAAGTTGCTGATTCTGCGAGCCTCATCTCCGCAGGCAGGTCGTTCCAAAGCTGAGGGGTCCTGATGGCAAAAGCACGGTCACCTTTAGATTTAAGCCTCGACTTTGGAACGGCCAGAAGGGCCCCACCCGAGGATCTAAGGCTGCGAACTGGCTCATATGGGGTCAACATTTCTGCTATATAGCTAGGGGCCAGACCCAGACGTGCTTTAAAAGTGATCAGTAAAATCTTAAAATCAATTCTAAATGTAACGGGGAGCCAATGTAGAGAAGCCAGGATTGGGGTGATGTGATGTCGTCTGTTAAAACCAGTAAGAAGCCGAGCTGCTGCGTTCTGAACCAGTTGGAGGCGAGAGAGTGACTTTTGGTTTGTGCCAGAAAAGAGGGAGTTACAGTAGTCGAGTCTGGAGAAAATGAGTGCATGAATGACTTCTTCCAGGTCAGAGTGTGAAAGCATTGGTTTGATTCTGGAGATAATTCTTATTTGATGGAAGCAGGACTGGACAACTTTTTTGATCTGTGGAGCAAAGCTTAGATCTGAATCAAATAGTACTCCCAAATTTCTGGCAGTGCGCTTCACATTAGCCGATAATGGACCAAGGCCATCCTGAATGAGACTAATCTGGTTTGGGGGACTGAACAGTCTGATTTCTGATTTATTTTGTCTGAGGAATGTTTCTCCCAGTTACAGCAACTGTTTCAGCTTTCATCATTCTTTTTATTCTTCGTGTCTGTCGGCTGCAGGTTCAATCAATCAATCAATCAATCAATCAAACTTTATTTGTATAGAACCTTTCATGCAGGTTAGTGCAGTTCAAAGTGCTTCACAGATGATAAGATAATAAGACAGAACAAGTGGAGACCATAAAAACAACAACAAAAAACAATTTAAGAATTTGCACACGAGAAAATAAAAATGATGAAAATGTAATAAAATAGATTTAAAGGCTGTAATAATAAAATAAAAACAAATAAAATAGAGATAAATAAAAACTAGACTCAAAAATAGATCAAATAGATTAAAAAGACAAAAAACAAAACAAATGGATAAAATCAAATAAGAGGGATAAAATAGATAAATAAGTTAGTTGACTTAACTACAAAATTTCAGAAAGTCCTGATAAAATTATCTGAGCATAGTGGCTGATGTTGCTGAGAATTCAAATACTTAAATTGGAAATACCTCAAACTTGTTATTACGTACAGAACTTGCAGTAAGTTGCTCTCCTCCTCTGTAGATACAGAAAACATTTCAATGAATGTTTTCTGTCCGCTCATGTGAAAAGAAAACAAACATGGAAACCTGTCGAAACTTGAAACTTTATTTCGGTTAATATTTTCCATAGTGCTGGTTCTCATTAACCGGCTGGACGTGGCTGCCGTACGTTTCCACGAAAAAACATAATGAGGACAAGGACACACGAGGGCTGTAGACACACAGGGCTAGAATGAAACACAATGATGTCACCACTGTATCACTCATATAATACAGTGCCACAGTGTTTTCATGGGTCATGCACATAAATAAATGCGTTTAGAACCATTAAACGACAGATGTAAAGGTGCAAAATGTGACTTTTGCATTGTTAGAAACACATTCAACAATTAGATTCTTCCTTTAAGATCAATACAAGTAAATTTAACTCATGGAGTCACTTCAGCATGAGTGAAGGTCCATGCATGGCTCAGGGTCTGATGAACACCCAGGGGGGGGCTCTAAGGTTACACAGGTACATGTTTTGTTTTTCACTTAACAGCCTTGATTAAAACCTGGAGAGGAAGACAGTTACCATGGGCGTCTCCCCTGTGGAATTAATTATCTGCAGAAAGATAGAAGACGGCCCACTTAGCTTCTCCTCATTCCTCATAAACAAGCTGTGCTGCAGGGTCTCCTAACACATTTATACGGGACTCTAACCAGGTAAGAACACCTCTCCCATTGACTCTGTTTCTCTCTCCTCTACCAGTAATGCTAGTTTGACTATATTAAATGTGTAAACCCAGAAAACATTTTCATTTTTCAGGAAGCTGCGACAGTTATCATCCTTCCAGCAGAATGCCGAGCCAGCTCGAGGGTGCGATGGACGCGCTGATAAAAGTTTTCTACAACTACTCTGGAAACGAAGGAGACAAATACAAACTCAACAAGGGCGAGTTGAAGCAACTCCTGAACAGTGAGCTCACCGACTTCCTCACGGTAAAGTAACCATTTCAACATTATGATTGTGTTGTTGATCGTTTAGTTTGTTGTGTATTTAAACTGAAGAATTTTCAGATGGTGTTTGCAAAGCTTTCTGCTGAACCGAACAGAGAGAGGTTTTCCCAGAAGGAAACATATGATGAGCAACCATTTAAATTACTGGGAACATCGGGCGGCACTTTGGAGCTTAAATCCTAAATATTGTCAGCAAAGCCCTGAATCTTTACTGTTGATCATGCATGGCCCCCTCCTCTTCCTCCTCCTCCAGCCTCCCCTCTGTAGTCTTTTTGCCCAGCATCTGTCTCTGGGTCTTCGGCAGGAAGACTTTCCAGAGGACAGGGTTTATGTCCTGACAGTCAATCCACCAAAAATGAAACAAGGGAGGTAAAAAAAAGTGTCTACTCAAATTGGTAACTTCACCATTGTGTTACAGTGTGCATTGAGGGCCAGATTTACTAAGAAACTGACAAATGTGCACTGCGGTTTTCATTGAGTTTGCAGTGTGTATGCAGCTTCTGGACTGAACCTGGTACTGAACCCACATTAAATGGGTTCACATTAAATTAAAAATTGTGCCATTTGCTATATATGTCCTCGAAAATGCAAACCCATCTCCATCACGGTTTTCTTTTTTTGTTGTTGTTGTATTTTTGTTTTTGGCTAAAATAGTCAGTAGCAATCTATAACAAAATGATATGCTTATTTTAATTCCAATACAATAGCATAAGTAACTCATTCGACTGTACAATCCAACACCTTGTTGGTAAAAATATATAAATACGCAGGCTGGTGTGTGTGCTTCATAGCTAGTAACTTACGCGACTGCTTACTACTCATAAAATGATGACATTATAATCTTTAGCTTATTTCTAATTAGTAATATATTTGGAGGCGATACATATGTTCATGCATTGTAAACAAAAAGGAGATGAAGTGTAGAATATGTAAGAGAGAGAGAGATAATGTGGGAATGTGTTGGTGCAGCAAAGTGTGACCTTTACATCTCCCTGTATTTCCTCAATTGATCTAGAATGAACAATAGCAATCATGGTAACTTGCTTATTAAGCATCTTTACCGCTCGGACTGCATGATGCTCTGCTGTCGTCTGACTCGCTTAAAAGTTAAATGAGATAACCGTGTTAAGATTTTAAGAAAGAGCGTTCTGACCTTGTTTGAGGAAATTGTTTTCTCATTGATCGCTATCCTGCTGTCAGCGTGTAACTGCTGCTGGCTCTCACATCTCACACCGTAGCACTGTGGGAAATAAAGGATGTGGAGGGGGAGATAGATAAGGTAATTTCAGATAAGCCCCAGCCCCTGAGTCTGTGTGATAGCAGCGTGGACGAGCCTGCGATTTCAGATGATTGAGACCAACGCATCAACAGAGAGTCAAACCTCTGATGCCCTCAGATATTTATATATATATATTTTTTTTTTTTCTTCTCTCTTCTTGTCCTCCCTCTCGCGGATGGGAAGCCTCAGGTGCTCACACATCATCATCATCAGTGGCCCATATCGCCTCCAAATATAGACACTCCCATGATGTCATCACATCCCCTCGGGCTATAGTCACCTCTGAGAATAGACGCAGCCCGAGCACAACATTCACCCTCAGTTTCGTCTGACAGGAAACTCTGACACTTGCAAACCGAGGCTTGATGGATTACTTTATGTGTATTGTTTAGTTTAGAAATGGGTGTGTAATATTAATAAGATGCTCCGCAGGCTGCAGCCATGTCTGGAGCCCCTTAGTTTGTTTGTTTTTTCCTTTTTCCTTTTAATTATTATTTATTATTTTCAATTTATAATTCAGTTTAGCTTAAGCTGACTGTCAGTTTAGGATTGGTAGTTTTAATTTAGATTATTGAACTACCTGTTTATTTTATTTAAGTTTGAAATAGGTAATATGAAACAATTTGACAAATTTTATTCTTCAAGTCTCACTGTCTCTGAAAACCGTGTATCTCCAAATTTGTTTAATTATTTATTTATTTTATTGTAATTTTCAGATAAACTGAAGGATGAAGTTTTCCTTTATGGTTTGAGAAAATGTTCCTACTTTTAAAGCTAAATAAACCTTTTTTTTAAAAAACAAAACATTGCATTAGCTGAAAAATGTCAACAAGGTTTGAATGAATGTAGCTAAATAAAGCTAAAAATAGTGTTTTTGCTCATACGTATGAAAAGAAAATATTATCATTATTATTGGGAATATACATATTGGAAATATAATATATATATATATATATATATATATATATATATATATATATATAGTCTGGAACAGTCAAATTTGTATTTATAGTTTCCCTATTCTTTTGTTTCTTTTTCATCTAGGTTATTTTTAATTTGTTTTTGTTTGTTTTTTACTATATAAATATATATACAGTTTTTGTTTACTGATAAGACATGCAAGACTTTGTTTCTGCTGTTTGTCTTTTCATTTCTTTTTGCTGTGCACTGTCAACTTTCACTCGAACACAATTTAGCTCAATGCTCAAATGTAGCTTTGAGTCTTTTTTGACCATTAAAAAAAAGTCAAAACTGCATAAAAGTCATATTTTCCTAATAAACTAAATCCCATCTAGGTTTGCCCTCAGTGCGGACTGGATTTTAATTCCAACCTTTGCTAAAATGTTGACTTTAATGAGTGCCTCGACATAAAGATCAGCGCTGCCTCTGAGGTTAGGTGGTGGGAAAGGGAAGCCATGTCCTGTTTTTTTTTGTTGTTTTTTTTTTTCAATCCTGGAGGAAATGAGCAAAGCAATAAATGTCGTGTGCGATCAGCTGCAGCTCACGGCTCATTTAGCAGCAACATCACTCTGCTCTCCACTGGACACGGACGGCGGCTTTCGCCTTGAGTCAATATTAAGCGCCAATATCAATCAAACGACTGCACGTGTGTTACTCATCCTGCATGGACAGACTGATATTTCCTCTAGTATGTGTTACGTCCATGTCATACAGGAGAATCATTAAGAGATCAAAGCTAAAATGTCATTAATATTCTCGTCTGTTTTCAGTCTCAGAAGGATCCCATGCTGGTGGAGAAGATCATGAACGACCTGGACTCCAACAGAGACAACGAGGTGGACTTCAATGAGTTTGTTGTGTTGGTGGCCGCCCTGACGGTCGCCTGCAATGACTTCTTCCAGGAGCAGCAGAAGAAAGGCAAGTAGATGCCTGCAGAAAACCCAACTGTAAACCAACTGTAAATCTTTATCAACAGCTTAAAAAACGTCATCACATTATTATTTGTATTAGCATTTCCCCACTGTATAGGATTGTGAATGTAATATTTATGAATGTAGAAACTCCTATTGTCAAATAAATAAATAAATAAGAAGATGTTGTCTTACCAATTTTCAGCCTGGAGCTGTTAAACAATGACTTTGTGATCTCACATCGAGCTTGTCTGATCCAAATTACAGTCATTTTTATATCAGAGTGATGTTTGTAACTAGAAAATACAAAGTGCCCTTTTCCTAAGTTGTCCATGGTGTCATTGTCATCTTTTTTTTTATCGTGTTTGGAGCTGCGTTTTATCCCAAACTCGGTTGCATTACAGTAAAAACTCTCTCTCTCCTTGTTTTGTCTATAAAAGACAGCACAGTACGCTCATTACTGGCGATTCATTCAGTGGCGTTAACCTTTAAAAAAGACACCTTTGGCATGTAAGAATTTGTCTTTAAATCCTTTGTCGTCATTTATTTTTTTGTCCCCGCTGAGGCTGTCCCTGCTCCATGATAAATGTTTCATATTTGTCTTCTGAGGCCTGATGGTGCATTTTAGTAGGAAACAATTTTGTCCCTTGTCAGTCTTGCTGTCAGTCTATTTTCCCCAAGGAGGAATACTTTTCCCCCTCATGTTGGTCATGGAAAAATGCATAACATCAAAGTGACCAAGCCAGCTGTTCACGTTGTGTTTCAGTGATATGGGATTTTCTGCACACGGTCTGTAACATTGAATGCGTTTAAATGTATTGTGTGCTGCATGAGAAAATCTTGTCTCTTCTTTCCTGAGATGTTTAGAAACACTTTAAAATTCTGACCACCAATCATGTTGTTGTTTTTGAACAATATTTGTCTTTTAATATGGCAACTTCTATCGCAAAGTAAACCACAACTACTGGGTGGCATGATCTCAAAACTAAATGAAGCTACAGGAAATAAACAGAACTATGTCACCTGGAAACTGGAACGTGTGACTTTTTCTTGGAAGTACTGGAAGTATTGTGGTGTATGTTTGGGCATGTGTGCATGTGCAGTGGTAGAAGTATTCACATCCTTCAAGTACTAATACAACATTCTCAGAATACAAGTAAAAGTCCTGCATTCAAAATCCTACTTAAGTAAAAGTAGAGAAGTATCATCAGCAAAATGTACTTGAAGTATCAAAGGTAAAAGTACTCGTTCTGCAGACAAATGGCCCCTGTGACTGACATATTATATCACATTATTAGACTGTTAATACTAATGCATCAATGCAAAAGTAGTATTAGACATCTGAAATGTGACATGGTGCCACAACTAGACACTTTTTCAAAAACAAGAAATTGTAGTGTATTTTTTAAGCTCAGCTGAATGCACTACTGGACCTACACTCCCCAGAGACCCTCCTGCAGAACCAGAGCCTGTAGGATCCTGAAGGATCCTCGAGACCCGACAACGGACTGTTCCAGCTGTTGCACACTGACAAAACAGAAAGACTAAGACAGAGTTTCTCTCCTCAGGCCTTCAGGCTTGTGAACACTGATCTCACCAGGGCCTCCCCCCATTAAGTTCCACATACTCATCATGTCATGCACACACATGTAAGTACACATAGACACGACATTTATATATGAATATTATTGTGAATATTGTAATCTCTTTTGTATTGTTGTGGATGCTTTTTATCTCTGTGGGCGTTGCCATTTTTCATTTCATTGCACACCTCCAGGTGCATGTGACAAATAAAGTATTGAACCCTGAATTGAAAATGAAAATACTCAAAATTTTACTAGCTTAAATGTACTTAGTTACTTTCCACCACTGTGCATGTGTGAGTGTATGTGTGTGTGAGACAGAACAAGTGTTCTCTCATTCAGCTTTCACTTACTGGACACCTCACAAGGCGAGAGAGGCTGTGCTTTTGGGGAAATGACTGTGTACCATGCCTCCATGACGCATGGCGATCCCAGTACGCACAGGCCACCTGGGTCCAGCAGCATCCGCCAATCACACGGACACGTCTTCCCCTCGAGCAGAAATGCTGATCTTCTCACCTTTGGGGGGACAAGAGTGGAGACTCAAGCTGCATTTTCTAAGGATTTTCCTCTGTACGTCCCTTTTCCCAAAATACCCGAGCAGACAGTTAATTTGCGATGACATTCTCAGCTGTGACGTGGAGGAAAATTACCGAAACAAAATACAGTGGCAAGTGTGATGCTTTTATGCGCGCAGATGGTGCTTGCACAAACCCTCACCGTTACAATGCAATTTGTCTGTGATTGGCTGTAATCGAGCAGGATAATCACCCTATCTCCCGTGGGAAGATGCCATGTAGTAATTATGTTTTTTTGTTCAGTTTTTAAAAGGTTGCAATCAATCATAAGTGTCATTTGATCATTTTAAAATGTGGATATTTATATTCTCCCTCTTAGAAATGCACTCCACTCTCACACGCACTCTTCAAAACGTTCATGTAATTGTCTCCTCATTTCCTCTGACTAAACGTCACGTTCAGGAGCTGGCTTTCAGCAGGGGAGACTTTTCCTGCAGATCGTAAAGCCTGAGTCATCTGTCGTGAGCATCTCTGGCAGTTTCGTGTATCAGTGTAATCATGAAGTCCGGTTAGTGTTGGGGGGAAATTGCTGGCAATTAAGAAATGTTTAAGACGAAAATGCTTGCACCTGAAGTGCACATGCAGCTCTTAAGTTTCCAGCCAACAGACATGATGGGAGAG
This sequence comes from Macquaria ambigua, assembly GCA_008360985.2. Classification (NCBI taxonomy): domain Eukaryota; kingdom Metazoa; phylum Chordata; class Actinopteri; order Centrarchiformes; family Percichthyidae; genus Macquaria; species Macquaria ambigua. The sequence continues at coordinate 285,991 of VMKM01000244.1, read as the reverse complement.
ACAGTGAAACTGTGTTTGACATAAACAAAATATTAGACAGATTTATCAGAAAATGAATGCAATAATTGGTCTGGTATTTAGTATAAAATGTATAGTCAGAAGCCTGACTTATGAGGAATCACAAGGAGACCAGAAACTCTGATTGCCAGAGAGAAAAGGGGGCACAAATAAGAAAAGATGAGGTTCATGTATTTTTGACACCTCAGAGAGAAGGAGGATGGGATATCAAGAGGGATGATGGAAATACAAACTGGAGAAAGGCTGGCGGGGCAAAAAGCAGGGAAAAGACTGTCAGCTGGGTCCCAGCTGACATTAGGCGAGAGGCTTGATACACTCCAGGCAATCACAGGGTGGACAAATAGAGACACACACACTTGCATGTCTTTGGATTGTGGGAGGAAGCCGGAGTACCCAGAGTACATGCAAACTCCACACAGAAGGGCCCCAGCCGCCCGGTGGGTTTGAACCGAGAACCCTCTTGACAGTGCTAACCACTGCACCGCCGTGCCACCCTTTGATAAAATCATGAAGTGAATTAAAAAAAGAAATGTCCAATAAGTAGAAGGAAAGAAAGGAATGAAAGAGTAAAAACAGGAAGGACAAGGCCAAGACAACAACCTTTTTTTGAGATTTTCTAATGGAATTTACAAACATACACATAGCACGTATATTAATATTTTTGTATGTTTTTTTTATTTCAGGCACAGGGCGGTTTCTCCTCACTTCAAGTGTCACTCATCCAAACGTAGCTGCTACCTGCGACGAACGTCTTCAAAATATGCCTCAAGCCCTTATCTCCCACATGCTGTCCGTTCCCCCTGTTTCGTCACTTTGTGCGTCACTGTTTGTGTCATAACTCCTCATTAGGAGTGACCTGTGCGTGTGTGTGTGTGTGTGTGTGTGTGTGTGTGTGTGTGTGAGATGGTTTCAGCATTTTCTTAGCCTCAGCTGATGATGAGGAGAGTGAAATTTGAGTGAAAATCAAATGTGTGTGACATGGACGAAAGGAGGAGGATGAAGAAGGGTTACACAGCTGCAAGTGTTAACAAGGAACATTCAAGTTGGCTCTGTGTTTATATTGTGTGTGTAAAGATAGACAAGATAACTCAGACATGTAGCATACAAAATAAATCAAATCAGAAGCATGCAGATGGAATAAATGGGAAAAAATCAGTGAAAATGTTGATATGAAACATTCAGAAAAGACTCAACTGTACAGCAATTCAGTTTTCTTTAGGAGGGCAGGACGCTGACCATCTTAAAATAGCTGTGGATGATGGCGGAGGTGAAGGATTTGTACGCAGTTGTTAGCCAGGCAGGGCTAATAGCGTCCAGGACCTCACTGATGAATCTCACAGGGATAATTATAAAGATGTTTAGAGGAGACTTGCATTGAGACACAGTGTTGACAGGATTTGGACACATTTGTTGAGCAAAATGGGGGAACGACAAGACAGCTTTCAATACTTTAACTCAGGAGGTGGTGGCGACATACCCTTTTAATCTACGTCCATGTGCTCTTATGAGTTATGCACTTAAAGTGTGCTAGTTTGTGACATACTAACAAGTATATAAGTATATATATAATTAATAATAATTAAAATATAGTTATAATCAGTAGTTTAAGCAGAGAAATTATACTGCACTTTTGAGCACAACCAAAACATACAGTATTTTTACATACTTTTTACATCCTTTCCAGTAAGTGTAAACTTCAACAAGTGCAACACATTTTATTTGTTTTTTATTTGTGCATGATATGTGAATGATTTTTATTTTAAAACATTTTAAGAGAATTGAAAAGAAAGAAAAGTCAGATAATCAGAGGTAGATTTTGACACATTAACAGTTACAACAACAAAGGAAAAAAGTGTACAGTTTGGCTTTGGGTCTTCCTCACAGTTTTAGGCAGTAATAATAGACAGAAGACATTTAAGAAAGCTTTGACAATCACACGAATTATCATTATATGTCTGAACACCTTTAGTGCTGCTTAGTAACAGATGGAGGATGATCCTATTATGAAGCACAGCACGCGAGGAGCCAGATTTTCCACAGCAGCTTGCTTTACCCTGGAAAACGGTGTGGTCATCCCTCGGGGGATGACGACAACACACCGGTAAAAAATGCCATCCTGCAGCCCCTGTTGGACAAAATACAGCCTGATCTGTCTCCCACACTGGAAAAATGTCTCCTGTGATTCATATCGTACTCACATGTCTGATGTTCACAGCCTGTTTGCTGCTGCACGGGAAGAGAAATTAGAAGATAAAACAAATCTAGCTGTTTGATAGAAGTTACTCACATTTGGGCACAAACAATACAGTGATGAATTTGTAACACAATATTTGAAATGTTTGCATTGTTTCATTTGACGTTGTTATACTCTCCATTTCATAGATAACAGGTCAGTAAAATATAACAAAAAAAAATAGGTGTTCCCAGCCTTTTCACTGAGTAATGAATAACTGCATCAGACATAACCTAACCCAAGTGGATATGTTGGGATATATTTAAAAGAAATCAGCCAATATGGGTGTCCAAAGACCATGAAACAAGAGTCTACAGCCATGCTAGTGGTTCTGTGAAGCTGTACTTAGACACAGAGGTGCTTTGAGCTAAATGCCAACGCTCACAGTAACAACACTAACACACTGATGTTTATCAGGTATAATGTTTACCATGTTCACCATCTAATTTTAGCATTTTAGCATGTTAACATTTGCTGATTAGCGCTAAACACAAAGTACAGCAGTTTTACATGTGGCATAGGACATGTGGCATAGGACAGTTGTTGACATGTTGCCAAACCAGCATGGATTGGTGAATAATGTTTTTCACAATCTGATCATGTAACTGGACGTTTTCTTCGCTTATTGTTAGACAGATGTTGGACTGAGGGCAGACTGGACGCAACAGTGACTCACTTTCGCCTCTTGAGGTAAAAAGTGGTATTACAAGACAGCACGGGCCGGGGCTAGCTGGTTAGCATGCTAACTTCAGTAGATATCTGCAACACAATACATAGACGTCTTTGACATAACGTCAAAATTGTGATTTCTTCACATTCTGTTGATAAGTTTAGTTAATTTCTGAATGTTTTAAACAGAAATTCTTACTTATAGCTCCTTTTAAAGCAATAACTATTATTGCTTAAGAATTGGTTTATGAATATGAAGGTGTGATGTTTTGAGAGGCACAGCACAGCATATTATTGAGTGTCTGTATCCACTTTAAGCCCCTGCTGAGTGATTGACAAAGTATTGATAATTTTGCCTCTCAGAAAGGCCAGATTCAAATGTCACGCTTGATTTTCTCAGTCTGTAGAATAATAGAGTTCAATCAAACCGTCAGTCCAAAACACACTTAATTTGACCGGGCCTCTACTGACAATTTATAGAAGACATATACTGTAATAACATACTGTTTATAATAGTCCATAGAAAATAACCTATAGACCATGTTGTCTTAGATAATTCATTTCATGGAGTGAATGCGTCATCGGGCTTGTTCATTAATTTCATCACTGAGCACAGAGGGGATACATAGGAAGCTGCCTGAGACAGATTTTCAAGCATATGAGCACATAATAACAATATAATGTACATTCATGAAATGTTTTACAGGGTAAAAAGACTAAAATGATCTTAAAAAAGACCAAAATCAACAATGAATTGATCCTGCTAGCAAGTACCGTATTCGGAGCCTGATATATCTTCTTCCTTTGTGCCATAGAGCTCCATTGTTGTCCAAAAACTATTAAAAAAAACACATCAATGAGCGACACTGTTGCACTGGGTGACACGTTCCTTCCTCACGATGAACGTGGACACTGTGGTTTACTTTAAATGAACCCCAAATACACCGTCCTACTGCTGTAAATACTCACTAGCGCACCAAATCTGGCGCTGAAAATAGTCCTCAACAAATGCACTATTTACACTTGTTTGAGTAACGTTTGCTTAAAACTACAGTCCCCAGGTGTTTTAGGAAATTATTTTGCCTCTTTCGAAAATGAAAGTATATATTAGTGACCCCATGACGAACAACAGCATCAGCCATTTCAGTAAGTGCCCCCAAACTACATCTGTTTATGTTCAAGTGGCAAAGCCCTCTAGTGGTAGTAGTAGTAATTACGACGGGAGCAAAGGAGGAAGTGAGGTGGCGTTATTAGCCTATAGAGTGAAAAGGTCTGCATAGGAAGGAGGTCGGGGTGGATGGATGGGTCAACAAAATATCAGACAGTAACAGTGGAGACAGCTGTTCGTTTCCTGTTTCCAGCTCCACTAATCTTAACATGGTAGACATTTTAACCCAAACCATGATCTTTCCCTAAATCTAACCAAACCTTAACCACCGCGCTGTCACATCAGAAAACTGATTTTGGAAGGTACAGAAAAATGATGTCGTCCTGCCGATAGTCAGATCAGAAAACACGTCTATGTGTCGACAAACATCATATTTTGTCTTTTAATTTGGTGAACTGGTTTTTTAAGATTTACATCTTCAGTGGGAATGAATGGACCTGGAGCCACCGGCAGGCTGGGGAAGTCAAAACGTATTAAGAGCTGACACATTGTTGTTTTTGGTCTTTCCGTGTGGACTGATGACAATAGTTAAAATATAGAAAAACACCAGCCTTATACTATAACATTAAAAAAAGAACTGTCTCTTTAGACAGCTACACGGCTGCTTTGTATTCACACCTTCTTTTCCTGTAATATTCTAATTTAAATTAGTGAAAGACCACTAGAGGTGCTTTTCACTGCAATATGTACACACACACACACACACACACACACACACATCATCATCATCATCCTCCCACACTCGTTCATCACCAGCTGTGGCTGCAGGTGTCTGTCAATGATAATACACCTGCAGGCCTTTAATCACAGGCCGCCCCATTGGTTTGTACCATTCAGGCCATTATTTTCAGAGATATCGCCTGCTGTTCTCTCTGTAGTGACAGTGAGGGGCGGTTATAGACCACAGACAGTCGTCAAAGACGGTGACGAATGGCGCCTTCAAATGGGGTCGAGTTTATAGTTTTTACGAGAAGAGTCCATATGAACGCCCCCACCTCTTGTGGTATTCACGACTGATCTGAAAGCTCTGAGTTCACGAGTTGTGACGTGTTTGCTTTGTCAATATATTGTAATTTTAGTCGTGTAGAGTTTTTCTTCGTAATTTTATCATCATGTCTGAGGAAAATGTTGACATAAATAGAAAGTAAGTCAACATTTCTAGGAAAGAAGCGAAGAATGTCAAGAAAACAACGAGGAGCCTTTTGGCGTCCATGTTGCCGTTGCCTAGCAGCGGTGTTCTCACGACCTACCACTTGAACGCCGAGCATATCGTCTACACGACTTCCATTTCCATTTGAAGGCAGCAACCACCCCACATCTGAAGGTGATGATGAAGTGGCACATGAGCCTGCGAGTTCTGAATTATTTTTTATAAACAATACGAAAACAGCTGGAATGTAATGATGGATGGATGTTTATTTGTAGCAACTGACAGGCTGCAATGACAGCGATGAGTGACGGGCTGCTGTTTGAAAAATGGTGGTGCTGCATGTAGTGTCAGTGTTGTCCCACAACTTTAGTACACTACTGAACAAACAGAAACAGTGCTGTCTGGAAAGGTGGAGCAATAAACACCTCCCATATGTGTTCCTCCACCGAAACTAATGAATTGAAAGTAATTTAATGGAGCAGTGCACAGAACAGAGAGGAGCAGTTGCAGGAATTTCCTTTGAACACAACGAGCAAGAAAAGTGGTTAAATATCCTGTATATAAACATAGATGTATAGAACATTTCCACGTATTTATCTGATGAATGGATCAGATCATGGAAATAAATGTAAATTGGACATAAATGTAAGTTTATAATTTCGATTTGCCAGAAGTCTGTTGTGCTGTGTGTTTAATGATACTTTGCATCTTTCTTTTTATTTTGTATTTTATAATACACAGTGACAGACAAAACATAACGCACATGAGGGAAAAAGAAGGAAATATAAATAAAGATACTTTGCATCTTGATTAAAAACGCAGCATGAAACTGGAACTGAAAGTACGGGAACATAAAGCTTCTGCAGAGTGCAGAATGATACCTTTGTACTTTTTTAACTGAACATTTAAATCTAAGTTCTGTTTGTTCTTGCTGTTCAGATTAACTGCGTGCCAGTTCTTTAGGTATTCAATACATTTTTTATCATGTGGAAGGTCTTGAATGTGTTTGTTAAGAACTTTGTTTCTTACTGTGGCGCAAATTAAAACCCATTTTGAATAAAATAAGAGCAAAACCACAGCTGAGTGCTTTGTCATGCGGTATAATTTTATTACAAAAAGGTTTTATACAAATTCAATTGCATAATGGCAATGAACACTTGTATTTATTATATCGAACACTTCACCTATTGCCCTCTATGTCACCTGTGACAGGAAATGACTCACATCATGTGTCATTCAGGGAAAATAAACAGAAGGTAACATTCGTTTTAGCACCATTCCTTTTCAAGAATGTTGACCATGAACCCAGATACATAACATCATAACAATATCATCAAGTCTCGTCTTAATAAATACACATAAATACACAAGGTAAAAATGAAAACAATAGCAGCTCCACCAAACACAGAAGGACACTTCATTAAGCTTTATTTAGCAACAACCAGAATGAGTGAAAAAAAGATGAGAAATAAAAAAAAAAACAAACAAACAAATTGAAAATCTATTGAATTTTGGCGTCTATAATATCATAATATCACTGTGAATGTATATATCTTATTTTCCATATTAATGTTTATGTCTTTGGATTTAAGACATTTCGTCTAATCAGAGGGAGCGACCAGGTGGATCTCTTGTTTGTTTAATAAAATAATTTTAAAAATGTTTGCAGTCAAATGATACATTTGTCACTTTATGATCCAGTCGTGGATCAGTTATTGAAACAGAAATCTTCCACGTTGTTGAGTTTGATCGTCTGCAGCTCCTGGCTGTCCAGTAGCCTGTAGCTGAAGGACACTCGGTTAACAAACTTCCCGCTGGACACCATCCTCACCACGGTGTTATCACAGCCGATCTTCATGTGCGCTGCAGGGGACAGGAGAAGGAAATATCAAGCCTTTGTTGAAGCAGCGGGGTTTGATAATGTGGGAGGAAGGAGGTCGGTGTGTACTCACTGGGTCCAGTGAAGGCGATGCAGAGGTCCGTGATGGGCAGCAGCTTCGACGTGTCGATGCCATTTCCTCCCAGCAGCTGCACAAAGTCTCCTGATTCTGCACAACCAGGCATGGACCTCTGTGGAAATCAACACGAGGCTTTGTAACGTGTGGCAAATACTCTCCATCAACAGGATTCAGTGGAGAGACATTCAGTTCAATTCAATGTATTTGCAATCACACTGTAATGTAATGTGTGTCTGTGAATTATCTGTCTGTGCTTAAACTGTATATGTTTTGGGTTTTTTTGTAAACAGGTCTCATGCCGATGTCAATGAGACTTCCTGTTTAAATAAAGAATTAAAGTAGCTTGATGTCCTTTGAACATCGTGAAAAGTGTAACAGAAGAGCTGGAGAGAGACCGCAGTTCATATCCTCTGATGTTCGTCTTATCTCAACTTTGCCAACAATTTATCTCTAACATTAACTGATTTTTGACTTTTTCACTTTAACTGAACAAGCTGTAAACACAACACTGACATATTATTGCCTTTAAGTTGATGATATGTGGCGAATCTTTTCTTATTTACACATCCAGCAGACACAGAGCAACATTATCATTCATTTGGAGTCACGTTTGTGTCACCTGATGAATATAAGTCTCTGTTTTTGTCTGCTGAGGGAAATATCTGGCTCTTTAGCTGCTAAATGCTCCACTATGTTCCCCAGCCAGTCGCTAACTGTGTCTGTCTGTCCTTTGGTGGTGAGCAGGTGGTGTACAGTGGGGTTTTAGAGCTTTTTCACTAAAAAAAACAGCTCTATGTGACAACTGGAAACGACGCTGGTGAGCGCAGTGAGACTCAACCATAACAGTTATACCGTAAAACCAAAACAACGAGCTGAAAGATGCTAAAATGCTCTGTAGAGTTGAGGTGAGCTGCAGAGTTCTCTGTGGGTTTTTTACTATGAGTGACCACTTTCACATTACACGTAGTCATTTGATTCATTGTTAATATAAAATATTAGTTTTAGACCTGTTTTTCATACTGGTATGAGGACTTGTTGCTGTTGTTTACTTGTGTTCTTCTAAAGCGTCAATAGAATTAATTGTATTTACAAAAAGGAACGTGTGAGTTAAAGGTCACAATATCAGCAAGCAGGCGTAAGCTGAAGGTAAAGCATATAAATATGACAGTATCCTGTCAATCAATGGACCTTAAGGCAACTCATGTGCAATTAAGGTAGCAAAAGAACTGTATTTAACATTAAGGGTTTTAAAGGGTCAGTTCACTCAAATCACAACAACTGTTTTCAATGCAAAAATCACTTTTTATCAAAAGTGTGTAATAGTATGTGACTCTGGAAAGACTTTTGTCTGCTTTGTGCACCCTGAACAAATTTAAATTCATCTACATTGTACTGGAGTGGTGGAAAAACCTTGAATCAAGAGCCCTGAAGCAATATTAAAGTGGAGATTGACGAGAAATCAGTATTTTGTGCATTTGTTCACCTTGGGGAAGTTGTTGAAGTGTCCCAGGCTGAACTCAGAGACGTCGATCTCCACTGGATATATGATGGAGAAGCTGCAGTTCCTGTGCTGCTGCGGGATCACCATTGTGTAACTGCCCTCTGGTGACTGGGAGATGACATTACAGGCTGCAAGGAGACAAGGAATGGTAAAAAAAAAGGAGGGACATCGCAAGGATTTCCTGGATGGATTCTCAAGGTGAAGAAGCAGGTGAAAAAACACAGATGAGCTGTTCTGTCAGAGCAGATGGAACAGAGCTCATATTTACAAAGTGCAAATTTTATTTCTGATTATTTGTATTATATGTACAGGCGCAATAGCTGTTGTTGTCGACAGAATTCAAGTAGTGAAAGCAAATGAAGTGGTGATTTTAAAAACTGAGGGAAAATCAACTAATTTTGGGTTGATTTTGGCCCTTAGATTTAGCTTTTTTTTCTCTTGTCCTTACATGCCATTGAAGGACAGCATTTGCCATGTGATCCTGGTCCTGATCCAGAACCATAGTGATGGCAAACTGTCCCCCTGTTGGTGCAATTGATGACTAAAGCCCCCTGCCAGGCTTGTATCATCACCACAGACTCACACATGAGTCGCTGCACAAATGGGCTGAAAGCTGAAATGGCTGCATTCGTGTGTCTGCGTGCATTTTACACTTTAATTTACTGAACGTGACAGTCTACTCACGGAAAGGATTGATGTGCTTCCTGACTGTCAGGGTGAAGCTGCTGCCAGCGTTGTGAATGCGGAAGAAGACCATGGCCACGTTCTGAGAGGAGCGCACGCTTCTCCTCAGCGATCCCGAGTCGCAGTAATCCACATATCGCTCGTACAGAGGCAGCGGGTGATCCTGGGAGCTGGGGAACTTTTCTCCTTTCATCACCCAGCCGTCAAACACCTTCATGGGACACATTTACAGAGGAGAAGCAAGAGAGAACGCAGGATTTCAGATTCAGTCAAAGGTGATTTCTGCTGCTCTGTTGTGGGGAACACATTGAACTTAGTGCTAAAGGTTTAGACCATCATAATAAGTTTAGCATGCAGAGAGCATCACCATGGAGTGGGTGCTTAGAGGGCAGGTGATCTATAAGCAGGCTATATATGTTAAAGGAGCTTTTTCTCTAATCAGGAAGGGTTTCTAAGCTTAGGCAAGTTGACTGACCCCAGTTTGTTGGCACGAAAACAAGCACAGGGTGTACTACAAAAACAAAACCACATTTCATCACCAGTGCTTACTAAACATACAGAATGATACAATTAGACCAAAGAGACTGTTTCTATGCAACAGGAGTAAAGGATGTTACAATTAAAGCTGAAGGTCTGAAATTTTAGCTCCACTTCCAGGAACCAGATGCTACTTCACACCTTGTGGGACAAGTTGTTAGTTTACCGTGATGAAGTCGCCTCCCCTGCAGTCGACGTCCACATTGTCATAATCCACACTGATCACTTCGTTGGGCTCTGCCATGAAGAAAGCAGCACAGCTGAGCTGAGGACGCTCCGCTGTGAAGGTGAACTGACCCTCCACTGCAACCATGTCCAGGCAACCTGAGGGGCAATCACACACACACACACACACACACACACACACACACACACACATCTGTATTTGTACAATTAGAATAGACAGATTTGCATATCATAAACAAAGCCACCAGAAAATAGAATGCATTAGATGTATTTTGATTTATTAATACTTTAATTATCAATATTTTTTCCCTTTATTGTTCCTACTGTATCCAGTATTTGACTTCTCTGTTACTCAAATTAATTTTAAATGTTATTCCTGGAAAAAACTGAAAGATATATAGAGAGAGAAATAGCTTATGTCCTGTTCAAAATGGACAGTTTATAATTTTGCAGTAAAGACAGAGTATATGAGAGATAAATAAATGCACATTTGTCTTTTTATCTCGCTCTCAAACACAAAAGCTGTAGCCTACAACCTGTCAATTATGTCTTTTTTTTGCAAGATATAGTCTGCTGTATGTAGAGATTTCACATGACTTACGTAAAGGTCGGCGATACATTAATTCCTCAGGTATTTCTCTCTTGAGCTCCGAGTTGAAAAATGAATATAATTCATCTTTTGAGATCTCGTTGTTCTGCAGAAAAAAGAAAAAAAAATGTGTGTGTGCAAAGTTTAACTCATATGTGAATATTTACGGAAGTGAATAACAACAAAGTTAAGTCCTTGACACTTACCTCAATGTACCTGGAGTCTCCCTTGAGGACAGACAGACACAACACCAGGAAGAAGAGCTGCTCTCGGAAAGTGCGCTCCATAACGCGCATCTCTGTCTGCAAGGCGCACCTGAGCGGAGAAAGTCTGAGCTGCTCCGCGACCAGCGCGGCTTTTTATAGGACCAAGTTCTGTAACGACCAACTGACACGGTCGCTGTCACCCACCGTGGACTCCCCCCTCCCATCTCCCTCCCTTAGCCCACCAATTGCGTGGTTGTGACGAGAGCAAGGATGGACAGGCGAGCTGAGAGACAGACAGAGAGAGAGAGAGAGAGAGACGGGCAGCTGATGCCAAAAGAAGCTCAAACAACATAAATCAGACGTCATCTTCCCTCAGATGGTCTCAGGTAGCTGCGCTTCTCCCACAGTGCTGCTGATCATTAAACTAACTTATTTAAATGTCACTACACAATTCAATGGCTTTATTGGCATTGACATTCCGAGAACAATGTTGCACAAAGCAACAAAACGTACCATTTTGATATCAGTCTCTTGCAGGAAAAACTGAACAGATTATTGATTGAATCTGTGGTGGGTTTTGTTTCGTAATTTACTGTCATATTATTTGTGCATCTCTTTCACCTCTATGCCTGCAGGTGTGTAGCCTAAGGCCTTAAATTAAGCATCCTCCCTTCTTCTGCAGGAGGCTCCCATCTTTTCTTTTCCACAGAGATACGATGAGGGGGATCTGTCTCTGGAGGAAGGAGGAAAGAGTTATGAGTACTAGTATTATTTGAACTTTTTTTATTATTGGTATGTCTATAAAACTTGAGTGCAACTTCATTCTGTGGTCTCTTGCCTTATGAAAGCATACGAGAAACTGCAGGCCTGACAAAACTCTGAAAGCACTTGTTTATTGTTGAATTCACTTTACAGAAACTTCCACAACAGAATCCAGTGTCCATTTGTACTTTTGCGCGCTCACACAAGAAAACCTCACAGGGCACCTTTAAGAGACGGGATGTGAGGATGTGTGGAGGAATGTATCATCCATCCATAATACTCTTTGTGTCTATAAAACCATAAAATGCATTATTCTGTGAAACTGAATTTCCTCCTTCTGTAACCTAAGCTACACAAATCCTACTCTACCATACCATTTCTGAAATTTAAATGACCTAATATAGCTAAAAAGAAAATACATTTTTGCATGTCACACTTGTGAAAGAAGAGCAATCTTGTGCCAACATTGCTCTTCGGTAAGTGAACACAAAGACACAAGTCAGAAGGGGAGCTGGAGCTAACACAAAACACACTCACACCCATAAGTAATATACAGGGTTTGTACAAATGCTTAATTTTAACCGTTAGGGAAATGCTGGAATTTAAATATACTCCTTGAAAAATGCTTGATTTTCAACATAATAAAGGAAAGTTCTTTTCTTGTGTTGAGTCCTCTGTTGATCCCTTACTCTGGAAATTAGGAAGCTTTAAATAATACTGATCAAAACATACAATCAAAGTTAATATGAACAGCTGGTAAAATAAACAAAGTGACAGTACACACTGATTGCTGTGTGTGTAAAGGAATTCTGTAGACTTTATTTTTCACCATTGCATTTATAGTAACAATTTAGATGTGATAATAAAGGCTTTGAGAGTCTGGACATTTTTGGTTTAGGTACCTTGAAAATGCTTGAATTTTACTCTTTAAAAAGCTGTACGAACCCTGAACCAGTTCATCTTCAGTCTTTGGACTGTGGGAGGAAACAGGAGCAGCAGGAGTACATCTATATAAACACGAGGAGAACATGCATGAAGATGAGGAAGAGGAGAGGAGGTGTAGATGGAGGACTGTGTGTGAGTGTGTGTTTTGGGTTGAGGTCATGTTTCCTGTGAGATTCCCTTGTCTCCGTTTGACTGTCCGGTAGTAAAACCGGATGATGGGATGTTTATATTCACACGACAGCGACGCCGTCCAGCTCATGTAACAACCTGCTGTGACTTATGCAGCATTCACTTCGCACCCGGAGTACATCCACTAAGCTGCTTTCGCGCCTGCCTTGTGTGACGCGGTCCTAACAAACCCCGGAGCCTTCAGCGCTGTAGTCTGGCTCATTTCGTGGAGGGTGAGAAAAACTCCAGCGAACAACCTGGGAGAACACCAAACAAACACGACCCAGTTTCTCAAAGATGCTGCCATGCTTTTGTATCCAGGAGAGGTTCATATGAAATGTGAATGACAAACTGCAAACTGATGCCATAACACCAAACAAACTACAAGCCAAACTGAACACATAATCAGTTGTTGATTATGAACTGGACAACACACAAAGAGTCATTTCTCTCATCATGCAAAATGGTTACTGTGATTGTGTTGCAAATCTGTAAAACATCATTAGCTTGATTATGGGCATGAAAAAAAATTCAACAGTTCAATTAAATGAGCTAACAATGACATACGTGATCACTGAAAAGTTTTAAGTTGCATTCACAGACTTTATTGAGAGTCAAGGACACAGAGTGCTCATCTTGCACCTCCCTGAGCTCAGTCCCTGAGGTCTGCAGGTGCCTCAGGCTGTTGAAAAGGTCAAGCCATTAAAATGCAGAAATTGGGCCTCGGTGTAATCCGCTCTCTTGGTGGTGAGAGGTACGAAACAACATGCTTGTGTCTCCAAGATAAGCAGTATATATATATATATATATATATATATATATGTACACTTGACAAATATTTGCATAGACCCTGAAGGCAAAATGGAAATTCAGATACAGGTTTGAAACAATATAAGTTGGTAGGAAAAAGTGTGAACTTCTCACGACTCCTTCAGGTGCTTGCAGCTCAGAGCGGAATGATTCTGCTCCTCTTCTCCTCTTCCGAGTTAGATCCAGTTCAGTATATGATAGGGGGTTTCTTTCACTGGCCTGCTGACAAATTCAAAAACGATACTAAAGTTTTCTGTCCAGACTCTAAGTTAAATAGGTTTCTACTACTGTACTGGGCAGAAATATTTGAGCTTGTCATCATTTTAAACAAAAGAAAATGATCACATGGTTAGCATTTAACTACAGATCCCATGACTATTAAGGCCAGGGGGTAAGCTTGAAACAAACTAGTTTGTACGACTTGTTGTCTGACCACGTCTGAAGCCGTAAAGTGTTTTAGTAGCTGCCCTGAACAACCTCACTCAAAGGTGGGGTGAAAAGCCAGCCATCATACAGAGGGGTGCAAATCAATCGCCAGACAAGAACGCTGATATTTGGACAATTCTGCCAAACCCTGGATTACATTCAGTGGCGGCATTTTTACAATTCTCGCTTTCTTTTACCTTAAATGAAGTGAAGCCTGCAAGCTAGTTCAGGCAGCCATCTTGAGTCTGCCGCTGCTCTCATATGGCATACTCCTCTCACCGCAACATATATCCAACACATGCTTTTTAATCATGGCCAGCTCCACTCCAGCATCCATCTGAGACAATGAGGTCAGAGCCAAACATCAACGCTGTACATATTCTACATTCACATATAATCTATTTCACGTGAGTTGGCTGACTGAGCTACAGTTAAGGTTAGGGAAAGAAGGTGGTAATGGCAACTAAACTACTGCTACTATGGTTAATGTTAGGAGACTAAAACACTTGGTTAATGTCAGGGAAACATCGTGGTTGTGATTAACTAAAGGGCCTGCTGTTTTCTGCATTGACTCTGAATGTTGGTACTGATGTAAATATGAATATCCTCCAATATGAACATCGTTCCAAGGATACTGGGCTGAGAGGTGAAATGCAACAATAGTTGAAAAAGAAATAACGGCACACACAATCAGACAGATTCCTCTCAAAGGCATTCATGGTGTTGCACTTTGTACACAAGAAAAGTAACAGAAGTAGTTGTGTGAGGAATGAAAAAAAGATACAACAAGATACCAATACAACCTGGTGAGATTGTCAGGAACCAAGTGTTTTCCATCACAGCAAATATAGCCATTATATGGCATGATTTCTATATATTATATTCACATACGAGCAACTTACATGTTTTAAATCACGGACACACTTTTCATTACGCTCACTAATTTCAGCTATTTTGAAATTTGCATGCAGACCTTTCCATTTGAGTACTCATTAAAGCTATTTTCTGCCTCTTTGAAGCAGCGTGCGTAGGGAGTTTATTTGGCTTCTGAGTGATTTGCAGAGATGCCGGCCACTTGAGGGATTCTGTAGCTTTTCATTTAGCCCTGAGAGGTCTGACTGAATAGCAGAAGCCATTAAGTACTGGTGATGAAGCTTCATTAGGCTCCATCAAATCAGATGCTTCCCATTGTGTCCTTTCTGGAAGTTATGTATATTATCTTTTAGTGGAGCGGACTCTGACATAATTAATGTCCACTTTAGCAAATGAGATTTCTCAAATATGCTTTCGCCATTGGAGGAGGAAGCATTCACAATGAGTTGCAGCTCTTTGGACAAAAATGTCTCCATATGACGTGAGTGCCACTTACACTCGGCTGTACGCACAATTAGGCAGCTTCAGATTATTGTACAAATCTATTCCTTTTTTTTCATTTATTTCAGGATCATTTCTCTGAAAACAGTGAAAGAATTTGAGCCAAATCATTTTAAAACAAGACTAACTGGAAATCTTAGAGGCAGCGTTATTGCATGTAAAATCAAAGGAAAGAAGTGAGTGGATGCAAAGAAGTCCAGCGTGGCGCAAATTGAGGCAAAGATACTTCAGCAAGAGTTGAAAATGTTTTAAATTGAGTGACAAATTCCTGCTTGGTGATTTTTTAATCTGGCAGGGTGTCACGTCATGATTGACAACTGTGAGTGTGCTGTGATTGGCTCAGGTGGATGTATAGGCGGGAACTCGATACCGCGGCTCCACCGTGGGTCACTACTGCGCATTCTCTGGCTCCAAATGTGCAAGATGGCAGCTCCCATATCTGGGGTATTTTGGCTTCATTTTTCACGCGTCGTCCATCTTTATATACAGTCTGTGGTTAGCACGCTAACATTTGCTAATTAGTACTAAACTGAAAGTACAGCAGAGGCCTAATGTCATTCATTTTGCAGGAATTTGGTCATAAACTAAAGTATTGGACAAATCAAAAGTTTGACCTGCAGAAGGAAAAGGTAAGGAATTAACAAGTTTATTGCAATTCATCCTGAGGGGGGCATGAACCAAATTTCAAGGCAATCAATCCGATAGTTGTAGAGACATTTAACTAAAAAAATCACAAATCTGAACCTGACGGTGGAGGAAAAGGTTAAAAGGTTAAAATCTAAAAGTTATTAGGGGGACCATGAATGTCTCTACAAAATGTTGTGCCAATCCATCTTATATATATGTAGATGTTCAGATATCTCACAGGATAAGTGAAAACTTTGACCTGCTGGTGGCACTAGAGGAAAAGTCAGGGTTTCACCAAAGCCAGTAGGATTCATCCTCTGGGGAACATGAATGTCTGAACCAAAGTGGTGGACTGACCAACAGACAGAGGTTGCAGCTAGAAAAACAAACCATTCATCAGTTATAGCAACTGTAAACTTGCCTCTTAACCCACCCACCTTCCACCTGTCGACATTACATCCAACCCCTTCCTCTTTTAATAGGTCAGACAGAAAGCCTGGAGCTTTGTGCTGCTGACATTTCACCGATGTTTTCTGTTTGACGTGTCCTCCATCTGACATTTTTGAGACTAAAACGTAAGAGATTTATCTGAAAAAAACAACGAAAAGTTTATTAAAAATGGAAACAAATAAACGCAGGCAACAGATAAACAGCACCACACATGCCGATATAAATTCTGAACATGCTGCCTCGCAGGGTCGAGAGCCAAACACTGTGACTGAGATGCTGTGACTTGATTGTGAGGTTGCCTTGTATCTGCTCCCCCTCTGACACTGATAAACTGCCCTCACATTCAGCAGAAATTACATTTTAATGAAAACTTTTGTAAAATTTAAATTCTCCATATTTTCAGTAATAAGAAAATTGCATTTCTTATCACACGATAAACTGTCACGCCTTATTGATAGCCTTATTGATAGTCTCCAGACAGCAAACAGGTCCTGGTTTGATCATATCATTTTGAGTTTACTGGTGAGCTCCGGTGCCATCACCCTCCGTCACTGCTGACATGCTAGACGTGCAGAGGCCTGCAAGAACAATCTCCGTCTTGACATCCAGCTGTTCCGGTGGATGAGAAAAGGTTATTGGATGTGTCATGTTCAGGATGTGAAAAAAGTCAAACTTTCATCTCAAACTTAAGGTTTCATTTCATGAGCTCGATTTTATGGAAGCCTGTTTAGTTTCATCCAGTTTTATTTCAGTTTGAGTTTGATACATTGGGAGATACTCTTTAATGTATTTATGTAATATAAATGGTATTGTTATTAGTATGTCATCTTTGCATGTAACATGTAACTTATACCTTACCTGTATAGGCTACTTGAAATCATATAGCACTGCTGGAGGGTCAGGCTGATTAGCAGCAGCAACTGTAGTCTACTCTCCATGCAGGTGAGAGCTTCTCACAGGATTTTGAGGTATCTCAGAAAAACAGAGCAAAGGTGAATGCATTACGCTTCCGTACATGTCACATAATTGCAATTACAACAAGAACAGTAATAATCCAAATTAATTTATGCAGGAAAGGCAACATGCCAATGTTAAGGATCGTCTAAAGGATCGTCTGCATGTAAGAGAGCTGACAGAAACAGTCATCTTTAGGATGCACATTTCTTCATACAGATTGTCTTAATAAAGAATATTTGGTAAAATATTCAGCCTGTCTTTCTGAAAGTTTCTAACAAACCTCTTCTGTGCAAGCCAAAGCAATGCTGCAGTCGTTGACATGTAAATTAAACTAATCAGTGATGAATGTGGTCAGGTTTCGCTCCCATCATCAGCTGAAACTTTATTGACCTTGACATAATATATGCATTATGAACAGTAGTAGAAATTAAAGGATAATGCTGACATTATTTCGCCTTCAACAACATTGTTAGTCACGTGCTGAAGCTAAACGTGAGCAGGATAAATTCAGTTTGGCTTTTTCATTGGATTTGTAACATTTGAAAAACATGTGATTAGATGTGATTAGAGAGTCATTATAGTCATTAGATGATACAAAAGCATATTGAACTGTAATTATTTCAACAAAGTCAAAGTCTATTCAAAGGTCGCTGAGCTTCCAAGGCTGTGAGGATGAAGATGCCTTTAGATCATTAAAACATGAGGATGGATTGTAAAGACTGCCCTGCAGATCCAATTTTACCGGCAATTCAAATGTACTATTATATAAGTTATATTTTATTCTGTTTGTAGGGTTAGATTCAGATAACATTAGAATCAGAGTAGTAGTAGCTTTTCACATACAAGGAATTTGCTTTGGTATATTGTTGCATATATAAGCACAGCAGAGACAAATTCAAAATATATAAAATAAAAGCAAATAAAAAGCAAGTCAAGAATACCTATATGAAATAGAAATATGAAGAAATATTATAAAAAATAGGATTTAACAAAAAAATAAAAAGAAAGATCTGTGCAATATATCTTTTATGGTAACATAAATGTTACCATTTGATGTATTGTACCAAAGTTAGCTTAATGCTAATTTTCATCTGCAGTCCTTGGAAGGTCACAATTAAAACATACACACTAGACAATCAAGACAGGACACATAATACAAAATTACACATAGCAGCACATGTGACACACACACACACACAGTACAATAAACCCTGTGAGTCTTGTAACTAATACCAAATAAAATTGATAAACACGTTTTAGCGATCTCCTCGTTAGAATCTGCTAAATGATTCTGTCTCTGTTGCAGGCAGAGTCTGGTGAAAATGAAAAAGACAATCTTGCAAATGAGTGAGCGCACATGATTATACAACAAGGTTCACATGAAGTTTTACTCATATGTGACAGCCTCACGGCCTCAGACGTCATGTATGTATGAACGCGTGCAACACGTGCACACACAAACAAATGTGAAAGCCTCCTTCATGCTTCAAAGTGTAACATAAGCAGTCTGTATCGTGTGTGTGTGTGTGTGTGTGTGTGTGTGTGTGTGTGTGTGTAAGGCAGATTTAGTTCAGCCATGCATAATTCAGACTTCAGGCCTGCTTATGTCATAACAGGGTAAGCTACACATTCTTGCAGGTTGAGCAGAAGAGACTGAAATCCAGCCTCCTGGTAAACAGGATGAGATTCAGCATCTTTAGCTTTTTATGTGTCGTCCAAGACCGGCCTTTACCTATTTTACACATTTATATATATATCTGATAAACACACAGTTAATACTAAGCATTCAATGTATTAGTTCATAGAAAATCATATTGCCTGTAAATATTGCTTTGATTCCTCTTTATCTGTTTTCCCATTAACTCCATTGTTGTGTGATTACTGAGCAATATGAATCACTTCTGTTTCTCATCTCATGTTTCTCTTCAGTTGTTCTCTTTGTTGTGATCGGAGTCTGATGCCTCTTTTGTTTTGGGGAAACAGGGCCTCACTTTTCCATCAAGACAATCTTCATTTGTGCCACTTTGCTGTGTTTTCTTACTTCCTTCCACACTTTGGCATCCCCTCTCTCTTTCACACGACTCCAAACAGTTTCTGATCACAATGCAGAAGAAGAAGAGGAAGAGGAAAGCACTCTAAAGCTGAGTTACATGGAGCTGATCAAATCTTATATACCGTTCTTCTCATGCCCTCTGCTGGACAGCTGAGGAGTCTGCAGAGGAATTACATCCTTTTTTCAAAAACTGAACATTCAGGCTTTTACATATTTTGTTGCCCATTAGACCTATGAAGTTATGATGTACAAGCAAAGAAAATATGTGCCACTTCCTCTAATAAGGAGGGATAAAGATTCAAAAAGTATAATAAGAGGTGCACAGGGTTGGTTAAAAGGGGCTTGCATTGCAGTTGTGCACATTTCATGGAATTGCACTTTAAGATATAAACTGTCAAACCAAATAACAAATATAATAATTAAAGAATTGTTTGTCGCATGTGAAAACAAAATAGTTCTTTCACAACTGTGTGTGATGATGAAGTAAAGTGATGGGAATTTACAGTACAAATAAAGGGACAAAAGTGCAAGTAAGTGAACTTTGAGTTGAGATTGTTTTGTCAACCACTGTTTTCGAGGTCAACAACGAACTGTCAAGCTCAGCGGACGAGAAGTCCTGAAAGTGCTCAGCGCTGTGTAATGTGGTGTATGTTTACATGTAGTGTACTGTATGCATGCATCCATAACAAAAATCAGTAGTATTCAGATCTTTTACTTGTGTAAAAGTAGCAATACTACAATGTAAATGTACTCCATTACAAGTAAAAGTCCTGCATTTAAAAAAGAAATATTATCAGCAAAATGTACTTTAAGTATCAGAAGTAAAAGTAATCTTTATGGAGCAGAATGGCCCCAGTCTGTGTTATATATCTGTATATTATTTTACTGGATTATTGACGGCCCTCTGGCTCTGCCACAGCCTGTGGGCTTGTCTCTCTTCAGGTCCTGGTAGGTGGAGTTTGTATTAGTGCAACTGGGTGCACCTTCAGGATCAGCTGTCCCCATTCTTCCTGTCTCTCACTCCATCACTGGCTCTCCACCCTTGCACCACATGGTTTCTTTTGTTTGGTTTGGTTTAGTTGTACTTCTCTTTATTTTAAACCAGACAAAAGTGCACTTTCACACATCCACTCACTAACACTACTGATCTACTGACTGCCCATTTCATGCATTTAGTTAATGTTTCTGTTAAGTGTCTGTAAATAACTGATTGTTTGTTCTTCCCAGTACGACTGTTTGCATTTTCCTCCTTTTGTCAGAGCCAGGTTGTGACAATGCATTAATGTATAACAGCTTTTTATTGTTAAAGTTGGCCACGGTGGTAACCTATAGCAATGCATTGTATTTTATAGGCTCATTGATATTTTACCGTTAGTTACAGTCCACCACTGCCACTCAGTGACAACAAGGGAGAGTTGATTGATCTATTCACATACAGTAGCATTTACTGCATTCCAAGTACTGTATAGTACAATATCAATGTAAACTTTCCCTCCTCAGGTCAGCTACACATTTAAATGCTGTGACTATGTGGTCCGTTCACTTCCTTGACTCCATGTTACCACAGATTTGTGAAGCAGCCGGCAACGAGACAATCTAGCCTACAACAAACCACTGTACAAAATCTCTCTGATGCTGAAATCATGTCAGTGACGTGGTATGAATGTGAATCGTCCCTGCAATCTTACTGGTGCCCAAACTACAACGAGATGCCGGAGCAATATCCCTCCTTCTGGCACTGTGCAATTAAAACTCACCTGTCCAGAGTCAAACACCCCTGTACCAGCGAAGAGGAGCGCTAACACAATCGAACAATGTCCAGATAAATGTTAATAATCATCCCAATCTTTCACCATGCTTTCATTCTGCTAAATGTCTCTGAAGAACTACATTGTTTGGCGGAAGAATGATCCAGGTCGTGCCTAACAACGCCCCTTAGCTGTTCTAAA
The DNA here is from genome assembly GCA_008360985.2 of Macquaria ambigua. Classification (NCBI taxonomy): domain Eukaryota; kingdom Metazoa; phylum Chordata; class Actinopteri; order Centrarchiformes; family Percichthyidae; genus Macquaria; species Macquaria ambigua. The sequence goes on along the minus strand of VMKM01000244.1, from coordinate 264,571 downwards.
ATCACTGTAAATCTCTGCCTCTTGGGGCTTATTGCTTTAATATAAAAATTGATTATAGCAGCTTTACGTTTGCCTTTTCAGCCTGTCAGGGAGAGATAACAAACACATCCACTGTTTCATCAGACATTATAACTGTCCAGGGTGCAGACGTGTGCCTGTGTATGAAATACTCGCCTGGCTGTAATGAAAAATGTATGTTTTTGTACTTCATGGACAAGCAGAGAACAGCCAGCGTTATCACCTGGCTGAGTGCGTTGATTAGTCTCACTGGCAGAGCCTTGCTGAGGTCAACCCATGTCAACTTTTTCATGAGCTCTGAAAAAACAGCCGTTTGCAGCTTTGTGTCGGTGCATTTTCCAGCTAATCCAAAAGGGTTTAAATAGTTTATTTAGTTTAAGAAACACTTCATCCTTCGGTTTATCAGAAAAAAATCAAATTCAAAATCACCAAATTTGGAGATTTTCACTGGACAGGAAGGGTATGAAAAATTGCAAAATGAAAAGGAGCTAAAGCTGACAGACAAATGTAGTGGAGTAGAAGTTGCATAAAATACAAATACTTAAGTACCTCGAATTTGTACTTAAGTACAGTACTTGAATAAATGTACTTAGTTACATTCCACCACTGACTGTGAGGACACTAGGGCCGCACGGACACCGAGCCTGCCCGGTGCAGCGTGAACCGAGAAGGTTGTGAAGTTTAGAGGCCGACACCTAACTAACTATCCGCCAGTCGCTACCTGCGGGACACCTCGTACCTCGGCAGCTATTAACACGCTTATCAGATACAGTACTGCATGTGTATGTTCAGTGTAAACAGTACACGCTTATATTCCCCATTATTTTGATTTCATACTGAAGGACAGAACATCGTGGCTTCAAGACATGAGTGGACTGTCAACAGAGGAAAGTGCTGTGTTTCCCAATGGACCACGAAAGGTAGGAGCTCGCTGCAGTAGATAAAGTGCTTCTCTAGACTACTCATTGAACTTTAATATAACTCACAAACCGCTGCCACGCGCCGTGCCTGTTACTTAATACTCATTAATGAGCAAAATAAATGAAAATAAATGAAAATTAAATTGGTGTGACTGGGTTTAAAGTAGAGAAAATAGACGAGAGGGCGTGTAGAGACTGCATGAAAAAATCTTACATTTTACAGCCTAACTCTTAGCAAAGCTGTCCACCATTACCTTTATATATACTGTTATTTTGTCAGGCTTTTCCCGCCATATAGTCCTAATTGCTGAAGACATATTTGTTCTGCTCTTTTAGTTCTTCAGACTGACAAATATTTAAAGAAAAACAGAAACTTTTTCTCTTTAATAACTGTAGAAAAAGCATAATTGGAGTTGGTTTATATGACTAAATTAGCAGATCCATGTGCTCTTAATGATGGGGAGTGTAATGTGTACAACAAAGGTTGATCAATATAGCTTATTGTGTGATTATAGGTGTTGACAATGCTGACATTTGTATTTGTGGTTTGCCAGGCTGCAATCTAAACTCTGGATGTTTATAGAAAGATATGGAGATAGTTGAACTCTGACATATATGCTCACCTGGTTCTGGATTATGCTGGTTTGATGAGGTGCTGGTTTGAGCACCAGTTGAACATGTGTGAGGCCTGCCACCAGGGGGCGGTCTGCAGTCTCAACAGCAGATGAAGTAAGATCTATTGTACAGCCAGTGCTCTCAAATACAGATAACCACACATGCAAGAGTTTATATTTAAAGACGTTGGTGAAACAAGTATTTAGATCATTTATTTAAGTAAAAGTAGCAAAACTTTTCTGTAAAAATACTCCATTACAAGTAAGATTCCTGTATTATTAGCAAAATGTACTTGAAGTATCAAAAGTAAAAGTACTCACTGCAGAAAAATGGCCCCTGTCAAGTATTATAACTGGTCTATATGTGTGCTCAGGCTAATAATAATAATAATAATAATAACTTTATTTATATAGCACCTCTAAAAAGGCAAAACAAAAGCAAAATAAAAATTAATGATCAATAAATACAAATAAAAACATAAAGACGACATCACATAAAAGCAAGTCTAAAAAAATGGGATTTAAGAAGTGATTTAAAAGATGTTGTAGCTGGTCAGGATGGAGCTAATTTGAACTATTGTTATATACTGTTCTGCAACAATAGCTCATATTCTATAAGTCATGTGTTCTGCATGTAAAATCATAATTTGTAAAGTAATTAGTAACTATAGCTGTCAGATAAATGTTGTGGAGTAAAAAAGATACAATATTTCCCTCTGAAATGTAGTAAAGTGGAAGTATAAAGTATCAGAATATGGAAATACTCAAGTAGTACCTCAGGATTAGGGTTAGGGTTAGTACAAGTACCTCAGAATAAGTTTTTCTTTAACAGTGCAGCTCCTTGTGTGGCCGTTTTCCTGCTTCACTTTGTACACTGGAGTCATAGACAGTGATGGGACGACTTCTCCAGCTCTTACTCCTGAAGTATGTGTCTCAAGGGATCCCGAGAAAGTCAGTACATCAACTCAGACTCTTCATTATATGATCATGTGGTGCATGTGGCTAAACTGGGGATCATGAAGGGATTCTGGTGTCACTCACTGAAATGATATGCTTTGCTAAAAATCCCAACCTGGACACCGGCCAGGCCTGCGCAGACATGCAGTGTCAAAGTACTTCTCGTAACTTGTTTCAGGGTAGAAAACATTGTGTTTATACTTAAATACGTGCTTTAATGACCTGACAGATGAACTGTTTCTATGCTGAGAGGCAATTTTCCTGTGATGGAGGAGATATTTAACAGCAGCTAAAGTTAGATAATAAATCATTCAAGCACCGCTTCACAATAAGGGATACTTTCTAAAGGGTTTATACATGATAACTAGATGTTTTAATGGTTAATAAATCATTTATTAATGCTTTATAGATTAGTAATAGGCAACAGAAATAGGTCAAAACTTGGGATTAACGATTACAACTACAGATGTAGTTGTGAGAAACCCATGACCTCTGTTAACAATTTACTGACATTTATGGCTGCATACTTAATGGAGAATTAGACACCAAGTACAACATAATTAAACAGGTTTTTGGGGGGGAAACTGTAAACACAACATTGACATATTATTGGCTTTAAGTTGCTATGTGGCGAATGTTTGCTTATTTACACATCCGGCAGATACAGAGCAACATTAGCATTAATTTGGAGTCGTGTTTGTGTCACCTGATGAATGTAAGTCTAATATTCACTCTTCTTTTAGCTCTGTTTTTGGTCTCCACCAGCTCCTGAGGGAAATATCTGGCTCTTTAGCTGCTAAACGCTCCACTATGTTCACCAGCTAGTCGCTAGCTGTGTCTGCTCAGTGTTGCACGCTGTAAAACCAAAACAATGAGCTGAAAGATGCTAAAAAGCTCCGTAGAGCTGACGAGAACTGCAGAGTCATGTGAGAAATTCACATTCATGTCGTCATGCATTGATTATAGCTGCTTTAAAGGGTGAAGACAAAGCAGGAGCAAAGGTGGAGCCAAATGGTGGCCAGTAATCGTGGCCACCCGAGACTGAAGCCTGGCCACGCCATTGGCCACCACCCACAGCACTGTGTAGCCCATTAATTACTAACTCAGTCCTCATTTAGCAGTCACTGTTGACTGAGAGAATGAATGAAAGATTGAGTGACCCAAAATAACGACTATTTGGCCTTCAGCTTCACGCAGCCGAGAAAACAAACTGAGCAAGATGCCCCAAACTAAGAACTGGTCTCGGCCTGGCTCCACCGCTGTCCTGGAGGTGGATGTACACAAACACAGAGTTATTTTTCACAACCTGGCAACCTAAACATTGTTAATCTGCTATGATATTTAGGAGACTATCTTCCAGACCAAAGTGTTTGACATAAAGGTGATAAGTATTGTTACATATAGGTGTGTCCTATTTACAATGACAGAAACAGATTAGTTCATGATACAATCTAATGTTTATTTTCATTATCTAATAATCTGCCATGTATTTTTATGATTAATCGATTAATCATTTAATCTGTGAAATGTCAAGAATAGTGAAAACATTTGTCCAAAGTGACCAAATGTCTAAAACCCAAAGATATTTAATCCTCACATTTTGAGAACCAGTTAACGCTTAACCATTTATCAAAATAGTTGCTGATTATTTTTCTGTCAATTAATTAATTAATTAATCATCTAATAATTTCATCTCTAAATCCAAGTACTGTTAGAACTGAAGAATGATTCAACACGACAGTTATCGAGTAGTTAACCAACTACCTTTAAGGCTTCTTTTAAGTAACTATTGAATGATTGTTTGATTGTTTGCTTGTTTGTTTGTTTTTTCATTGATTTACTTATCATTTTCTTATTTATTGTAGTGTATCATTCATTTCATTTCTGTTTCTTTTGTTTTTTTAAATGTGTTACTATGTCCAGACACCCCCTTGAGGGGTCATCATGGAACAAAGAACAGTCAAACTTAAATATGTTTATGGTAAAAGTCATAGATCCGTCGATTAATCGATTAATCGCCGACTTGATTATCGTTCGAGTCATTTTTCTCTGGAATTCTCTGGTTCCAGCTTCTCAGTCGGGAGGATTGTTAGCTTTTCTTTATCATAAGTGATCGTTAGCTGAACATCTTCGGGAACTTGGACTGTTGCTCACACAAAACAAGCAATTTGAAGACGTCAGCTTGGGGTTCAGGTTAGTTGTGATGGGCATTTGGACAACGCTAACACCTCTGGTAAACAAAGAGATTCATACTGTGTGCGATCAATATAATTTTCTGCCCTGGTGGGATCGTCAGTTGTGGCCCTTGTCCTGTTTATTAGTTCATAATCTTGGTGCTGATGTCTCCCTTTCATTGTCAAAGGTCAGAGGTCAAAGATCAGCCCGACACACACACACACACACACACACACACACTTAAACTGCTGCACAATATTGGCAAAACAAATATGATTAATATCTTTATCAAGAAGTCAAAATAAAATACAAGATAAGAGAGAAAGTGGGAAGTGGTTTTCCATCAAGCCTCTAGTACTTCTTTAAATGACCCCTGGAGTCAGAGCATGGCCTCGGGGAGATGAGAGGGTCATGGTGGAGAGATAGAAGTGATAAAATGTTAGAGAGGCAGAGAGAGAGAGAGAGAGAGAGAGAGCGATGGACCCTGGCCAATCATCTGCAAGCAGAATAACTAAAGTAGAGACACAGAGGAGATTTCTGCTCTCCGCAGGCCTGAAGCAAGTCACAGAGGATGATCGAGATACAAAACCGGATATGAAGAAAGAGGCGATAAAGAGCAGCCAGGTGGTTTAGTCCATTTATTAATTGTGTTCATCAGTCCGGGTCATTTCACAGACGCGCTCGTACAGGCCATCAGCAAGGTTCAGAGGATAGCCTCAAACAGCTTTTGTCCTAAATATGATATCGAAATCCAAGATCCTACAATAGCGGGAGGCTGAGGAGGAACCGGATTCACGGGACGCATGAATTAAACAACCAGCAACACCTCACGTCCCCCCCCTCCCCCTCCGCCCCCCTTAATGTGCTCAAACGGAGGTGTGTGGAGGAGAGAGCGATTTGAGCCTGCAGCCGATGCCCGGAGAAAACAGCAGCCTGTGTGCGGGCAGCTGCGGACGACAGGAAGGTGGTACCCAAGTGTCGGTGTTTATTATCTGGGATCTGACTCCGGAGGCGCGTCGCTGAGGTATGGGCTGCGCTCCCAGTATCCACGTCTCTCAGAGTGGGGTGATCTACTGCCGAGACTCAGACGAATCCAACTCCCCCCACCAGACCACCACCATCTCTCAGGGCACCGCGGCCACGCTGCACGGGCTCTTCATCAAGACCGATGCGGCCGAGACCATCCCCTCCGTCATCACCTACCAGAACCGGCACTCGCGCAACAACTCGTACCGGGATCGCAAGGAGAACAGCGGCGGACACATCCGCATCGAGGCCGAGACGCAGACCAGCCACACCAGCGTCAAGGTACGGTACAGTGCGGCGCGTTTAAATGAACCAAACACGGTGTACTGGCACAGCATCATCACCGGCTCGTGAGTGGAAATCACACGTGAGGAGGCCTGTTGGTTTGTTTGTTTGTTTGTTTGTTACCGGAGGAGGCCCAAGCCTTCCGATCGGCTGCTTTAATTACAAATCTGTAATGACTATAGTTCATTCAGTCTGCTCTCATTCACTGCCGTTATCAATCCCTCCCTGCAGCCAGCCATTAGTGTGTATGATAGCCTGCATTTAATATGGACAGTGGTTGTTTAGTAAAAGATCTGATAGGCTACATACATTACTCACATCATTTATTAATAAAAATGCAATGCGGTTAGTCATGGATCTGACTTATTTCACTGTAAATAATGCAACAGATGCACTGTACCCTGGCAGGATTTCTTTAAAGAGGTCAGAAAGGTAGCACATGACTTTAACCTCACATATTTAGCATTAATAAGCACTATATCAACATTTAATACATGGTTTATAACACACTGTAATGTAGTTGTAAGCAGATATGAGGACATTTTAAGTGTTAATTAATGCACAGTATGCATCAGCTTCTCATATGAAGACATATTTTATATTATTACAACCATAAGGGGGGTTACAGTGAAGTGTTACCATCAAAACCTGTTGTATAAAGAACAACTTTAACACTACAACTCTGTGCAGCTTGGAAGTACTGTAGGTGTATAGTCTAAATGTGTGCTATAACAAAAGCTTGTTTACAGGCTATTATTTATTATTATTATAAGTATAGCCCTGCAGCCTCTGCCAAAGGCTCCCAGAAACACAATACATTGGAATCAAATTAGCATAAATGCACATCCAACTGGTTCGTTCTTAAGCAACAAAGCACAGAGAGTGTGCATCAAAGTGCCAAAACTGTCAAAGGATCAATTGTTTGACATGTGTTCACCTCTTAAATTCAATTAACCCCACCGGACAGTTCATGACAGTGACAGGCTTCACAGCTGAAAGTTAAACTGAGACATAATGTCCGATTTAGCACGCGAGACGTCGTTCATAACAAGATATTAACCTAATAAAGTGAAAAATAAGTTTGTTATTTAGTTAATAGCTAATTGCATTCATCATCTCAGCTTTAATTTTGAAGTAAATTAATAAAGCTTTAAAGCAAAAATCTTAACTAAATGTGCACTTACTAGCTTTCAACCGCATCTCAAGGTCTTCCTCAGTGGAAGAAGTTTGTGATGACAAATGAGCTTTCTGCATGATGAAGAAAAAGCTAATAAGGTGGACCTTGAGTTAAGGTTTTGTTATTTATTTCTTGGTCAAGAAAAGGTCAAAGATGAACTTTCACACACAGAAATCAAGTTTATTCAATAGCTCATTACACTGACATGGGAGATGCTCTTTAGCTTAATAAACCAAATGAATAAGTATTAATAAGTTAGTGTGAGATAACTGAGAAGGGCACCGGCTGTCTCTGCTTCATTCAGTGTTTGGGGACTCAGATCCTCAGATGTATAAAGATCATAAACTTGTGGACTTGTGTACATGTCTTGTCATGAGGGAGCATGTGAACAGATACTTCTTCATATTTATGATCCAACCCCAGAGGATATAGCTGTGTTTTGTTAAGAAGTAGTGTAGCAGATGATCATGTCATCAGACCCTCAGAGTAGATTAACCCATTCAGGCCTTTATGAGACCATTTTTACAAAAATAAAATAGACACATCCTATAATTATAACCTTTATTTTTGAACGATTTCATTTTGGCAAACTATACTTCTGGATTCACGATTTTTTCCTCTTTATCTTGCGTAATTAATATAATTCCACCTGTCCCATGCACTTTAATTCTCACATATGATTAATTTTTGCCGTCTCCTTTGGTCCTAATATGGAACAAAGTTGGCACAATATGAGTCATTGGATTGAATGAAAATATTTAGTCACCTGAACAGGATGCTTTTCATCAGCGGCTGAAATCACAGAACAGGTTGCAACAGCTTGATAATGTTTAGGTCCAGCAATTTAATACTTTTTATAGATTTGTGTCATTAGTTTAGGGTGACACAGATAGCGTGTGTGTGTGTGTGTGTGTGTGTGTGTGTGTGTGTGTGTGTGTGTGTGTTGGTTTGTCAGCTGTTCCTTCCCTCAGTTCCCCCTCTATCTCCGAGGACTGAGAGAGGATCAATGATACCATTTATTATTAAAACCATCTGCCTTTCCCTGCAGGATCTTGAAAATCTGCCATGGTGTTGATCACGCTCCCATGTGTGTTTGTCTGTGTGTGTGCGTGCATCCGTGTGTGCATGTTTATATACACAAGTCATTTGTTTACCCCTCTGGTCAGTGCGGCAGGGGTGTGAACAGTCACATGTGAAGGAGCTGATGCTGGTGGCCTGTACATATTTCCCTCCAGGGCCTCTTGCACAGAATATAGAGACGAGAGCATGAATGAGCACTTTCTCAGCATCGTCGCAAACCACCTCTAGACACACAAACGTTCAGTGATCGTCAACACTACATTTCTGTGTTTTGAAAAAGAAATGAAACCATACCAAACTAATCCTAATTAACACTGTTCCTCTAGTCTAACCTGCCTTTATTGGCCTTTCTTCAAACTGACATTATTGAGAAAAGAGACACAAACAGTATGCATGACAAGTGACAAAATAGAGAAGTGTAGAGAAGAACTTCTAGTGTAGAGAAGACAATATGAAGTTGCAGGTCAGCAAGAAATAGCAGCATATTAGTTTATCAAAATCTGGTTGGAGATGCAGTCTAGATGAACAAGTTCACAGATCTTATGGACAGGGATACTGTGAACTAACAATGCCAAACTCCTGAAGAAAAACTGTTGATTCTAGCACAAACAGATCCATTAGTCCTTGTTGTACAGCTCTCCAGGTTTTAATTCTGGTTTACACATTACAATAACTGTATATGTTTATAATTGAGTGTACGCAAAGCCCGCATCCTCCGCGACGTCTCAAGAACGAAGCCAGAGCAGTACAGGCATCACTTTCTCTCATGCATTTACATAATTATTCTCACCTCAGATTATTGGTGGTAGTTAGTGGTATAATTAGGGCCTTTTCACACCTAACCTGGAGCGGTTTCTTTGTGGTGGGAACGTGATCCAACCTCGATCCGACCCAACTACCAGGTGTACTCCGTAAGTTTGAGCTAAACGGCTCCTGTAGCCAGGTGTGCTTTGCATTCTGGGACGCGGCAGAGCATGTAAACTGTTTCGAGTAACAGCAGCAGCTAGCCGGAGAATGAACCAGCAAAGTATCTCTCACAGAAATATGCACTAGTTCAGAACACAGGACCTTCTTCCTGTATTTACTTTCGCCCCAGACACATCTGACCAATAAGCAGAGTGAACGTTTTCACGTGGACGTGTGAAAAGAAACCGAACCAAGAGGAAAACTCCAAGCTCCAAGTTCACAAATTCATCAACTGATTCGGACCAAAGCAAACCAACTTTAGGTGTGAAAACGCCCTTAGTGGTATCATGCACAACGCTACAGTATAAACAGTACATGATGTAACTCTTCTTTGTGCTGTTTGAGAGAACCCATGTAGATACATTTCCCTCCTCACTAAGCTGACTTTCTTCACACTAAAGAATTCAAAAATGCTCTCAGGAGTGAATAAATCTGAATCTGTTTTCATGTGGACAGATAAAATAAGAGCTTTAAGAAAACATTAGTGTATATGTCTTCTCACACACGGTAGTGGACTGTTAAGCTGTAATGTGAGGAAGACATCTTCCTGTTGCTTCTTCTAACACTCTACAAGTATCATTTTGAATGTCAGCATTGAAAAAAAATCCCCACTCCTGCCCAGTCAGAGGTGGGCGGGGCCCAACCTCAGCCTAACGAGGCACACCTGAGCTGCTGAGAGGCCCAGCTCAGGCCACGCTCAGCCCTTTGTTTGCTGGAGCATGCTTCAGAATCTGCTACCAGTGTTTAATAGTAGACCGAGTCTTTACGTTTACTGTGAATGGATGCAATTTGTGTGTAAGTTATCATTAATTGTTATCATTTATTGAATTGCCATTTCGTGTTGTTGCTTGTTATTTCAGATTTATTTGAGTACCTTTTTTTTTAAAAAAAAATCAAGTGTTGTTTTCATTTTGTTTTGTAGCTTCAAAATCATCTGTAACAGTCATGAAGTGAAAAAGAAAATCAACTAGTTGAATGGCTCTCATGCTAGTGGTCATCATCAGTACAGAGGCTTTTTAACTAGAAGCAGCTATTAAAAACTACTGTTTTACAGTCGGTCTTACAGTTTGATCGTCATCTCGGTGCAGCAGCTCAGTTATAACAGTTAAACTGGGCGGGCATTTATGATGAGAAGAGATTTTGCCAGTTTTCCTATTGTTTTAGCGTTTGATTGTGGATGGAGATCTTTACGAAAACAACCTCAAAGCACTAAAATATCTTCAGATTGTTTAGCGTGGACGTAGTCTGAGGGTGTGTGTGTGAGAGCAGGAATGTCATCCAGGCTGTGAAGTGGAAAATAGTTTGAATGTTGGACTGGGACAACTGTTTACATGCAAAGAAGTTCCTGTAGGTGTGTGTTTACATGCATGTTATCTCATTGAAGCATAGTCTGAATTTTTATTATGCACAGTCATGTTTCCATGCATCTTTTTTTAGTAGTTTTCATGTAATGTAGTACATAACAATGGTCAGTACCTGTGGGGGTGGTGCCACTTAAATGTTTGAGGAGAAGTGATACATATTTTGCTTTACATAAATCCTTGAGTGAAATGTCAACCTACTTACGACTAATTCAGATGCTGCAGGATTTCAGGGGAAAAACACCCATTATCACTTTTTGGGAGAAACTTTGAGCAGAGAGGGTCAGTCACTGTTGATGGATAACCAGGCTAAACACAATAACTGCACATTATCTAATAAAGTTAGAGTAGAAAGTGTTAGAAAAGCAGCTCATTTGCACAAAAAATATTGTTTTCAACAGTGAGTGTTAAAAAAAACATTGCTAACAAAAAGGGATTTAATCAACTACTTTTATGTACAATAACGTCCTCTACGCTGTGCTATTATTGGTAACGTGAGCATCAAATCCGAAGGTTGCAGCCCAGGAACCGGCTCACGTGACAAAGTTAACCCATGTCAAAATATCAGTTGATCAGTGTGAGCTTATCATGACTTCATGCTGTGGAAAGAAGTCTAAGGGAAGATATCTGTGGCAGTGTGCAGACTGAGGCTGACCTCAAGTCCATCTAGGCGCTACAGAAGGCCACCTGCGCTGCAGATAAGATGAGGCCTTGTTGCAAGGACTGTGATTCACGTAAACACAGGGGCCTGCTGTTAACAGTGATGAGTAATGTAATACGATGACAGCCGACTGCTCGGTATTTATCTGGCAATATACAAAATAAATCAAATAACATTTCAGATACAGATGAAAGTGACATAATGCATAGGATCAGAGGATTTAGTCCTGCACTGAAGGCCACAATAACATCATTCTGTATCACTTCTGATTTCTAAACAAGTCTGTTGAGATTCAAAGTAAGAGCCACACACAAGGTCAAGTCTAGATAAGACATACTGTACAGCCTTCTTTGTCACTTACTCAAAATGATTAGACATTGGCCTATACGTGTAAACACCTCTTTCTGTTCTCCAGCCATAATGTAAACTAACTTGTCATCTTTTATAATCCAACATCATTGTAAACAGTGAAAACACCTTCAAAAGAACACATGAAACATACCGTAACTTTGTTAAGTTTATTCCATCCTGAAGAATAAACTGCTCTATTAAACGTGCAATGGCATGGTGGAGCAGGCCTCCACGATGAAAGCAATGTTTAATCTGTATCATAACAATGTGCATACAGTATATATGCAATGACATGATGTACCTGGGCCCCAGTAAGTAATTAAGGGTTTATTTATACACCACTTTTCAAAGTCCATTACAAAGTGCTTCATAAAAACAAAGACAATGGAATTAGCTGAATCTAAGAGGAAGGCAGCTCCACAGCAAGAAAAGCTTTATAAAGTTGGCAGATAGTTGAAGATCTAAGTCAGAGGTTTTCAAACTGGAGGGTGCGGGAGAGTTGAAGTGGAGGTGCAGAGGGAGTGAGGCAAAGATGCTGCTGGAGGTGAAGGGGACAGGTGGGTGCTGGTGGTCTAAAAAAATAGGAGGACGTTACAGTAGTTCAGACAGCTCACGTTTGAAATGTTTATTAAATCAGCAGAACATAGTTAGAGTTTGGCGTCTAGGCTACGACCTCGTCACTCCCCGCAGATATGTTTACATAGAGATATTGGGGAGTGATGAGCAAATATCTTAACCCCCCCCACCTGGAGCCTGCAGATGGATGCTTGGGTGGTGGTGGTGGGGCTGAAAGAACAGACCGCCAAATTGGTGGATGGTTTGTGGAGAGTGAGGTGTGTCACGTGTGTTTATAGCAGTGCAGCTCGAATTGACGGCCTGAACTAGCTCGCAGGCGTCGCTGCATTTATTGAAGTTTGGCGGCTGACTTGGCCCGCTCAACAAACACGGTCAGCAGTTGCAGCAGCAGCAGCTGTGACACTCAGCTCAGTCAGAGATGATCCACATATTTTTAGATTAAGTGCGACTTACACTTCCTGAGGATATCATTATCTCAGATGTACATCGCAAATGAACAACCTTGAATCCATTTAGAAATCATACAAAAAAAGACGCTCCTTATAACTGCAGAACTTGCTTAACAATCATCATGTTTTTAAGTTTTCCTCAGTATTAAAGTAATCCAGTGATAGTTGTCTGTACATCCATGGGTACATTGCAAACAGGAATGGCTAATAGCTAATTCGGCATACTTTTAATGGTGCCAATTTGCCAAAATGTAAAGAAATATAAGCTAAAAAAGCAGGGCTCAAGTTGTTGCTCACAGCTAACTCACTGACTTCCTGGCAACACTTCACTGTGGTTCAGTTCTTTCCTCTCTTTTCTTTATTCTCTTCACTTATCTCTTTCTTCCAACTTTCTACAGACTCTGACATCTAATTTCACCTCTCTGTGAGTATGTCTGTCCTCTCTCCTGCCTTTCCTCACCTGTCTCTTGGTTGTCTGAATCCTTATGAATCAAGCAAGCCTCCAGCCTTTCTCATTTGTCTCCACATCCGTCCACCTTAACTCTCGTCTGTGTACTCTATCCTAACTCTTCCTTCACCTATTTCCCCTTCCTGTATTTCCATGAGGATTTTCTCACCTACTCTTAAGACTAGATGGTGTCCTATGACAACTTCACCCAACACTTCCTCCATCATCTTCTAACTCCACTGACTGATCTCTCTCCAAGTTGTTCTCTCGGCAGTGATTACTGAGCTGTTCCCGTTTCTACCGCCTTCCTTCCTGTTCTGTTTCACATCTGGCTGTGTCATCCTCAAGTAAAACAGAATTACTCATTTTCTCATGAAGCCAACCCTCAACCCTTCTGACATCTTTTAGAGTCTGTGCTTCTTGTCATCGCTGAAGCACCCAACAATGATTCAGTCCCCTCAGTCTTTCGCATTAGACACTGAACCACCAGATGCTCCTTGTCTTTCTTACTGACTTGGTGGATCTCTGGTTCAGCACTCCTCCCTTGGGTCATCTCTTTCTTGATTGACCTAATTTCTTTGCCCCGTTTGACCTCACCATGATCGCTGACCACATGAAAAGGATCCCTGTTCAGACGTCCAAGAATCTCTTTGTACTCGGAGACAAACAGCTGTGACCTGAGATCCACTTGACGGTTATAATACAATCCTGTCCGCTATCATCAACACAGTACCCTTAGATAGACGCACTGTATCCTTTGGCTTTTCAGCACTTTCAGTTCTATACAGCCTCTCCTGTTCAGGGATATTATACTCTCTACATTTTGCAGAGCAACCTAATAGAGGCGCCCAGACTGTACTATGTCCCTATAGCTCTTCTTCTAGAGCAGCACAAAAAGTTTTCCAATTTAATGACAATATACTGTACGTAGAGCAATTGCCCTCCAAGCACAAAGTCATGTGCCGGACATCATTTGTCAGTATCTTCTAAAACTGTTGAAAATCCTAAAAATAAGTGTTTTCTGATCTTACGCTTCTGTGGTTAATGTAGGTTTCCAATGAATTAAGCGTTAGCTTGACGCTCAAACAATTCCCCTCGTCCTAATGCACATAAAAAAAATCCACTCGGTAAAGTTTAACTGCTTACTTCAACACAAGAAAAAATAGCTACAGAACAATTGTCCATTTACAAAGTTATCAAATTATCAAGCGAGAATAACAGACAGCTGTGTGGCTCCACTCTCAGGAAGATTACTCCCCACTCTCTTCTCGTGAGAGTATAAAACAAGGCAACTAAAGGTGCGAAGTTACCAGGAAGCAACAATCATAGTCACCGATTCCCAAATATTACATGTAATATAAATTAGATATTGTACATTTTAAGTGCAAGGAATCAAACAATTAACTTATTGCATTACTGTTAATATGAACTGTAAATACATTAAGCTGTAAATACTGTAAGTATTCCTTCTAAATCAATGAACCATGTAAAGTAAATTATTGCATGCTAATCAGTCAAACATCAATAAACTGCATTTAGGCTCCTACAGTTAAGGTTTGGTTAAGTTTAGGAGCAAAAATGCTAACTAACTAAAATAGTTGAGGTTAAGAAACGATCTCCTGTGTCAAAATCTGATGTTTTGTTGACCCGACCAACCCCTCTGACCCCCTCCCTCTGCGGGTTTTGTGCCTCTGTAACAAAGCCACACTACCTCCTTTGCTCCTGAAGACTCATAATTCATAGAGGGCTCGGTCTCTTGAACATAAACATGTTGTTTTGTGGCATTTGCTGAAACGACTGATGCTATCCTGTGCTATTTTCTTGGGAGGACAGTCTCCAAATGAAGATTCAGCCCAACCTTTACCTATGATAAGACACTCCCAGTCCCCTTACCACTTCCTTCAGCCGCTTCAGAGCGTAAGAATTAATTATCAGTTGTCTTTACTTACTGCAGCTGCATGAAGTGTTTAGTTTGCGTTAACAGCATACAAACATCATAAACAGCCTTCACACCTGCTTCCTGAACTGTTACTCTCTGTGCTTCATCAGTGCCGTGTCCCCGTGATGCTTGTCCTTGAGGCCTGTCTTTGATTTGGATCTGCAGGAAAAACGAGTTGAGACACATTACTCGGAACATTATGTATGTATGTAGGCCCTGAAAACCTATTTTCTCATTCAGCTTCTTTACTATGAGTGATGGGTTTTACAGGAACCGATGATTTTCTGCCAAAGTTACAACAGTTTTAAGTTATTTCACTTGTCTGATGTCTGTATTTCTATTTTTTATTTATTTTTTTTTTTTTGTGGCCTTGTTTCACTTGTTTGAAGTGGGTGGGACTAAATTGGAAATATGCGATGTCACATACTTCCATGCACCAATCAGGATTTAGTAAAGTTTCAGTCAGAATCTGACAGTTGTTGGGTCATTTGCTAATGTTGCCAGCACTGTCAATCAAACTTGATTTAACCACACCACTTTGCATCTACTCTTTAAATCTGAAAATGTGACATGAGACAATATGCCTGTCTGTATAACCTGTCTGTGTGTGTGAGATATTCATTCCTTTTAAAATGTAAAAAAGGACCTTAACACTGAAAACTCCACAACCCGCCGGTGGGTTTGAAAAAAACGCCAAAATTACGCCGTTTATCACAGCCAGAATAGAAGTTATCGTCGGATTCTCAAGTTTCCCACGGCCCTTGAACAGATCATGTGCGACAAATGAACTTTGAGGTAACTAAATCACCATCACGGCCAGATATTCTAGTCATATTAGGTTCATGCCAGTTACCAATATTTGAAAACTTTATACTGATGACGACAAACGTTGCAGTTTTTTTATTATGATGTTGCTCTATTAGTTTGTTCACACCTGAAGCAATGTAGCTGCATGTTAACCCAACATATTAGGCAATTTCTTCAAGTGTAAAGAACCCAGAAGCTCTTGGTGACGCCGGTGGTTTTGGCAGCGGCTAGTTGAGACTAGATGTGGGTTGAAGTGTGTCCACCTTTAAGCCTAATTACTGCTGACAAATAATACAGACGTGTGGTTGAGTCACCAACTCCTGTCTACCTCATTACTTTAGTCATGCAGAGGCTTTTGAATGACTGAGCAGAGTTTGTGGGCAGCATTCATTATTATCGTGCCTCTAGTAGGATTAACTTGAATCCCCCTCTCCCCTCTTTCTTTATCTCTTATCTCTTTAGCTCTCTTTTGGCGGATGCCTCATAGGTATTTTTCTTCAGCTGGAAAGAGACCTTAAGCTGGATCATTCCCCTGTGGGTTATGAGTGTGTGTTCGCGGCAAAGACCACATATTCTAATAAAGACCTTGTAATGAGAAAAATCAGTCACCAACACAGAATTTGCTCAAAAATAAACTGGATACCTGATGCACAATTCTCGGACATGACACACAGAGCTAACGCGGCGTCCACTTGACACGCTCCACTGCTGATTCACCGTCGTGTTTTTGAAGTGTGGCGTAAGCATGTGTGTGTGCACGCATAAGCTCAGAGGATGCACATGTAGCTGAGTTGCTTATTCACACCAGAGTGACGCATAGGGTTAAGAAGCCTACACACACACACACGTGCATATATATATATATATATATATATATATATATATATATATATATATATATACACACACACACACACACACACACACACACACACACACACACACACACACACACACACACACACACACACACACACACATACAGCACAGAATGTGATGCTCCTGCAGTGGGATTATGCAAGTAAACCTGTGAGTTCAATCTGTGACTGGCTGCTAATACCTTCTAAAGATGTTTGCAGCGGACAGCTCCACTCTGGGCTGCTAATGCTGGGTGTAAACATCCACGTCTACAGCGCAGGAGAGGCGATCACTAAATCTGTAGTAAAGAGACGTACAGAGATTTGTTGTTTTAGGTTTTTGCTGTTTTGAAAGAGGAAATACTTGTCTTACTGCTCTCTGGACTCTTAAAGCTGAAAGAGGGAGGTAAGAAAGAAGATTAAAGGTGGTGAAGTGACACGCAGGTCGGGCAAGAAAAAAACGCAATATGCCAATATGCTTCTGGACATCAATGGTAAAATGGTAAGAAGTGTTTGCAGCTTTTCTTTTGTTTTTGTTTTTTTCTTTTGCTTTGCTTGTGTGCTTTTATGTGCTCTGTTTGTGACAGTCTCATCTGTTGCCTGCAGGTTTCGGCTACAGAAGAATGTGTAGGACCTATGAGACTAACTCAAGAGCCAATCCAGGTAAGAGCTAAACATCTGGAATCACGTTACCTTTCTCATTTTTCAGGGACTTGATGTTCAAATGCAAGAAGCTGATTAGAAAATATGAACCCTCCTTTTTTTTTTTTTGTTGTCTGCACAATAACTCAGATTATGCTTGATAACTGCATTTGACCAGGTTGAGTTTCCTCGACACCTTTTCATGAACGTAAGGCTGCAACTAACGATTATTTTCATTATCTACTCATCTGCAAATTATTTGTGATTAATCGATCAATTGTTTAGTCAAAAAACTTCTCAGAGCCCGAAGGCGACATCTTCAAATGTCCAAAAACCTCAAAATATTCAGCTTACTTAGTTTATTTATTTATTTAGTTTAATATAAGACAAAGAAAAGTAACATGTCATCTGATTTGAGAGGCTGAAATCAGAGAATATTTGGCATTGTTTCACAATTTGTGCTTGGAAAATGACATGATTCATTTATTATTAATAGTTGCCGACTATTTTTTTCTGTCAATCAACTAATTGTTTCAGCTCTGCGTGAATGATAATAATAATTTCAGCTATTTCAGTTTAGTTTTTGCCAAATTATATACATTTTTCCAAGTAGTGCTGTTGCATGTTAGTGTGTGCTTTGTGCTCTTCAGTTCAATAGAAATGTAGCACTAAAAACACAGTTATGAATGAAAAAAGGATTTAAACATTTTATCAATGCAGCTCTCCCACTAGTCTCCCGTTGTTTATACAGTTGTTTATGCACACTATGCCATTCATGCTACAGGGACTGTTTGTTCTCTCTCTCTCTCTTCTCATTGGGACTTTCTGCAAATATGATCTTTCTACTGGGAAAACCAGTCACATCAACTTCCTGGTGATAACTGGGCTTGAAAATGGTTTTGTTAAGCTTCCACCTCCTCTTTTGTATTGCGGGAGAATATTTACAAAAGCTAATGCTGCAAATCTTAAAGGATAGCCTCACAGTGTTTTCGAGTCTGTCTTAAAACAATAGTCAGGTGCCCATATGGACATTTAAACAGGTTTTACTTGCTGTAATCATCCCTCCTGTTCATACTGGCCATTAAGAGACCCCTTCGTAATGTGATTCCAATGTAAGTGATGGGGGACAATATCCAGTCCTTGTTCTTTGCAATAATGTACTCAAAGTTTATCTGAAGCTAAACGAGGCTTCAACAGTCTGAGTCAAATCAAGAGGATGTCTTAAATATCTCCCATAGCTGGTTTTGTGTTGATTTAAAATGTATAAATATAAATTATAGTGTATATATATATATATATATATATATATATATATATAGTGTATAAATAAATAAGTATTTAGATCTTCCGCTTCTTCTGGTAATATGACCCTAAAAACTGTAGTCAAACCTAAAAAAAACACATTACACTTTATGACCTATTTGCTGAGCTGAGCATGCTTTCATTCACTGTACATCCATGGCTTTGAGAGGATATTTTATTTGGTTTTTAAGGTGAAATGTTCACCTCAAACTGTCTGTGCTTGTCAAGAACTTGGAAATATTGCAAGGTTAGGCAGGGCTGAGTCAGGGATTGTCTGTGCTCATCCTCTGGTTGGGGATTAGGCCATGTGCTAGTCAGATTTGTCCTTATGTAACGAAGAAACTAAGAGTTCCGACCTGGAGGTTACCAGCTGCTATGAGACGCAGGTACCACAAAGCATTCCTCTGTTCTGGCAGTCCCTACCTCAGGAATCAGCTGCTTTTATTAGGTGCTTGTTTATTGCTTTGATTTAATTTGCTTCGGTTTGAGCGATCTCCAGGGGTTTCTGAGTTCAGCTCAGTTCCTGCTCCAGTGCAGTGATGTGAGAGGCCTGGCATGCCACTCATGCCGAGCTACAGTATCCTGCTCTATCCCTTCGCCCTCCTCCTCCTTATTCAGCATGCCAAATAACATCGCACCAGGAATCTGTGGCAGCGTGCAGGCAGGTGGACGGACCAGGGGCTTTATTAAAAAGCCTTCTAATACCTCGTCTCATGCCCCATAAAACCCTTAAACTGCCCCCCTTCCCAAAAGCAGCCCACTAAAGTTGTACCTCCAGTCTTCTGCTGAATCCGTGACCCAGCCCGCCCCTCTCCTGCTTCACTCCTTCCACGGGAACGGAGAGATGAAAAGAGGGAGATAAAATGCTCTGCAGGAGAGAGTTATATATAGTGAGTTTTTCCTTGACATTTAGTGTTAGAGCCTCACAGGCCTGGAGAGTTTCAACCTCCTCCTTCAGCTTATCTAATGATTCATGCGTTTCACTCATTACACACACAAGTGACGGTAAAGTACCACACGTGTTGCATGTTATTATGTTTCCCACATGTATATTTACTGCAGTAAATATACATACCAGACCACTGACTGGTCATAATGGAGGAACATTGATTATCTCGTTACAATGGCACCTGTCATGTCATATATATATATAATTAATTGTTTAATAGTTAAAGTATTTTTTTAAGGGAAAATGGCACAAATTCACTGGTTCCAGTTTCTCACATCATGTATAATACAAAAACTGAATATCTTTGGTTTTGGGACTGTTGATCAAAAAAAACAAACAATTTGAATTTTAACTTGGACTCGTTGAATTTTCAGAAGTTTCCAATTTTCTCACATTTTATAGACCAAACAATGAAAGGGTTAACGGCTTGATTTATATCTAAAGTGCTTTATAGCCTGTACAGCATGATCCAGTCTGTGTGTTGCAAAACAATTAACTCGACAATGTGGGCTTCTATAAAATATTTGAGCTTGAGATTTCATTCTTGACAAAATAATCTGAACTTCAGGTCCACTTGTTAGCTCTGACGATTATCTTCTCGATTTGATCTCTATAAAATGTCACAAATAGTGAAAAATGAAATCACAACTTCCTAAAGCTCAAGTTAGCATGTTCAAACTGCTTGTTTTATCCAATAAAGTCCAAAACCCCAGAGGTATTTGGGTTTGTTTTCGGTTTGTAATGACTAAAACAATTGATCAGTTATCAAAATTGCTGCTGATTCAGTCAATCAACTGATAGATTAATCGACTCTCATTTCAGCTCTACACCAGAAAAAGCTAGTAAGTGGACCTTGAGTTAGGATCTTTATTTTTTTTTTTAAACTTTATATGGTACTGTGAGAAGACCCAAAAAAATCCTCCACACTGTCGGTCGATCACTTGTACTCATACAGACAAACAGCACTGGCACCATATATTATTTAGCAGTACTTCCCGGCATCTACAAATTAAGGCCAATGAGCTCAAACTTTATATTTTATTAATATTTTATACAAAGGCCCTGAATGTATGTGTTGCATAACGGCTTAAAAACCTAAACTCAGACTGGCCCTCCTTCGTGTACTATGTGACACGCTCGGACTCTATTACGCTCCCACACAGATAAAGTGCTCAAAGCTAGTTAGCCCCCATGACACCTCTCTGTGTTTGGGAATCTCCCAACGTTAAATGACATCTGGCCTGGTTGTGCAAACATGGCGGATTAACCTCTGAACTCTGAAAATGTGAGTCGGCTCGCAGCGGCCGTCAGGGATGAGTCTCTGTGCCAGCTGAGCACGAAACTGTACACTGTTTTCATACGAAGCCAAGCAGAGACTGTGATGTTTAAATACACATATGTTAAAGTCTAATTTATGTATTTACTTTAAAGACGCTGAAACCAGGTAATTGCGAACACACACATTCATTTTGTGTGCCGTTAACAGTGAGTTACGCTCAGGGAAGTGTGGCGGTGTGATGGAGAGCAGCCATGTGTGTAACTGTGTTTTGACTGTGTGTACATCAGACGGGGTTTTAAGACCAACGGCGCCTCCTACCAGGCTCGTCGTCGGTGACATGCTCGGGTAGCAGGTCAGAGATCTGTGCAGTCGTCCCGGGGTCGACTGGGTACCGTGTGTGTGGAATTTCACATGTTAGCACCATGGTTACACAAAGCAGTGCCATGGTTACACAAGCCGGCACGGGATCAAAGACTGTGGACCTTTCACACACACTCACCAATACCAGCTCATTTTCTCCATCTGTCCTCTTCTTCTTTTACATCTTCTGCTGCTGCCATTCTCACCTGCTCTTCTCCATATTCCATTTTTCTGTCTGTCCTGTCTCCAGGTGTGAAGGACGGCACAGATACATGTCACACCATGAACTGCTCTCTTCCTGATTTTAAAACTATACAGGAAGTGTGGGGAGGCATGACTTTAGGGAGCTCTTCTGCTCTTTCCCCCTCTCACTCTGCTGCACCTCCATGCACTCCCTCTGTCACTCTATCCTTTGTTGTCCTTAGAGGGAGTCAGGAGGTGATGCTGCTGCGAGGCAGAGCGGAGTACTGTTGGTTCTGGCTGCAGCCCAGCTGTGTGTGTGTGTGTGTCTTACAGTGTTGTTTCCTCACCACTGTGCCAAAGGTGGCTGGTGTGTTCGTGGTCAAAACTCAGTGTGGCATCAAAAAAAGTCCGCGCTCTGCAGGCTTCATGTCTGCTGGTGTGAAACTCGGCTCTCGTCAGTGATTTTGAGCTGCTCAGTCCATGTTGGAGGAGTAATTCACTGGGAGAAGACGTTACCATGACGTGTACATGATGTGGTCTGTTTAGCCCATGCAGGCGTTTTATCCGTTCTTATTCAGGGTTATGGACGAGGGCTGGAGTATATCCCAGCATGCAATTAGCAAAAAGGCACAGAGGCACCGGTTTGCACAGGCTGCCAAAAAAGGTGGAGGTCATGAGACTGTGTGAGGAAATCCACATATACTCAGAGAGAAGATGCAGATCCGCCCTCTGCCTCCTCACGGCTAGAGGATTTGATGTCTTTACTATATTTAGAATAACTTAAATGCATCTTGAGAGGTTCCACTGATAACTTCTATAAGAGATCGTATTCTGTAATTGCTTATGTTGAGTCACTTATCGCCCTGAACTCTGTCCAATAATTGGTAACTTATCCAGCCTGTATTTTTTTTGTCCTTTTTTTAAAAATATATTTCTTTATCTTGTGAGGGGGGCAGGCACGCAGTTGTGGGGTTTTACTATGATTGTTCAGCAGATCACCGAGAGGGAGGATGGGTGGGTTGAAAAAGAAAGAAGAAAAAAAAATAAAGACAACATGTTTTTGTACTATAAATATTGTTGCTGTCACTGAATATACATGCTTAAAAAAAGCTTGTTAAATAAAGAAAGAGGAGAAAGAACAAGACTAAGATTCATAACCAGGACTTTCTTGCTGTGAGACAACAAAGCTAACTGCTTAGCCAGCGTGCACAACCTGTGATATCTATACTTCACTTCAGCTTTTGATTGTCTCAAACATTATTTGTATTTATTTCTCTGTCATTAAGTGGGTTTGTGACATGCCCTCCACATCAATATCAAATTTAGAGATAAATTTGAACCTTTGATACTTCTGACAAGTTATACAGAATAAAAAAATGTGCATGTGGTTGTCGAACTTTCACAGTACTATGAAAAGTACTGGTATTTCCCGTCATTGTTGTCAAAATATTCCAGATACAAATGCCCAGAGTACACAGAGTATAACTCAAACTTTAAAATATATGGTGTCCCTTTCTTCAGAGCAATCTGGCAGCCCTACACTGTGATAAATCCTTGAAAATGTAAAAAGGGTTAAATATCTCTGAGAGCTGCTGTCACATTGGAGAGTTTTGGCAATGAGCTCAATCTAAAATTGTGTTTTCTACGTCTTTAAAGAGGTTCAGCAGTTGCATGAGTTACTGTATTATTCTGACTGTCAGTAACCTTGGCCGTACTGTAACCTTGGTGTCAGAAGTGTGAAGTCTGGTTCTTGGATGTCTGCTGCTCCTGGAGAATGTCCTGTCTGAGTAGTAAATGTAAAGTAGACCTACTAACATAGATATTCTATAATTATCACCATAGTAGCAGCACTATCTCACCCAGGCGTCCATTCCTTCCTGTCCCCTCAGGTCCTGCTGGTGTTCGCCAAGGAGGACAGCCAAAGCGATGCCTTCTGGTGGGCCTGCGACCGCGCCGGCTTCAGGTGTAACATCGCGCGGACGCCCGAGTCTGCCGTTGAGTGTTTCCTGGACAAGCACCATGAGATTATAGTCATTGATGGACGCCACTCGCGCTACTTTGAGCCTGAAGCTGTATGCCGGTGAGCCTTAACCTGTGTGACTGCTGTCGCTGCTTCTGTGTGGTTGTTTCTTATTTCACCTTTTGATGGACGGACATTTGCAGAATGTCTCCTCCGGGAATAGTTGGACATTTTGGGAAATGCATTTATTGGCTTTCTTTCTTGAGAGTTACATGAGAAGATTGATACCACACATGACTGTATAGTAAATATGAAGCTACAGCCAGCAGCCGGTTAGCTTAGCTTAGCTTAGCACAAAGAGGGGGAAACAGCTAGCCTGGCTCAGTCCAAAGGTGACAAAATCCACCTTCCAGCACCTCTAAAGCTCACTAACAGACATCCGACCAAAAAATAGTCTAACACACAATAAGCCCCCGCAAAAAACACTACTTGTCATTTTTACACTTCATTTTTTGGACAAATTGAGGAAACAAGATGTAACATGTTAGTTTGTGAGCTTTGAAGGTGCTGATAGGTGGATTTTGTCACCTTTGGATAAAGCCAGGCTACCTGTTTCCAGTCTTTATGCTAAGCTAAGCTAATCAGCTGCTGGCTGTAGCTTCATATTTAACGTACAGACATGAGAGTGGTGTCCATCTCTTCATCTAACTGTCGGCAAGAAAGTGAATAAGCGTTTTTCTCCAAAATGTCGACCTATTACCTTTTTAAGCATCAAATTGCACAGTGATTCCTTCAAGAACTTGAGCTGGCACAGTAATCTGGCTTCTTTTCTGTTGCTGTTTTCAGACCAACATGCATGTTTGACATTTTTTTTATTATTATTTTGGAAAGGGCTTCATCTGCCAAAAGTGTCTGAAAATTTCTTTAACAAAGACTATGTAATCCTTCACTTCAGTCAAAAACAATCAATTATGAAGTTTCTACCTAAAACCAGTAATATACAAGTCTGTCTAAAAGCAGTCATACTATAAATAGCTTTGGGACACTGCAGTGGAGGGCTTGTTGGCGCCATCTGGTGTTCGCTGGAGGCACCACAAGCATCTGCAACCTGAAGCTGCACGCTCTGAGTTACTGTAGTCTGTGAGCTGGTGTTCTCAGTTCAGTGTTTTTGCTCTAAAAAAAGAAGCAGAAGATACGGGACGTCACAATTCATAAGAGGCTATTGAAACAGAGCGGCACTTGAGTGTGACTGAACTACAGATTGTGAGTTTGTTTGTTGACATGGGAGCTGGATAGTAGCCCAGGGGAACCAAGAGTAGTACACATGCAGGAGCTTGAAAAAGAGGGTTTTTTTCTTTTTCTTTCTTTCTTGTCTGTTTTTCCACAGCAAAAACCTCTTTGATTGTAGAATAACCTCATTCACTCCTTGTTCTTGCCAGATGTTAGTTGAGTTCATACTGGCAATACTGGTTCGTCCCCTATTACTTGCTGGCATGCATGGGCGTTTCAGGATTTATTTAGGAAGTATTTTTAGGCACAAATGTGTACATCTGAAACAGTTTCCTCCTCCTCTTCCTGCTGAGTCCCTCAAGAATATTTCAAACATGTAGGTTTTCATGTCGGATTCCTTCTTTGTGAAATAAAATGCTGATGTTGAAGATGAGCAATTACTGGAAGCTGAGCTCATTGATTTTAAAAAAAAAAAAAAAAAAAAAAAAGAACATTTTACCAATCCCTGAATATTGCAAATAAAAGCTGGATGTTCTTCTTCTGCTTTTTCCCATCTATGAACAAAGGACTTGTGTTTAGGGCATTTGAATGAAGATTCCTATGGATCAAAGTGTTTAATGTGTGTCCCATGGTTGTCTTAATGCCTGTGTGAATACCTATAGGGCAACGTCTCCAAAGACCTTTTTATTTATGTTCAAACATCCTTGCTCTCCGGTTCACTCCAGTATTAAGCTGGTGAAGTAGTGCATATTAAGGCTACTTCTGTGCTTATTTCTGTCATGATTTCTGCAGAGCTTTTGGGCTGTAGTTATTGCTAGATACGGTGCTATCCCATCCAAAGTTCTTGGAAACACTAAAAAGCCACCACCATATATTTTGTAGAGTGATTTATTATGAAAAGTGCTTCATTATTTCCCCAAGTAAAGGAACAGATCCATCCGTCTCTCCTGTCTCCTGATTACCACAGTTTGGCATCTGCTCCCTGTTTGTCCGTCGCTCCTTCGCTCCTCTCCTCATCACTATTTTTTCTTTCCTCACCCCCCCTCCCATCCTTATCCCCCCATGAGGATCTCTGCCATCATCTGTTCCCTCTGTTCCTCCTTTCGTCCTCCATCACTGTCTTCTTCCCTCCTCCGCCTCCGGGCCACTTTCCCGTGCGTCCTGCCAGCGCTGTGGTTTTGTGGCCGAACCTCTGAAGCAGATGTTGTGTTTGGTGTCTCTGTGTAAAGCCCAGAAATGTTCTGCCCTTCTTTTTGTGGCAATGACGTCAGCCGCAATCTGCCCACATGTTTATCCTGTACCTGAGTCCAAACCACTTCTCATGAGCTCAACGTGTGGATGAAATGAACTCCTGTTGACACTCCTGCTGACTTTTTAATCCGCATTTGTTTCATTTCCAGGCTGATCCGCGCCACAAAGCCCTCCGAAAACACAGTTATTCTGGCCGTTGTGCCACAAAAGTAAGTTTGATTTTTACCTTTGGTGGATTTTATTATCCTCTCTGTTACAGGTGTTTTTGTGTGTGTCAGGGACCAAGCAGTGAAGCAACGAGGAAACGGGAGTTGAAAAACCTGCAACCTGATGCAAAAACATTATAAACCAAGAATCTATAAAAGAGGTCAACCCAACATAACTATACTCAATATAACAACAACTAAACAAGGTGTTAACTGCACAAACTGACCTCTCACAGTCTTCTTCTTCTTGAGGTTTTAATGGCGGTTGGCAAACAACGTTATGGTGCATTACCGCCACCAACTGGTATGGAGTGTGAGCTAACTTGAGCTAATTATACACCTAGTTATAAAAAATAAAACTAAAAAATAAGACCAAAAGGAAAAAAAACAAAGAAAAAAATAAAGTTATATTCTCTCTATTAAGTTTGTTTTCCTAAGATATCGAAACAAAAATAGATAACACTTTTCCTTAGAGTTTCTTTGTAAAATATCCCGTAAATCAAATTTAAACTTTATTTCTTTAAGGTTCAGTATCAGTTCCCTTCTCTCAGCCTCATATTTGGACAGTGAATCATAGTCCCTGAAAACTTGGCATTAAATCTCAAGTATATATCTGTAACATTATCAGCAATCAAAGTAAAAAAACAAGCAAACATAGGTATTATTTTTTAAGAGTTTAATACTGTAAAAACTTTATTTACCTACAATGAGTTGAACTCAAAACCTCCTCCATGGAACTTTGTTTTCCAGATAAATTCAGCACTAATTTTCCCTTCCCTTTCAAGCTAAGCGTGAATGAAACTCCAGAATTTTCACATTAAAAGTCTTGCACCCTTCCCTTTTTATAGGTGAGGCTTTTAATGTGAAAAAACATGAGGAAGAGTTGAGTTTTGTTGAGGGTAACTTATCATGGATCAGGAGTACGGCAAAGAAGAAACGGCTGGAATTAATTTAAAATATAAAAAAACATTAAATCTGTTTAAAAAAAGAGAATCTAGTGAGTATGACATGTCTAATAAATAATAAATTTACAACATGAGCTGTTGTCGTAGGCTACAGGTAACTTCACCCCCAATGTTTTTTTAACCCGGCCTTGATTTGTTTGTGCTGGCAGTGGGCCCGGCTATTATTTGATAATTATTTAATCAGCTTTGATTGCCAGTGACTAAACAACTGTCAAAAACTGTCATCAGATTCTGATTCAAATGTTGCTGAATCCTGATTGGTGCATGGAAGTACATGACATCACCTTTTTTCCCAACCGAGCCCCGCCCATTTCAAACCAGTGGGGAAAAAACTGGAAATCTGTCATGTGAAATAACCAAAACTGTTGTAACTTTGGCAGAAAATCCTGTGTTCGTGTAGATTCCGATCACTGACAGTAAGAAGCTGATTGAGAAAATAAGTTTTCAGGGCCTTTTAAACTGCATAGTTTTCCATAAAGGTGTGGACCACTACTAGCATGTTTCTGGAAAACGATTTTGTTGCAGATGGTAATGATTCTTTTCTGTCGTTGTGCAGACCGGCTGACCAGGACGAGCCATCTGTTCTTCCTCTCCTCTGTGCTGGATTCAGCAGAGTACGTCCAACCCCTTGCCTTAGCAAGTGTGTTTATAACAGCCTGAATGTGTTATCCTTGTTTCAGATAGATGTGTTTTATTGGGCCTCTAAGAGACTCCAGATACTAAAATAGCAGCGTGTTGCCAGTTGTGAAAGAGGCACTTATTGTCAGCGGTGTTTGATGGTGTGAAAGTGACGTAGGAGGTAGCAAAACAAGTCGCTACTGAGTAATTCCTGACTCATTCAATTTTCCACTCCTCTCTCTCCCCGTCTCCTTCAAACACCACTTAACCTTGTTTGGCCTCCAGAGGTTTGTGGAGAACAGCAGCGTGTCAGCCTGCTATAATGAGCTCATACAGATTGAACATGGAGAGGTGCGCTGCCAGTTCAAACTCAGGTACAGCGGAGAGAAAAAACACCTTATGACGCACATACCATGCAGTCATACATACATGCACAGACACACATGCAGGGTGGTGTTGGTAATCCTGAGTTGCTGTGGCTTTGTTATCCACAGGGCTTGTAACTCTGTCTTCACTGCTTTGGAGCACTGTCAAGAGGCTGTGGAGATCACCAGTGAGGACCACATAATACAGGTAGGGATAGTGCACACACATACACACATGCACATGCATACATACGGAATCAGAATGAGCAAAATCTCAAACCTTTCCTTGTTATTGTAAAGAAATCCCATGAAAAGACCAAAACCAGATCCATTTCTCAACACTTTACGACTTCCCCAGCCTGTCTGTGGCTCTCCTGAAGACGTAAACCTTTAAAAACTGGTCACAAATATATAGTTGTAGAATTTTATTTTAAATTCTAAAACAGCAGGGCACTGTAGTTTTCAGTAACCGTCACTCAAACAGGAGTAAATAGTGCATTTGTCAGGGACTATTTCCAGCTGCAGATATGTGCTGCTAGTGTGTATTTAAAGCTGCAGGATGGTCTATGTGGCATCAATTTAAAATAAGCTATCGTAATTGTAGTGACTTGACAAAAACAAGAACCTACAGGCCACTGAGGGGCCGTTATACCGGTGTTTGCCTAAGTGATGCGTCCTCTTGTGTAGCACATCGGTTCAATAATTCCCATTTCCAATCGTTTGTATAGCCAAACATCGAGTGAATTTATTTCTACACCATAAGGTTTGTTCACCCTGTAGACGGCGGTCCACATGCACTTAAACATCAATAACTTACATGCAAACAAACAAATGGCTCGCACTACATTTGATGGTCAAAACAAACTGTGCGTTTCTTCCGCTAACCACCGCTTCATGTACTTGTACTTTCCCCATATACCACCTACTGTGCAACAAGGGAATCACAGTGAACATATTACTTCATATACACACAAATGGCTCCAACAGAAATGAAAAAACATCACCCAGCGCATCGGTGTGGCTCAATTATGTGTTTTTAAATGAATGTTTTTAAACTATGGAGCTCTGTGGCTCTATAATCAGGCCTTGGCTACACAGGCAATACTTGTTAGGAGGATCAATTCATTGTGGGTTTGGTCTTTTAATGGGATTTGTCAAGAATAAGAAAATAAATGATATAACGTTACTAGACTTTAACGTCTTCCTGGTTTTGTCTCAGTACGTGAACCCAGCGTTTGAGCGGATGATGGGCTACCACAAGGGGGAGCTGATCGGGAAGGAGCTGACCGAGCTCCCCAAGTGCGACAA
Source organism: Macquaria ambigua (assembly GCA_008360985.2). Lineage (NCBI taxonomy): Eukaryota > Metazoa > Chordata > Actinopteri > Centrarchiformes > Percichthyidae > Macquaria > Macquaria ambigua. The sequence continues at coordinate 235,286 of VMKM01000244.1, read as the reverse complement.
GAACAGAGCTGACCTGCTGGACACCATCAACACCTGTATCAAAAAAGGAAAGGTAAGTCTCACATCCATCCATCCATCCATCCATCCATCTGTGACATGAGACGATACTGTATTATTCCCCGACTGCTCTGTTGTCTCTGAAGGAGTGGCAGGGCATCTACTATGCCAGGAAGAAGTCAGGCGACAGCATACAACAGCAAGTGAAGATAACACCCGTCATCGGCCAAGGAGGGTAAGCTAATCAACACAAAGTGGTCACTGTACTGTATTTAAAAGAAATCAGAAATGACTCACAGACTCTTATCTGGCTTCCAACAGGAAGATTCGACATTTTGTAGCCATCAAGAGACCTCACATTGACAACAATAATCAGGTGAGATAACTGACCTTTCTTTTCAATCATTTTCTTTTTGGTCATGATGAAATGCTGTACCCACTAGCTGTTTAGCTAACGCTCTAATAAAATCTGGAGGCCTCCTGAGAGCAGGAGAGGTCCTTTACAACAAGTCACACAAGAGCTTTGACCCTTAAGAGTGGCAATAAAAATATAAAAATTCAAACCTGGACCACCCTTTCTTTGCTCACACTATTCCAGCCCAAAATGAAAAGCTCCTGCACATTAGCAACACTTTGAAATCTTAAACCACTTACTCTCAAATCTGCCCAAAATGCTGATTTTTGCAGGCTCAAATGATAAGCTCACAAGCCTGCTAGCAGCTGTTTGGAGGAAAAAATTGCTGCAACAAAATTAAATTTACAAAAGCCTTATAAGACTTTTAAGCCCACTTTTGAAGATTACAGCGAGTTGGTTTTTCTGTTGTGGAGCTTGAACAAATGTCAGTCCATCAGCAGTCCTAATGCTACAGCACAGCTTGGCCCAATCAAGCCTGGTGCAGAAATGAATGACTCAGTCCAAACTGGACTCAAACTCTGCTGGCAGTTGAGTTTACATAAATACTTCAAATGAACTGCAGGCTAAAGTGTCAGATTTTAAATACTTCAGCTGGGCATGTAGCCTCGCAGGCTCCCAGCTCTGTCGAGCAGCGTGCACGCTTACTCTGAAGCAGGTGTGTCGCCGCTCTCAGCTGGGTTCCAGGCCAATAACGTCATACTATGCTAAGCTACGGCTAAGCACCAGGATCCCCCGCTAAGGCCCGGGAGGGCTAGCAGCCAGGCGCCAGGGCTATTTATACCCCAGGCAAAGCTGCACAGAGACTAGCTTTAGCTCATTGCTCGCTTTCATCGTGTGTACATAAGGTGAGTCAGCCGTTGGCATGTGCCTGCCAAAGCCAAATGGCATTCATTCCTGCTTGTTGGGATTGGGAATCCTTAGACATGGCAGCGACTGATCCCATTCTCGAAACCATGGAAGTCATCCCCGCAACCTGAATTGTGCAGTGTCAAACTAAATGGTGTTATCAGGGTGTCCCCTTTTTTTTTTTTTTATATGCTTTTTCACCACACGTTTATAGAACAGAACTGATGCAAAGTAGGAACAAAAGTTTAGTATTTGACATTTAAACTAAATTATGTCGTGAGGCATGTCCTGCATCTTCACTGAGACTCTATTATCCGTCTGACAACCCAAGGCCACAGAGGTCCTTTCAGGATAGCACTGATCCGATACTGTATCCCTGCTTAGGACATTTTCCTCTGAGCACTTTAAACCACACATTATTCCACGTCTTTTCCCACCCAGACGTTTGGCTGCGGACCACGGTTTCCATTTCATTGTGTTGTTTAGTTAGCAGTATTTGTCTAAGCACTCCAGACTTACAGCAGGTTTAGGGTCAGTTTTGTTTGTCTTTCCCTCTCAATTAAGGCCCATCATAATCTCAACTATTCCCCAGCTTTAGTCAAGTCAATTCAGAAGATTTTTTTTTTTTTTTTTTTTAGATGTGTGTTTGTGCTTTGCAGCCCAAGAAGCCCATTAAGATGCAGCCAGCTAAATCTGGCAACCTTGTATGTCATTAGAAGTGTTTATACTGTCTTAATCCTATTTACTCAGTATGGGACGCACTGGAGACCTGAGCGCAAGCGACTTTAAATTTAGAAAGGGGGGGGGGCTGTAAAAAGAGAAAATGAGCAATTGTGCAAGAGTGAAAAATGAAATGTAAAAAATCAGAGAAAAATTAAATATACAGCATGTTTGGATGTAGGCATCATTACATAAATGTGCAGGGTGCACTGTCAGCGGGATGTAAAGGTGCAGTGAGTCCCTGGCTGAGGAAAATCTTGTGTAACCGGATTAGAGGCTCTACATATCCATATCTACAATAACCTCAGTGTGACTAACAGGATGTACTGTACACATTGTCACCTGCGTGAAAATGTTATTATGAACACGGGAAGATGTGCTGTAAGCTTCACAATGATGGTAAATGTAGCTCAGAACCAACATATTAAAATAAAATGTTTTTTTTATTTTAATTTATTAAGTGTCATTCTTGTGAATCTTAAGCTTCCATTTAATATAGTCGTCATATTTTGTTAAATTAGATGATAGTAAATATCTTTGTCATGCAGATATATATCAAAATTAGAGACATAAACTCAAAAAATTGGTATTTGGTTTCCACTTCTCACGTTCTGTTTTGTCGAATTTTGTTTATTAACTTTATTTTATTTAGCGCAACTACAGAAACGGTGACGTTGAAGGTTTAATGTCAGCAAACTAACAGATAGAAAGGCGATAGATGCAGTGCCGTCATTCTGTGCCTTTTTTAAGGCCAATTATTTTACCCTAAAGCAGGCGTTCCCAAACTGTTTCAGCTCGAGACCCAAAAGAGAAATTTGGTTCCTCCCCGGGACCCAAACTTACAAAAATACGTCATGGACTGCCATAAGATCTACATTTATAAACTACTGATAAAGAACACAACAAACCATGAATGCCTTGTAGATGACAGAGAGGATATTATCATTAAAAATCACCACACACACACACGGAATTTCTGACATTTGTCCAGCATGGAAACCGACACACACACTTAACTAGATTAATACAAACGTAACACACACATTACTGACTCTTCCACCGTCAAAACAATGTTGAATAAATGCACTTTGCTGCCTAGCGACCAGCGTAGCAAAAAAGAAATAGTAGTTACTGGATGTAACTCCAGTTCTGTGTGTACAGCACACAGCATCTGAGCTGAACAGACCAGCTCTTCTTCTATTTTAATTAGGAAATGGCGACCCTAAGTTGGGGAAAGACTGGGACTGCAATGCAACAAAATACAGCATACAAATAAAGGCTGTTCTTTCAGCTTATTTGTCCATGTGAACTGGTTTTTAAGAAAGAAAAATGTGCGGTGACTTTTGCAATTTGTGCAGTTTAAGGCACTAAAACATCTCCCCATGATGACCCTCAAACTGTCACTTATTCTGGTTTGTTTTCTACGCCGTCACTCAGAAACCTGTCTATATATAGGTGCTGCGATTTGGCTTTGTATAGTGCCGTCTCCACCTTTTCATTTAGCTGCTTCTCTGTATTCATAACCGGTTGTAGTTTCAGACAAAAAGTGTTAAAATATCAAACATTTCTGTGCTGTATTTTTAAAATAAAACGGGTTGTTGAGGTGAGATGAAAAGATTTCTTCACAGTATAAAGAGCATCGAATGGCTGGCTCACATTAAGGCTTTAATCAACAGAAGTAATCCTGCCAGCGTGTTGCTTTCAAGGAGCAGGAAATTAGGCTGATTATATATTCCTCACAGCGGAGGAGAACCAGCAGTGACTCCTGATCGAAGTCCAAACCTCAACTTTAATCCTCTGCTCTCTCTGTCTCTCTGTCTGTCTGTCTCTCTGTCTGTCTGTCTGTCTGTCTGTCTGTCTGTCTGTCTGTCTGTCTGTCTCTCTGTCTGTCTGTCTCTCTGTCTGTCAGGTCCACAAGTTCAACAAGGAGGAGAGATGCAGTGGGGAACATTCTCAGTCAGGTAACTTCACCTCGACACATTTTCTAATATTTGGACAGCTATATTTTTATGTAAAACCTTATAGATAATTATAGAATAGCACGATTTAGATTAGCCCCAGTTTGTGGCACCTGTGTAATACCGTTACATCACAGAGCTAAAGTACGGAGCCTCGAAACTGACAAAATATAATAAAAGGTTATTAGATAAGTTAAAAAAAAGATAGAAATATATAGATATAGATAGACATATATAGAGATAGATGTAAAGATAAATAGAGATATAGAGATAGATTATAGATATAGATATAAAGATATAGATAAATGGATATAACTATATGTAGATACATACTGTATATACTCTATATATGTCTTAATCTCTCTCTATATGTCAGTTAATAATATTGATATCTAAATGAAGTGTAGACATAAAGAAACATAAAGCTTCACGTTTCCTTTAACTTTCTATCGGTGGGCAAATTTTACTTTTTAAGTCCTTTTTGTTTTTTTTTCTTGGTCTTGGCACACATTTGTTTATCTATTGCATGCAACATTTCCTTTTCCTCACCACATTTTCATTTTTTTCTTAAGCATTTACCGGTATAAAGAGATGGGCATGTTCATGCATATCCAGCTGTATTTATTCTTCAGAAAAATGAATGCTTACAGTTGCTCTGTGGCCTGAATTTAATGGTAATACATGAGCGGCACAAACTGAAGTGCTTCAGAAGCTAAATATAATATCTTTGAAATGTAATAGAGCACTGAGGCTCTGTATGAATCTGTCCCTCCATCAGTACTGTACATTTAACGTCCATTACTTCCCTCTACAGAGTGCCATTCTCTACGTCACCGGGACAGGAGGAAAGATTCAATCGATGCCAGATCGCTCAGCTCTCGTGGTAGTGACGGTGAGGCCATTCAGAATGCATTATCTTTTATTTGAGCCTCAGTTTGAATGAATGGGAGCTCCAGCTCTGAAGGGAAGATGAGCAGGAGAGGCAGAGAACGGTGGGGAGAGAGGACGAGAGGAATGAGATAACGTAAAAGCAGGAAGACACAAAGGGAGAAGAGATGAAGAACGGGGAGATGACGGGAGTGAGTCAGACTGTGTTATGGTTGGTACTTGAACTAAAGAGATCTTAAAGAGGGATGTCATGGGCTGATGACAGTACGTACCTCCCTCCTCAGCTCATGTTGTCGCAGCTGCTGCTATTTTCAGGTATCTCAGCTGAGTGCTGCTTTGTCTGCTTCTCTCTTCTTCAGTCAATCCACTTTCCTTCTTTTTCTTCTCATCCTTCATTACCCCTCTATATATTAACATTTGCTCTTTTATGTTTTTGTACATTTTCTACACGTCCTTTCCTTTTCTGCCGTCCATTCATAAGCCTTTTGATGAGGGCTAACAATTGCAGGCCCTGTGATCTCATTTTCTTGCAGTTACAGTATTAATGATGTTAATTAATAGACTATACAAGCTGACGATCAATGAGCCACACTTATCACAATACCTAAATTGTCATTATTTTCTGAATTGCAGCTCCCAGTTTACAGAATCGAAGATATTCCTCCGTCGCCAGGATTCACTCCATGACTATCGAGGCTCCCATCACCAAGGTATGCTGCTTTCAGCATTCAGTCATTCTGCACACCTCGTGGTCCCACCCAGAATAAAGCAATAGAAAGATTATTTGGTTAAGTTATTTTCATCCTTAGTTCCTCTGGGCACTAACAATAAAAAACAATGTTTTTTCTTTTCAACTGACTGAATTGAGCCTCTGCTAAACACTACAGATGTCCACTTACAGTAACACTTCTTCCTGCAACAACTCAACCTCTCGCGGGATTTCAGAGCGAGACTTTCTGTTTCGGGTTAAACAAAAAGGATGTTATTCTTTAACAAAAAGGTCTGTCTCTGTAGGGATCCTTTTATAATGTTATCAGACACTTAGAATAACAGTGAACCAGAGTCAGTGGCAAAAACAAGCACTTTTAGTGGACGGACTTTGACGGGCGCAGTTGCCCACAAGGATTACGTTGCAGCCCGTTTCGTGGCGATCTACTGGACCAATTCCAAAGCTTTTTGTACCTACTAGTCATTTAAAATATGTAAAAAAATAGGGCCCAGGTTTAAAAATACCTAGTACATTTAACAATTACTTATGAAAAGGTCATTCATTGTGATTGACTACTATTCTAAGTCACTACTACACACAGTCACATTCGGCTTCTGCTCTTTATGCATGATCGTAAGAGTTAAAACACAAGATTAACGTGACAATAACTGTTCTGGGGTGAAACAGAATATTCAACTTTTTATTTAATAGATTGTTTATTTCTTTAAAAATGAAATAAAATAATTTGCAGTAAAAGAAACATCCCGTTGTTTCTGTGCATTCTAGGAAGCTAGATTTCTTAAGATTGTTTGCAGCACCACGTCTTTGGATCCATTGTTCCACACCACTATTCTCAGCTGATGTTAACATGAGGGGATTTTATTTTTACTGTGTGCGTTTGCGAACATCACCTTTTAAGTGAAAATGTTCCAAATTGTTTTGGTAACGTAAAGATGCTGTGAGCAACAATAAACCCAGGTCAGGCTGTAGGCTGGATCATAGTTGGATAGTATACAGTATGTCACATTGTCTCGCTCTGCCTCCTGCTGCAGGTCCTGTGATGCTCTTGTGTGTCTCGAGAAGCAGCTTTATTTAGCTGTTTCGCCCCAGACGAGATTTGTCCAGCATCACATGCACAGAGAAAGGAGCACTCTGTTAACGGGCTCTTTGTGCATGTGTTTGTATGCGGTGTCTGTTTTGCAGCAGAATAGGGACTTTTCTATTTTCTTCTTCCTTCCCCAGGTAATAAACATCATCAACGCGGCCCAGGAGAGCAGTCCGGTGACGGTGGCCGAGGCTCTGGATCGCGTGTTGGAGATCCTGAGAACCACCGAGCTCTACTCCCCTCAGCTCGCCTCCAAAGAAGATGACCCCCACACCAACGACCTGGTTGGGGGGCTCATGAATGTAAGAGGCAGTTATGTGCTTTTTTTGAGTTCATTCATAAGTTTACATGCTTGAAACTCTTTATAAGGAGAGGTTAGAAATAGCATTTTTCTTTTTAAAATCACGTTGTAAAAATGTTCTTACCTCATGCGTATGAAATTGAACATGCATTCCTGTTGAACCAAGAAATGTTTGGCTTCCAAAATCAAATCAAATCTGTATTTTGGAAGTGCCAACACAGTCTTTATTTATTTATTTATTTATTTTTAATTTGTTGAATAAGACCAACTATGAGGTGAGTCACTGCACACAGATGTTTATCTTTCTGAAGAGAGAGTGGATCAGATCCATCAGTTGACTGCAGAAGACCACATTATACATTTATTATTATTATGTTTATCTACAAATCCCATGAAAAGACCAAAACCGACAATGAACCGATCCTACTAACAAGTGTTGTGTGTTTTTAAAGCCTGCTATATCTTATTCCTCTGTGCCGTAGAGCTCCACTGTTGTTAAAACACATCAATGAGCCACTTTTATAGTTTATTTGGACTCAGTCCCACACACACCGTCCTGCTGCCCCAGATACTCACTAGAGCACCAAATGTGGATTAATCCGCCGCTGAAAACAGTCCCCAACAAAAGCACTATTTCCTCCTGTTTGAGTAACGTTTGCTAAAAACTACAGTGACCAGCTGTTTTAGGAAATTACTGAGCCTTTACTAATATGTATTTGTGAACTTTTTTTCAAGATGTACGTCTTCAGAAGAAACAAAGAGCCACTGACGTCCAAAATTATTGAGAGATGGGCTAACACATTGGTGTTCTTCGTGCTTTCATGGGGTTTGTTGACGATAAATAAAAAGAATAACACCAGTGTTGTCCAGTTTCCCATTTCTAAAGATTAGTGTTTTGCAGAAAGAAATGTATAGAGTAAAAGGGTGGAAGATGTGTTATTAATAGCTTTAGATGAACCAAAGGCCACTCAGTGTTTTTCTACAATTAATTCAACCATTTCCTGTTGTTTTTGCGGGTTTTCTCCAGGATGGGTTGCGGAGACTCTCTGGGAATGAATATGTCTTCTGCAAAAGTAAGTTTTAAAGAACCAGTGAATTATCACATTTATCTCAGTGATCATGTATCAATAAATATGATAAGTCATATAATGAATTACCTCTTAAAGGCCCTGCACACCCCCATGAGTGTTTTCAGAGGTTTAGTCTTCTGCTCAGGTTGAAGTTGGCCAGAGATATGCTGGCAATTATCTGATGTTTCCAAACTTAAACGTACTAATGAGAATGAAAAAGGCAATTTATCCTGCTCAGGAGAGAGAGGTAGATGTCATTCAAGCCCATGCAGCTCTGAGAAGAAGTCTCATCAGGAACAAGAGAGAACACCTGTGGTGGTGGTGGTGGTGGAGGAGGAGGCTCACTGTACAACTGATGTGCTCTCATAATAGACACAATACGTCAACCTGGTTTTGCTAGTAGTGAATTAACGAGACATGAGCAGATCGATACCAACATGTTTATATCTTGTGTGTTTAATCCGTATAAAAACGGCAAGTAGTGGCTGGGCACAGTGATTTTTGGAGAAAGCCAGGCTAGCTGTTTCCCCCTGCTTCCAGTCTTTATGCTAAGCTAAGCTACTCAACTCCTGGCTCTAGCTTCATATTAAACAGACAGATATGAGAGTGGTATCGATTTTCTCATCTAACTCTCGGCAAAAAAAAGAAGCTAATAAGCCTATTTCCCAAAATGTCGAGCTATTCCTTTTACAGGTGCAGTTGTAGGTGTCTGGACGTGTATCCTTTCCAGCGGATTATATTTTGTAAAGTTAAAAGTACATCTCCACTAATGCCAGGGTTTCTGGCGTATGTCACGTCGGCCACAGAAATGTTTTGTTGCTCCGTTTCTTGATGAACTGAAATGGAAGAATGCCAAACAAAACGGAGAAATAGAGAAGGACACAGTGTGGACTATTGTATACTGGCATGTCTCCAACAGTTTATACCCACAACTGAGTCATGTATTCAGTCTTGTAATTACGTACCGTGCAGTGTATGACCCAGCGTGAGTGTTGGTGAATCAAATCTTAAGACAGCAGAGTAATCATAACTGGTAAATTGCACTGAACTTGCAATTTATGTGACAGAAAGAAACATTAAATGAAATAAACATTAGGGGCAATTAGGAAAATATCAAAAAATATCCTTTGAGCTGGGACAATGACTTACCTTTCCTCACAGGTTCACACTCTAAAAAGATGACTAAGACGAGCCAAACAGCGTTGAGTTAATGTTAATGAGTTAAGAGCAAGTAGGAGGAGTACAGACGTTTTAGCCTGCGGCCCTCATCATCACAGAGATTATGGAACCAGAGGTCTGCTGCCTCGAGTGAATCTCATGAATAAAAATATTACATTTAAGGTGGTTATTGTCAGGATGAAAGCATCACAATGTTCTTGTGTGTGAATTCTTCCATCTGAGTTTATTATGTAACCCCCATTATAATGATTAAAGTCACAAGAGCACTTAACTGAGAGAAGATCTAAATCAAGAGTCTGTTTTCCAAGAAACTGTCTTCTGTTTCATCAGGTTTAAACCAGTTTCATTATTTCAAGAGCTGCAGCTACTTCTGCTCTCATACAATTCTTTAAACAATCTTATCACACACCATCTTTCTACCATGGTCTCAAAGAACCAGATTTACAAAGTCTGACTCTTAACCAGTATGTTTGCACATGTATATACATATATACAGATAGATAGATAGATAGATAGATAGATAGATAGATAGATAGATAGATAGATAGATAGATAGATATTAGAGAGCCAAGATTGGTATAGCCATTTATTATTTATCCGTCAAATCCCACACAGAGCCCCCTCTCTGTTTGCCCCTTTTATGGTCAAATCACCCTGAACTGTGTGTGTGTGTGTGCGTGCGTGCTTCTGTCTACCTGCTAGATATGAGCCAGAGCCAGCTGGCCATCCCGGTCACTCTGAATGACGTCCCTCCACCCATCGCCGAGATGCTGAATGATGAGGAGCGCTGGGAGTTCAACATCCTGGAGCTGGAGGCAGCTACACACAAGAGGTACGAAGATGGTGGAAACTGCGGCCAATACGAGGACAAAGACTGCCACATTTCTTAGGTTCAGAAAAGGCCACATGACGCGTCTTTTGCATCCTCAAAATTGGCAGTTGATATCCCTCTACCTTGGTAGGAGAAAAGTTGGTTACATCTCCTGTGAATGGTAAAGGAAACCAAATGTGTCAATGATGATTTTTGTCATCTTTACCAGATGCCAGTCAACAGTGACAAGAGTTCAGGAAGTCACTGCACCCCGCCAAGAAATAGTCTTGCACATAAACCCACCTTAAAACCACAACTTGTCGGTTGGACCTGCTGTTTTGCCCTGCTTCAAGTCTTTATGCTAAGCTAAGCTAACCGTCTCCTGGCTGTGGCTTGAGAGGGGTATTGATCTTCTCATCTAACTCTTCGGCAAGAAAGCAAATTCCACCCACAGAAAGTCAACTTTTCTCATATTTCTAAACTACAGCAACTTAGTAGATGTCAATTAATGATGATTGATTCAGGGTATTGAGATAAATACATTCAACTTATATTATACAAAGACAATTTGAAGTAGGGTGCAGGAAGAAGGGATAACAAAGATACCATGATGAAGAGAAAAAGAGTGTTACTGGGCAAAGTTTAGAAACATTCATTTAAAGAACTCTGCAGTTTAAACATTCATCCCGTCTCTTGTGCGATCCCCCGCAGACCGCTGACTTACCTCGGGCTGAAGATCTTCACGAGTTTCGGCGTGTGTGAGTTCCTGAACTGCTCGGAGGCGACACTGCGCTCCTGGCTGCAGCTCATTGAGGCCAGCTACCACTCCTCCAACTCATACCACAACTCCACGCACGCTGCAGACGTGCTGCACGCCACCGCCTACTTCCTACGCAAAGAGAGAGTCAAGGTTAGAGGAAAATACACACTTGGAATGACCCCATGCTGAAATATTAATATTTCTAATAATACTTCTATAAAAGAAATATGTTACATGTATCTGTGACTTATTTTAGTCACACAGGGAATGTTTTTTTTCAGTCAGACACTTAAACATGAACAATGAGATAAGATATATTGATCCTACACAGGGAAATTCAAACATCACAGCAGCACATTAGAAAACATTAATGTACTTGAACAGATGCATAGATAGATACACTTTTAAAAACGAGAATATGATATACATTATGAACAGCTACTAAATAATATAACCAACATAAATAGTAACTCTAAATTGTATTGAGACAAAAACTAGACACAAATAAAGTCACAAGTAAAGCTAGGACCAGTGAAGTTGCAATAAAAAGTTAAATACAAAAATTGCACTTCAGGGAATGAAATTGTTGTTGCATTGGAAGCAGCAAAACCAGGTGTGTTAATTAAATTAAATCAAAAATGCCAAAAAACAAAGCGGAGGCTGGGGCAGCGAAGTTAACTGCCATGAAGGTATCAGCAGAGTAGTCGGCATCTGATTGGATATTACTAGTCAGCTGGTAGCCAAGCAGCTGATGAATGAGCCACTGATGGTGAAACCTGATAAAAATAAGCTAATGCATTTGTGACCTCAGCGCTCTGCCTGAACTAATGCTCTGCTCCATGTGTTGCCTCGCTCGTGTTGTGCCTTCCCTCACACCTGCCTTTACAGTATATTCTATCGGCATGTATTGTGAAGTAAACATTTGCTTGTGATTACTAACATGAGTTTTAACATGGGTAAAACATGTTAATAATAACAGGCAAATGTAATATCTTTCCTAGTATTCATTCTACTAATAATATTAAACATTTAATGCATTTCATTGGTCATGTCGAGGAAAAGACATCTATAACGATGAGGACTTGGAGACACAGATATGGTGGTTGTTTTCTTTATCCGAATCAAGGGTCTAAAGATATGAGGGTGTCATACACTGTGCAGATTATAAAGCCTTTGAGGCAAATTTGTGATCTTGGGCTACATGAATGAAATTGACTTGACTTGCCCTACATAGCTTTTATCCAATAAAACACATGCAAAACATTGCTTGTATAACACAAGAATCTGGATCATGCACACAAGGCACCATATGAACAAAAACAACTCCCTCCGCTTTGACTTGTACAAATTTGGCATTTGGTTGCTGGACTTGTGCTTGTTTGGAAAACAGTATATATTTTATTATATATACATTTTATTAGCCATTGTAACTGAGCAGAGAATCATACCAAGACATGTTCTATGTGACAAGATGGCCAAATTACAGTACAAAAGAGGTGTCTTCCTCACGTCACTGAAGGCCATGATATGTCCCAACTAACATTGTATAAAACCAAATACAGCACGTTTGACTGACAGCCAAGAGGGCAAAGTTTTAGTGACTGCTGTTTATTTGAATCTGCTGCTGCAAAATGTCAAAGATGTAAAAGGGGAGAAAAGTCGGTGTGCAGTCTTGGTTGTAAAATATGTTGACATGATATTTATTGCTAATCATCTGTCAGTGTTGATACTTTTCTGTACTGCTTTGGCAACATAGGTTTCTGATCTGTCATGCCAATAAAGCTCATTTGAATTTGTTAGATCCACTACAGGGATTATGTGCCGGCTGGTGTACGCGGTCTCTGTGTTGAACCTACTTTATTGGCACTGTCATCTAAAAACAAGCCCCACAGACCCCAAAAACCAGTCAACATGCGTTAATGTCAGAGTATGAAATGCATCTACAACCACTCAAAGAAGTGTGTGATTTGTGTTCATGATAATCCATCGTACAGCTTGATCTATTAACAATATATTTATTAAAACGAACCAGCTCTGGCCAGTAAACGGTGTCTGTGCAGTGCAGTCCAGTGCTGACATCCCTCTGTGTCTCTGCTGTTTGATTCAGAGCAGTCTGGACCAGCTGGATGAGGTGGCGGCGCTAATAGCAGCCACAGTGCACGATGTGGACCACCCGGGCAGGACCAACTCCTTCCTGTGTAACGCCGGCAGCGAACTGGCAATCCTCTACAACGACACGGCCGTGCTGGAGAGCCACCACGCAGCCCTCGCTTTCCAGCTCACCGTCCGAGACAGCAAGAACAACATCTTCAAGAACACCGACAGGTGGGTAGGAGCAGTTTGTGGTGCATGGTTTGAGTTCATGGAGTAATAGAATAGTGTGTGACATTATAATCCTATGGCTTATTAGTATTAGACGGATCCAGATCTGAACTTTGTCCCCTTCACCGCTGACAGGAATCAGTTCCGAACACTGCGACAGGCCATCATTGACATGGTGCTGGCCACAGAGATGACCAGACACTTTGAGCACGTCAGCAAGTTTGTCAACAGCATCAACAAGCCGATGGCTGCCATAGAAGAGACCAGCACAAATGTAAGTGTGGGGTGTGCTTAGTTTGGTACATTTTAAGATCAAACATCTCCCAGAAAAGACCGTACAGCTTTTTAAGAGTAAAATTCAAGCACTTTTCAAGCACTTTCAAGGTACCTAAACCAAAAGTGTCCAGACTCTCGAAGCCTTTAATTGTTACTATAAATGCCAGGGGACAACAAACAAATATAACAGGATTGTTTCATTTCAGATGTTAAAAGATTATTTGGAAATCAAGCATTTTTCAAGGAGTACATTCAAATTCAAGCATATTCCTAACCTTTAAAATTAACGGTTAAAATTAAGCATTTTCCAAACTTTCAAGACTTTGTACGAAACCTGTAATTATAGAAAAAATAGAGACAAATCTGTTTTAGTTTACAGTAGTTAGTTGTGTTTTTTTTTTTTTTTTTAGAGGAATTTCATGGAAATACATTTAAACCCAAGTAAATATTCATAGATTACTAATCTTTTATTTGAAACTGAAAGCCTGCCTGTAGACGAAATACACATTTTTGCATGTTTAGCTGTGACCTACTATGCACTGTCTAAAGACTGGGTTACACTAGCATAGCATAGCAAGTAATTGGAATTAATTATTTGGAAATATACACATTTAACATTGTGTAATATACCTATAATTAGTCCCAAATTACATAATTTTTTTAATCAGGAAACTTTAAAATTATAAGAAAGTCTTACCGAAAAGACTGACAATGTGTCTCAGTAAATGTGTGTATAAGTAGACATGTGCCAACAGCATGAACTGAATAGTGTGCATGTATTATTTTTCTGTACTTTTGTACTGTATTTTTCTTATGTCTTCCGTGTCCTTCCTACAGAGCGTGAACAGCGACTGTGAGGGTCAGGCCAACATCAGGAACTCTCCGGAGAACCGTCTGCTGATAAAGAGGATGTTGATCAAGTGTGCAGATGTGGCAAACCCCTGCAGGCCGCTCGAGCTCTGCATCGAGTGGGCTGGCCGGATCTCTGAGGAGTACTTTGCACAGGTGTGGGGCTGACACTGATAGAACGATGGAGTTAAAAGCTGAGAACAGTACCGTCTCTGTAAAGGGGGGCGGGCATCATTTGTGTCTTTTGATCTATTTATTGTCTCACTTTGCTTAATGTATGGCCTCTCACATTCCAAGCTGCAGATTGGGTGCATTTACCTTCACTAATATGGCTTCATTGTGATCTGTGTGTGTGTTTGCCCTGCAGACGGACGAAGAGAAGAGACAAGGGCTGCCGGTGGTGATGCCAGTGTTTGACAGGAACACCTGCAGCGTGCCCAAATCTCAGATCTCCTTCATAGACTACTTCATCACAGATATGTTTGACGCCTGGGATGGTGAGAGCTTAATTTAAGCTTAATTTTTGTGTTTTTTCTCTTTTGTGTTTTTTTTTCTCTGTGTATGCGGGGATGTGTTTTACTGTAAATGTGGTGTTTAGTTTTTATTTCCTTTTCTACTTCAATTGCAAGTGGGCTACCCCTAAAATAAAGCCCTGTACATATTTACTGTAGAGTCAGATTATGTTAGTAGGTCAGTAAGTCATAGTTTATGAATCAGACAGCCTCCTTCACAAGCTTAAATGTTTACTTTCAAAGAACTTAAGTGCTTAAAGTAACTGGCTTGTTTTAGATGTCTAAATGCACTTTTTTTTTGTCCTTCTCTTTGATAATTGTCTCAAGCCTCCTCCTTTAGTTCAAGCCTTTTTGTTCTCTGGTCAGTAAGTTTACTCAGCTCCTCCAAAAATGAAGTGAGGAGATTGAGCATGAAAGTTCATTCTTGACCTTGAAAACACTGGTTTGGCAAAGATAAATATCTTTCCACTTACTAGCTTCTTTGGGAGCTTTCAACCACATCTCAGTCGTCCTCTGCAAATGGCGCTCCAGTAAAAGCTAGTAAACGGACCTCAAGTTCAGACTTCAGACATCTCCTAATACACATCTGTTTCCTTTAATTGGCTTTCTATTTCAGTTGCGACTTAAAACTACATTTTAAAAAGTTTTTGAAATAAAGCTCTGTAGAGACGACCCCCAACAAACTTTACAGCAGTTGCTGGCCCTCAGCAGCAGTAGGAAATCCTCGGCATCACCCAACGCTACAAACCAAAGGGCTACCAGAAAGCTTGTTAGCAGGGATTCGGTCATGAACTAAAGTACTGGACAAAGTCAGAGAATCACCAGAGTTATTACAATTCATCCTGAAGGAGACATGCATGGGTTTACAAAATATCACGCCAAACCATCTAATAGTTGTCGAGACATTTCACTCTCACGCTACAGGAAAAGTCAGGGGTTCACCAAAGTCATTAGGGTTCATCCTCTGGGAACCATGAATGTCTGTCTGTACAAGATTTCATGGAAATCCATCCAATACTTGTCTAGATATTTCACTAAAAAACAAAAATGTCAACCTCATCATGATGCTAGAAGAAATGTCAGAGGATCACTAAAGTCAGAAGGGTTCATCCTCTGGGGAACATGATTGTCTGAAATATTTCAACAACCATTGGATGGATTGCCATGAAAGTGATGGGTTGACTGACCGATCAACTGCCAAATTTACTTTGGGGACTTTCATTGTTGCTAATCAATAATGGATGCATTGGATCAAATGGATCCCTGGAAACACTCGGTGACCTGAGTGTTTCCAGTTAAGTAGAAACAGAACTGGCCTGGATCCAAACCTCTGAATCACTGCCCACATTTCAGATTTGTTCAGCGATTCAAACAGAATGAATGAAACAAAACAGCAATTCAGTCAGACTATTACACAGAACCTCGTACATTCAGATCTTCACTCGATGTTTTTTTTTCATTTTTCTTGGCAGATTGCGGGATAAGAAATTACAGGAAAAGGGATGAGAAGGAGCTAATAGAAGTGGGAAGGGATAGTACGGTGCTTATAGCTCTCCATTCCCACTGAACTTCCCTTTTAGTTTAGTCTCCCCAAGAGGGAACTTGTTTACTGTCAACACGGCTCTGATGTCACGGAAAGATTCCAAATGCCAGTGGGACGGAGAGAAATTGCGAGGGCGTCAGGGGAAGTTGGGAAAAATAGTAGAGGGGATGGGGGTTTACGATCACTCGGTTTGGGGAGGGACGAGCAGTCGAGCAGAACCTCACTTACACATAAACACAAAAACACACATGCAGCCACTTTCAATTCACCAGGGTCAGTGCTGGGTCACTGTGGGGGTCATCGTTAGCTCCACAGATGCAGCGCTGGGGTCATCAACGAAGCCGGAAATGAGGATGTAAACAAACACGGTTTAAGCAGGTCATGCAGTGAGAACACACACAGACCAGAAAGCTGTGTGTGTGTGTGTGTGTGTGTGTGAGAGAGAGAGGCAGAGAGACCTTTGACCCCAGCAGTCCTTTTATGTGGGAGCAACACTGTAGCAGTGTACATAACATTAGCCACTGTACATGAACCATACACACACACACACTCGTATAAACACACATCTTCCTTCCTGCTTAAGAGCTCATGTGGAATGATAACAGGAAGTGTCTGATAGCAGGTGTCTAGTCAGTTGACATTTCACCACAGTTGTTTGTGTTTATTCCTGGATTCCTGAAATACTTTTATTTTTACAGAAGCCTTAAAGGATAGTTTCACTTCTTTTCTTTTTTTTTAAGTCTGTCTTAAAACAACACTTACATAACCGTATGTGCACTGAAAGAGTTATTGGTTGCTGTAATTGTTGCTGCTGTCCATATTGGCCCTGAGGAGATGCAGTTTTAACGTATCAGCAGTTCAGCCGAGGTTAATATGAGGCTTCGGCAATCTGAGTTAGTAAAATCAAGTGAGTATTTCCCAAGCGATTAGTTGATTGAAAGAAAATTAATCAGCAACTATTTTGATGAATAATTCTTTCAGTCATGTTTTAGGCAAACATGTCAACCATTCTGTGGCAGTTGCTTCTCCAATGTGAGTATTTGCAGATTTTCTCTGATGACATTATAAACTGAATAATTTTAAGGTTTTGGACCGTTAAAACGAGACATTTTAAGACGTCAGTTTGGACTGTGAGAAACCGATGAGCATTTTTTTACACTTCTTTTTTCGTTGACATTGACTTTATCAATCAAACGATTAATCGAGAAAATAATCGGCAGATCAATCACTAGTGAAAATAATTAGCCCTACAAAATTCCTTCTTTTTGTTTCCCTGGACGGTGTTTTCTTGCTGAGCCACAGTGGAGGGACAGTAACACAAGGAGGGAGTTTCATATTGAAAGACTTTGGAAGATACCCACTTGATTAGATAGAAACTACTGAACCCTCATTAACTTTAGTTGAACTTTAAATGAGGACTGTACGTTTTGTCCACCATCTTACACTGGAATCGCATTATGAAGGGATCTCTTCACAGCCAGTATGAACAGAAGGAATGTTTACAGCAACCAAAAACTGTTTTAACATACACATGGTCATGTGAGTATCGTTTAAAGGCAGACTTGGACGAAGGCGAACCTATCAAATCCATCAAAGCATGCCCATCTGTGTCCATGTTTGCGTTTTCTTCAACTTAACTCACCTTTTCTGTGTTTCTCCTCTCAGCCTTCGCCTGCCTGCCTGGTCTCATGGAACACCTGTCGGAGAATTACAAGTACTGGAAGAGCTTAGACGAGATGAAGTGCAAGAGCCTGCGTCCCCCACCTCCTTCTTGACCAATTCCTCGTCGCCTCCGCTCATCCATCACTCCGGGTAGGGTGGGACAGCGAACGCAGCCCTGCGGTGGAACAATTGGTCTCTTCAGCTGTGATTCGTTCACGGCCCGAAGCCGGGCAATCGGGGGACTCTGAGAGCAGACATCACTGACTGATGAACACTGAGACGCTGTTTCAATCTCAAATCACAGCCTCTTTTCTTGTGTGGTTCTCGGTGGAGGCGGTGTTCTGCCAGCGGAGAACAGGTTGTCATTTGAGGGCCCCGTCGACTGTCTGTTGCCACTTTATGGCCCTGTTAAGTATTCCTAATAGCACCGCTATGAAACTGTGTGGACCTCCATGATTCACCTGACAATCTCTACCGTACAGTGTAACACACCAGAAACCTGCACTTTAGCTAATCAAGACACTTTCATTTTGAGCTCCCTCTTGCTATTTTTGCTTTTTCCGAGTTTTTTCTTTTAAACAAATCTTTTCATTCTACATCTGTCTATTGCTGTAAGAGAGATGTGGTGAATAAGGCGGTCGCTGAACCTAGAGGCCAAGAGATGGAGTAGTAGCAAGAGGGATCTGTTCATGTTTGTCGGTGAACATGTAAGTTCCCTTGCAAATTGCCAACTTGTGAAGGTGCTCAGCTGGAATTATTCATTCTTATGAGCTGCGATACGGTCTACAGTATGAGACACTTTGACTTGTGTCTGGGACCAAATTCTTAGCAATTCCCGTCCCTGTTGGCCCTGTACAGAAAGAACTTGCTGGAAAGACTTAAGAGACGGTTAGCCACGTACCAGGGTCCAATCTGAAGGGCAGAACCAGCCAGCTCGCAGGTTTTCTAAATGTCCAGCCCCATATACAGAGGTGACATCAAAGAAGGGCTAGATTTGTGATGATTGCTGGATTTAAAGATAATGTAGCTGCGTAACACGTGGTCACTCAAACATCTACTGTTACGGCAACTTCCTCTGCATCATCGTCCCTTTTGTGCGCTGTGAAAGCAGTCAGTGAAGACAGAGGAGATCTTTGTCAAAACTGTATGTCAGAACAAATGGAGGAACAAGAATTGCACTGTATCAGAGCTGTTTTAAGTTAGAGGCGATACTTTCATCAAACAATATAAAAACATCAGACGATACTTACAAAGCTTTGTGACACTAACTGTAGACATTTGCACCCGAATAAGAAACAAATCTGACTTGCGAGTATCTGAACAATGTGAGTTTAAGTGTTCTATGTGAAGCTCCACTGACTGTTGTACGGTGCACAAGTCTTTTAAGTCCTGTAGGGGCCATGCGACGCTCTTGTCATAGTAGCGAGTAGCTGTGTTGGACCTCACAGCGGCCTGACAGATATATGAAGGAGCAACCAGAGCCATGTTGGGATCCATCTTGTAAAAACAGCAGTTGCAGAGCCAGCGTCTGTCTGCTTCTAACGCTGATCAGCCCCGGCTCTCACATGGTTTTTGTTAAACCGTGTTTTTTACTGTATCTCAGATCCTGTAAACTGCAATTCACCTTGCAGTCATTTGGCTCTCTTTTTGGGAGAAATCTAGCTGCACATGAGTTTCGAATCACTTGGATTCAGAGAAATAGACTTCAGATGATGAGATCTGTATGATGTGTCTGCCCTCTGGTGGCGACATGGGGGTGTTGCAGTAGTGGTGCACAGATCAGAAAATGAATTTTAACACATGAAGGTGAAACAGTATTGGAACGTTGCTAGCAGCACATTGAACCCTTTTGATATTGAATTAGAAATCAAAATGGTTAGTGGTTAAATCTGCAGATATCCATAACTACCTGAGCTGCTTTGGTGAAATGGTGTAATTTCATATTACCAGTTCTCGTCAAAAGACTCCCATTGCGTGAAGTAAGAGGACATGTTGCTGTGTGCGTACAGTATGTGTGTGTTTAATCCAGGAAATGCACATTACAGTGTTAACCAAAGGCACAGAGAGCTCTTTACAGGTGCCTTATTCTTTGGTCATCGTTACAGAAACAAGTCTTTTTTTTTGGTTGAAACAGTTCCTTCTGTCCTCTTACAAGAAAGAATTAGAAGAAAAGCCATACATGTTTTCAAAATCTGACTTTGGGGTATGTTGCTTGATGGTCTGTGCTGCGGTTTCGAGTTAGCTTAGTGAGTCAGTGTTAACAGTTCTGTCACGATGGTCCTGACACTGTTTTGTGCAACTGTGAGGTTTTTTAAAAGACTGAAACTGAAATCAGGTGAAGTTGGATCAGATGTGAATTCCACTATTGGTTTGTCAGTTATCGTTTCAGCTCACTTTAAAGAGACAGAGCTGGTCACATCCGTGTTCAATGTATTCATAATGATATGTAGTCATTTTATTGATGACCAAGGTCTTAATCAACGCCTTAATTTTGTCGTGTCTCAGTGTTTAGGTCTGCTATTGTTGCAATACACTGTAAACTACCTAATGTACCTGCTGTTCATGTAAATACTCATCCTAATATCATTTTTGCTTTGCATTTTACATAATTTGCTTATGTAACTTTTGTTTTGGCTGTTATATGTTGCAGGGGTGATTTCTGAAATCTATAAACCAAGATTTTATTTTATTTTTACAGTGACTTGAAATGTGGCTCCACCTCTGAATGTTTCATGACTGCTCTCGCTGATCAGGAGAAGATATTTTTGCTAGTCGATAATGAAAGATTTCTATTCACAAAGACAATTTCAATATTTCAAGATTTACACGTCAGACAAACATGCCTTTTTTTTCTGTGAGCAGCCATGACTTGAATGTGATGATATCAATTAGATCAGATGGCAGCCAGTCGCTTAACGCCTCGCTTTGAGTCTACTGAGGCAGAACCAGATTGTATAACTGCTCGTTATGTAATGATAAGCCTTCATCACTTACAGTGATTTCTATTTCCTCTCTCTTTCATCTCTGACGCTGATGATGGCTGTGGCTGCGGACGACAAGCCAATCCTGTGTTTTGTATAATTTGTAAACGGAACAATAATTAGAAAGTGATGTTATATACAGTACAAATTATTTTTCAAAGAAAAAGAAAAATCATTGGCCATGAGAACTGCAATGTGTGTTTTGAAAGATTTTACTGCCTCATGCATAGTAGTGAAAAAAAGCTTTCCATCAGAGTCACTTAAAATGTTTGTTTGAAAAGTTTCATTTAGTTTGCTCTCTGGGTTACGATGTCTTATTTTGATGTTCTGTCAAACACAAATGTATTGTGAGACAATTAAAAGCATTCTTTGAATATGAAGTTGTTACATGAATCGCAGCAGGATATCTAAAGGAATAGTTTGACATTTTGGGAAATACACTTAAGTCGCTTTCTGGTGAAGAGTTAGATTGATACCACTCCCGTATCTGTCTGGTAAATATGAAGCTACAGCCAGGAGAGCGTTAGCGTTGCTTAAAATAAAGACTGGAAGCACCTACCAGCACCTCTAAAGCTCACTATTAACATGTTATATGTTTGTTTAATCCATACAAAAACCAAAGCATAAAAACTACATGTTGGGGTTTTACATATGTGCAGGATGTAACATATTTAATCAGTGAGCTTTAGAGGTGCTGGCAGATTTTATTTACCTTCGGACAGAGCCGTTTCCAGTCTTTGTGCTAAGCTAAGCTAACCAGCTGCTGGCTGTAGCTTCAAGTGGGAGTGGTATTGATCTTCTCACCTAACTCTCGCCAAGAAAGTGAATAAACATGTCTTAACTATTCCTTTAAATTAAAACACCAGTGCAAATTATTTATCCTTAATCTTATATGGCAGATGTTGTCAAAAGCAAATCTGCAGAATAAAAGGTGCAACGTTCCCCTCACAGGACAACTGGTGGTCAAGGGTCACAACAGGGTGGTGGAAAGAAAAAACCCAAAACACCCAAATCTCTACAAAGAGAAGTGTGAAACAGGCTTATACACCAAATGTGAAGCGGCACCGAAATGAGGACTGAGGCAGGTGCTTAGACAACAAAGTACCTGCTAATCCCTGACTGGACTCCCGCAAGATGTCTGACTTCACCTCAACGTCAGAGCGCTAAAAACACTCCAGGCTGGAAATAAAAATATTGCAAATTGTTTGTTACTGGTATGAGGTATTTACTGTTTTTATTAAATTTAAATTAAATACTTGCTTTCAGTCAAAAGGCAAACAACAACCATTATGTAATCATTAAATACAAAAACAATCATTACAGTACATTCAAATGATTTCTAACCAACATCAACCAACAGCCTCACCATCTCCCTGTTCTTAAGGCAGCGATTCGAGGGTTAAAGGTCACAGTCCTCCGTTCTCCTCCAGTTTTTGGAAAAGTGCCAGGCTGCGGAGGCGGGACTGCCTTTCTCCGTTCTTCCACAGAATCAGCAGGTGGTCTGCCGAGCATGTGACCAAACCGGTCTCCTTAAAGCTCATAAACATCTGACAGAAGAGCAAAAGGGATTGTTAAAGCATTATTGTGACACCATTTTGAAGTAGAACATAAGATTCTACACTCATACAAACAAAATCATACCTGGACTGCACCTGAGTGTCCAATCAGATCACCCGTCAACTCCAGTGTCCTGATGTTTGGGACGTCCACAACCTTCTTTGACGGAGGACCAGTCTGTTTGTTTGACCGGCCAAAAGTCCACATTCCAAAGAACCCTGGTTTAATGGACAGAGAGCAAAGACTCACATTTAGAATAACGGATTAAAGAAGACATAAACAGTACAATTGATGGAAGCACTGGTTGGTGCTGCATAAACAAAATGTTTTCTGTATATTCAGATGGAGATGGAAGCCAGGTAGGATTGAAAACAGTTACATCATTAGAGGAGATAATCAACCTGAAAGTACTTATTTATTTGAAAAGCTGTAGGAGGCTTGTGCAGCTTGCTCCAATATACGTAGTTTTGCACGAGCCCTTGTTTGCCTGAATCTCTACAACAGAGGTGGCGGGTGCAAAGTTAGCACGACCCATAGAGCCATAATAGCCACATTTATGGGAAATATGCCAGGTTGAAGTATACTGGAATTTTCCTTTAAACCTGCAGTAACTGATTTTTTGGCCACTTTGGGGGCAGCGGAAACAAGTTGTGAACACAACACTGACATATCATCACCTTTTAATGATAATTCTCTGTGGGTTTTTCACTATTAGCGAGCCCCTTTCACATCACATTGCCCCAATCCCTCCCTGAGACCTTTGTTTCCCCAAATCTGTACAACAGAGCCAGACTGAAATACACTAAGTTTCCTTTAGAGACCACAGGAGATGCAAGTGATTGATTTCTGGTTTCCTGGAGACATAAAACAAACGATAGACAAATAATTGGCCTTTGGTGATGATTAGCAAGTGATGTAGCCTGAGTGTACTCTCCAGCCAAGATCTATTGAGAATCACCACAGCTCTACACTGACTGCAGACAGCTAGACCATCAAAGACAGCTCGACCACACAGACACACACTCAACTTTAGACCACCCCACTTAAGCAGAAAACACAGCCTCTCTGAGTGTTGGTACAGTACACTCTCCTTTGATATACACAGTACCACATCTGGACTGCATTACCGCATCCCCCCCCCCACCCAACACCCACACATCAAGCCACTCAACTGTACACACAAAAGTTGAGTGCAGGCAATTTTCCTCAGACTTTGAACTTTCTGATTCATACTTATGTATGTGATCATTCACTGGGATGGCAGATTTCTCAAGATGGCAAACCCACAGGAGGAAATGGGACGATGGCCTACTTCTAGATATGTCTGCGTGTATGTGTACAAAGTATGTTAACTACTTAACATCCTATCATGATATTTAAGATCAGACCTGATGTGTTTGTGTGTATGTGTCACCTGAAGAGGCTGGTTCAGCAGTTAAAGGCAGGTCTTGGATCTCCCACATCCTCACGCTGCCATCTTCAGAGCAGGACATCAGCTCGCTGAAACAGAGACGGCGTCACACCAACATTTCAGTCTAACAGCTAAAAAACACATTACGTCATTTTTTGACAGGCGCACCAAAGATCCACACAGCATAATCCAATTACTGAAACTACCTAGCTACTCAGAAAAAAATCTGATTTTTAATCGTATTCAGTAAGCCTGCTGCATTACTGTCGGACTGTGTTTCAGACCACCTTATTTTAACAGGAGCCATTAAAGAGCCGTTAGAACCGTTAATAGGAGCTTTGTTTCAGCAGTCATGTGGATGACAAATGGACTGCATGCTTGTTGCAATGTTCAGTCTGGACCAGTTGTTCACAAGCTAGGGGTCGGGATCCCCACAAGGGTCGCAAGATAAATCTGAAGGGTTGCCAGATAATTAACAGAAGAGAAAAGCAGAAAAAAACATATGTATATTTTTTCAGACTTCCCTATAATCTTTGCTTTTTGTTCTTGTAGATTACTGAATAGGTGTACGTCTTTGGGACTCTAACATATAAACATAAATATTCTAATAAAAGGTTGGTTGATCTGGTCACAGCTGGAGATACGCAACCGAGGACAAGGGGTCATAAGCCAAAAAGGTAGGGAACCACTGTCATCATTTACGATACTGAATATCTCCAAAGTCAAGTGTGACCACAGGTTTTATAAATGCATCCATGGAGAGAATTCTTCTTGTGCATGCTCTCAAAGCTGATCATTCATAGAAGCAATCAGTGGCAAATACAATATTTATCCAAAGAGAAAACTAATTATCTTTTTAAATTAATCATACTGCAGCCTTAATTTTCTGTCACACTTTGGAGAGGTTAGCGACAGGAACTTGTAAGACAATGTCTGGACATATTTACCTGTCAGATAACATCATGGTGTGTAAGACATTAGAGTCATGGGCAACCTTCCTGTACGCCACCACTGTCTTGTTCAGAATGCTGTACACGTACAGGCCGCTGCCCACAGCTGCAAGGATGTGCTACAAAACACACACACATTACGTTTGTTTATGGATCACAATAACAAAACAACATAGTGACAATATATCATGATACACAACAGGTGCAACCACTCATCCCGTCTTCCTCACCTTTCCATTGGAGGTCAGATGCTGAATGGACATCTCGCTGGGTTTAGGAGCGGCCAGGCGTATTTCAGCCTGAGTGCAGGCTTGTGACTCCTCCCACAGGATGTGCTCATAGGCCAGGATGTTCCAATCGATCGCATCCCATAAGATCAACTCGCCCACATGGGAACCGCTGGCGAAGAGCCCGTCTGAGGAAGACATGGTGTATATATGACGTGTACATATTGTCAGGGGTTGAAGCTCAACGACTGCCTTGGCTTAACTCGGGTACGTTAACTTCAGAAGGAAAAACTTCCACAGGACTCCGATGTAAAAAAGGATAAAACAAAGTATTTTTATTCAACTGACCAAAACCTGTATGTATGTATGTATGTATGTCCTTTGATTATCTCAACAACCACGTAGCCGATCAACTCATATTGATGAGGACCCAAAGGAGTGCAGTGTCGAATGTGGTGCAATTTGGCCAGATGGTGGCGCTATAACAACAAACTTTACATTTTGGACTCTAACTTTTGAACCCTAAGTAAGGATTCTGTGGGTCCAGACGAATCTATCAACATAAGCCACGCCCATTTGCGTCTAGATTTGCCGCCATTTTGAATTTTGTCCAAATCTGTTTTTTCGCTACTCCTGCTACAAATTTTGAGCAATCTTCACCAAATTTGGTACAGAACATCTCTGGACCAAGTCAGAAAAAGTAACATTTTTGGATGTTTGATATTCCATACAGTTTGGCTATTTTAACAAATTACTATTAATCAACTCAATGAAATCACTTATTTATCACAATTTACAAAATACAAAACAGACTGCGCTTATTTATCAAACTAGAACATATATAAACGTAACTTGGCTCCCACACATATGAAGCAAAGGGTACGACATGTAATTTCTCAATATCTCAAAAGGGGAAAGCAGCCATTTTCATTTTCAATGATGATTTCCAGACAGACTTACCATTGACGTTGATAAGAGCTCGAATCTGGTCCTGGTGGTCGGACAGGGAGCGGATCTCATCCATCGACATAGAGGAGTCAATACAGACAGTCAGCCTGTAGATCACTGCAGAGAAGACAAAGTAATGTTCTTTAAAGCCATGTAGTTTTCATATATTTGCAGGTATTGAACACTTGTTGTCAAAATCTGCCTCTTACCTATCTGTTTATCCATAGCAGCTGCTATGCAGTTCTTGGGCAGCTCTATCAAAGCAGTTATTCCTGCAAAATACCAAAACACAATGACAATATTAATCGGTTTGTGTGCAAGCAGCAGTGTCAGGGGTGAGCACAGTTGGTGCAACAATCAACACACAAGTTTTATTGTGACAGTCATCTTTCATTTTGTTTCTCCTTACCAGTGTCGCTGTGGTTTGGTCTGTGACACTGTAGCTGGAAGTCTTTGTTCCACACGCACAGCTCTTCCCCGCCGGAGACCCACACACACAGCCGCTCCAGCACCAGCAAACACTGAGAGACACACACAGCTGGATCAGCACATATACAATACAAATACAATGTGCTATTTTTAATTTGGACACACAATATCAGTGAAGAAAAGAAACCAAATATAATTAACCTATAGATGCTGCAATTAACCTTAATCTATGATCAAGAGGAGGCAATTAGCATTTTTAGCTTAAATCATAGCTGGCAGAACAACCTTTAGTGTCACACATTTTAATTAGCATGTTACATATCTTGCCAACACAGACTTAATTGCCCAGAGTTGACTGGCATATGCAAGAAAATCTAATGTGTGGGACCGAGACGTACTGTATCTGTTCTGTATTTGTACGTATGGAGCACTGAGCCAGCATGTCTGCAGCTTTAACGGTTTCCTTCTACTACTACTACTTTCAATTTTTTATCTTTTGCAATGTTTGAAGATACAAATATTTGTTTGCATGATGCATTTCAGACATGTTCTTGTCAGGGAATAATAAATAACACAGAAACCAAGTGTAACATGAAACCCTGAACTCAAAGCTGAAGAGTACAAAACAGCAATAAGAAAAGGAAACTTGGATTATGTACTAACTAAAAATGACATAAATAACAGTTTCTCAAGTCGCTGGCAGAATGGAGCACCATCACAGCTGATGATATAACAGCTACTGAGATGAAACTGGATATTAACATAAACTTCTGTTGCCTTTCAACTAAACATATTTTATAATTTAAATTAAAACATGTTTTTTTATGTGTCACAAGGAAATCAAACTGTATGAATGAGCATGCAGCGCCAACCGGTACAAACTGGTACTGTGTCGGTCTGGTTTTGGAGCACACCCATTGTTCAGCTATATCAATTACCTTTACAGAAGACTGAAGATCTGAAATGGTCTGAACCCTGTTGCCTGTATCAGGGTCCCACAACTGACAAATAAGATTAAGGAATATCAAGTTTGAATTACAAACACAACAATTCCACATGAATGATTTCAGTGTGTGTTTGCTCTGTCTTTTGGTATGAGGATACACTGAGACTGCGGTCTGAGGAGGCTGTGATGAGCGAGGTGTGCGATGCGAGTCCATTATTACAGGTGAAGGTGGTTATGGCTGTTATTTGCTGGGAATGGCCCCTCAGCTCCTGCAGCCTCTCCCCGGTCTAACAGTCAGAAGAAGAAAAAAAAGCAATTAGTGCCACTGTGTTGTGTGCAATTTCACAATGCACTGAAATAATCAACTTGCAACGTATTACCTCCACGTTCCACACCAAAACAAGGCCATCATCCCCTGCTGAGGCACATCTGGAAAACATAAGATGAAAGGTGGGAGTTGTTTCTTGCAAGTAGACTCATACGTGACAAAAATACTTCAGGGGCAGACCTCATCTTTTTTGCGAGTTCACGAAGCGTAGTCAAACACACCAAGTTAATCTCTATCTGTGTGAGGAATTATTTCCCGTAGGTCCATCTCCACCCAAGAAATCTTTAAAAAAATAACATCTGTCCTGGAGGCTTTCCACCTTCACTTGCCCTCTGACCCTCAACCATCCACACTACCTGTTCCCAAAATCAACAGACAGGATGAGCGGATAAAAAAAAAAGAGATACAATGAGAAGAGAGGAACTGTCCAGGATACATTTTCGGACTTCAAAAGCAATCTGGAGAGAATTTTCTGGCCTTTGCCCCCAACTGTGGACCTGTGTGCGGAGAGGACGAGACCCAGAGGAGGGGGTTATTACTGGAGGAGACCAGGCGTGAAGCAACCCCCACCTCCTGACACACACACACACACATTTAGTTCGGTTATAAATCCCAATCTGACCACTTATGCAGACCCACTCTACCATGCCAGTGTGCAGCATGCTTCCACAAAGCAGCGCAGGGAGGAGAGCAGGTGCAAAACCTTTATACGTGTGCGTGCATGTGTGTACGGACAGCATTAAAAGGCTTTGGTTATACTGTACTGTGCACACACAATCACATAGTGGTGATGATTGGGCTCTTGTCATGCTCTGTAAGTTTGCTGTAGGTGAGGATCTCCTGTCAATCACAGAGGGATAGAGGCCAGCCAAGGGTAGAGAGGAGAGAGGTTAGAAAGAGAGAGAATAAGGGGAGGGTGGGGGTGTGTTGTGGTCTGCTTACCTGAAGTCATCAATCTGCACCAGAAATCGAACAATGTCAAAATGTCCTTTCAGCACCTGCAGCTCAGTGAAGCAGTTTTTGGGCTGTTCCTCTCCAATGCACAACACAGGGCTTTTCTGCAGACATAAGAGGGAAAGTAGTGAGACAAACAGGCTGTGATGCAGAGGCAGACAGTGGAGGAAAGTAACTCAGTACATTTACTAAAGTATTGTACTTAAGCACGTTTTTAAGGAACTTGGACTTTATTTAAGTATTTCTATTTTCTGCTACTTCTAATGCACTACATTTCAGAGGGAAATATTGTACTTTTTACTGCGCTACACTTACATGAGAGCTAGAGTTTGAGAGTTACAGATTAAGCTTTTACCTTAAAACAACATGATGAGCTTATTAAATACAATGCATCGTTAAAGATTGAAGCTGTGGTTCCCAACCTTTTTGGTTTGTGGTCCCTTACCAAAAAGGAGCGTCTACAAGTAAAAATCCTGCATTCAAAATCTTATTTAAGTAAAAGTCATTAAAGTATTATCAGCAAAATGTACTTTAAGTATCAAAGTAAAGGTACTCACTATGCAACATGTAGTGTAAGCAGCATTTTAATATTGTAGCCAGCTGCCGTAGTTGCTAATTTTACTCATTTTATAATCTTTTGGATGATATAATTTACTGTATAACAATATCTTGGTATTATATATGCTCATTATAGGTTTTTCCATCTGCAAAATAACTAGCACCTACAGCTGACAGATAAATGCAGTGGAGTAAATAGTACAATATTTACCTCTGAAATGTAGAGGAGTTGAAGTATACAGTAGCATAAAATTAATATACTCAAGTAAAGTACAAGTACCTTAGAATTGCACTTACAATACTTGAGTTGTAGGTACATGAAGCTGATGGAGATTAGAGAGGTGTGTATTAGCCCAAACAATATTACCATGAATCAAATAGGAGTGAATCATGGAATAATAACATTGCTCAAACTTCGTAGAGTACAGCTAACATACAGCTTAACATATTAGCTTTACTGAGGTAACGTTAGCTAGCTACCGTTACACCTTACCTCCACTGAACCCTGAGCTTCTCGACCACCAAGAATCCACCGAAACATGACTTCGTTTATTAGCGACTAACTGAAGGAACAGAATGAAGCCAGTTTACATATTTATCCGAATATGAGCCAAAAAAACACAGCTTAAGATGTACGTTAGCATAACAAACAAGCTAACGTTACAGGCGCGTGCATTTTATATTACCAGTCATTAGCGTAAACACAGACACCGAAACGCTTCCGCTTGATGGAAATATCGTCCTATTTATCGCCCTCCTGGGAAAAATATTGGGACGTAACGTTTCGGGATAATTTCACCAAAGCGGACAAATGTAACGTTACAAATACATTAAGTACGTAAGCTAGCTACATGTTATAAAAGATGCATTTCTGTCACGATCACAACAAATCATTCATGTGACTCAAACTACGGAAGCTTTGGTTGGACACGATTCATTCAAGCCGACAGAAAATTGGGAAGTGAGTAAGAACTGCCAAACACTGTATTTTAATGGTGGTGAAGGTTTTAGAGAACTCAGCGACATTTATTTGTGTGGTATTTTATTAAACACGATATTTTATTTATCGTGTTTTCCTTAAAGACCCCCTCAGACATGTAAAAAAAATACTTTGTTTTTAATAATATTTTGGGGTTTTCCACACAAAAAAGTGCAATTACCTTATCAAAAATTTCTTGAAATTACAATTAGGCCACTCCTTCTATCTCATTGACAAATGTTGCCAGTTTTGACTGACAAAAAGTAGCCCTATTTTACATTTTCCCAGGACGGCCTCTGGTCATTAAAAATTAAAAGTCTTCACTTACATGAACAGATGTAACCTTTTACAAGTCTTTTATCACAGAGATGAGCCGAATAATAATTTGAAAAGGAAAAATGTGGTTTTGATGGTTATAAGTTATTGGCCATTGTGTGTCAAGCCAAACCTATTATGTCGATCTAAATTATCTTACTTGGAGGAGAGAAGGAGCCGATTTATTGGAATTTAGCCTAAAGTTGGGGGAAACCACTAAAATGGTATAGCCCAAATTATCACACTGGTGTAAATTGCATAGGCTACTGGACCACAATTGGCTTCCAAACTAGTTGTGAATGCTTGCAAAATCGTACAAAATGCACACAGATTTAAGGTGAGCGCATTAAAACTTTCCCCCTTCAGCCTTTTAGTGTAAAACTGTCTGCACAGTGAAGCTCAAACATCCAAGTGAAGTAACAATACTTTAATGTTTTATTAAAATTTAATGTTAGCACTGTGTATCACCGTGTTGAAATGGGTGTCATTCTCCTTTATACAACTAGATGGCAGTGTGTAACAATCCCATGAGACCAGAGGAAGGTTCAAACCTCCATTAACCAGGGAAAACCAAGCAGGTTTATCAAGTGTTTCCCCTTGCATTTATCTAAATTATTAGTTTAATTCTTGAAGGACAAAATCAAATCATTTGTTTGACTCTCTTGTATGATTTCACTCTCTCTCTGCCTACAGTTTGTCTCGTTTCTCTCCTCCTTCCCATGACTTCTGCATTCATGTTGACCTGCTCTCCCTCCATATCCTCTTCCTCCATTCTACACTCTCCTCCTCTCGGTGTCTCCCCTGTTAACACACAGATACACACACATACCAGACACACACACAGTCACACATCACCCTAGCTGTGTCTACTCCTGCTCCCCCGATTGAGACGACACGCAGTGTAGGGCCTGTGACCTTCATGGTGGCTCAGATCTGCGGCTGGCACTGATTTCTGATTTAGTGTCGATCCGCCGCGCTTGTCAGGGGCTGCGAGGTGC
The DNA here is from genome assembly GCA_008360985.2 of Macquaria ambigua. NCBI lineage: Eukaryota > Metazoa > Chordata > Actinopteri > Centrarchiformes > Percichthyidae > Macquaria > Macquaria ambigua. Next base: position 203,782 of record VMKM01000244.1, on the reverse strand, counting down.
TTTCCATGCGGTAATAGAAAAGCTCAAGGGCAGCTGGAGAAAGGAGGAGTGTTAGAGGAGAGGGATTGGATGAGGTGGAGTGAATGGGTTTTAGATTTGGGGATGGGTGATGCTCTGTTTGTTTAACTATGTGTCAGACGTCTGAATGAATGGGTCAAATATGTAGACTCTGGAGACGTGTTTGGAGTCAGTATATAATTAATTCAAAGGATGTGAATGAATGTGATCCAAGTACAGGACCACAGCCATGCTAGCAGCTCTCTGAGGCACAGTGGTGCTTTGAGCTAAATGCTACTGTCACCATGTTAGCATGCAGATGTTTAGCAGGTATAATGTTTACCATGTTCACCATCTTAGTTTAGCGTGTTAGCATGCTAACATTGAATAATTAGCACTAAACACAAAGTACAACTGAGGCTGATGGGAATGTAATTAGTTTTGCAGGTAAGTGATGGACAAATTCAAAATCTGACCCGATGATGGCGCTAGATGGAAAGTCAGAGAATCACTAATAATACCAATATACTCGATATTTCCCTACTTCCCTATCCTGTCTGAGGCACTCAGCCCAAAGTCCATTCATTCCACAAAAATCTTCAAAAATAGGTTGCAAATATAACATTTCTCTTTTTTTAAGTTTAAAAAGAAATTCTAAAACAGCTGGGCACTGTAGTTTTTAGCTAACATTACTGAAACTGGAGTACATAGTGAATTGGTTGGGGACTATTTTCAGCCGCGGATTAACACACATTTGGTGTATTAGTGAGTATTTACAGTAGCAGGAGGGTTTATGTAAAAATCAAGATGGAAAGCCAGAGAATCACTAATAGTATTAGTAATTACAATTCATCCTGAGAGCAAAAATGAATGTACCAAGTTTCATGGCAATCCATCCAATAGCTGTTGAGATATTTCTCCCAGAGCCACAAATGTCAACCTCGTGGTGGCGTTAGATGAAAAGTCAGGGGATCCTCAGAGTCATTAGGATTCATCCTCTGGGCACAATGAATGTCTGTACAACATGATGTACAAGTCCATCCAGTAGATGTTGAGATATTTCACAGAATAAGTGAAAATATTGACCTGTTGGTGGCGCTAGATAAAAAAGTCACAAGTAATTAGGATTCATCTTCTGGGCACAGTGAATGTTTGTACCAAATTTCATAGCAATCCATCCAAGAGTTGATGACGCGTTTCAGTCCGGATCAAAGTGGTGGACCAACCAACCCACTAACAGTCCAGTCAGTGGGTTTCAATGCTGCTAGCATGGTTAAAAAGGACGCAGAGGATGCAATAAGGGTAGGATTGTGCCAAGAAATGTGGTGGGAAAGTGAACATTTCACAAACACATTAAAGGGTGAAGATAAGGAAGAGTCGAGAACAGAAAGGTAGAGACTCAGGAGTTCACCGGGAAGAAATGGGAGAAAAAAGTACGGGGCTCCTGAGTGCAGCAGCTTCGGTGTGGTGTAGACGAGGTGTCAAATATGACCAATAGCAGGAATCAGCTAAGAGGTGAAGTCATGATGCGATGGCCACCAAAACACTCACAGCACTAAAGAGTCAGAGCAAAGAAAAAAAAGTCTGTCTGCTCCCTCTTCCTCCGCTACAGTGCCTGAGCTCATCCCCCCTATCTCCACCCTGTAAGGAAAACAAATGGTTATGATGATGGAAAAGGAATTAAGCTGTAATTTGACAATGGGCCAACAACAGTATTCAATAACAGGCTCGCTCCCTCGCTGTTCGGAGGGGTCTTGTAGGAGAGAGAGTCTCATTCCTGACCAACACACTTCACTGTCCCTCTTCATCAGGCTTTCACTGTGTTCTGCTTTACCTATAATACCATGGGCGTCTGCCTCACATGGGATCTGCACTCAGTCCTCAACATGCAGGAAAGCACCTTCATAAGTCCACAGCTAATGATATACAGGATTTGTGTTTAATTCATGTTTCTTTACAAAAATATGACTAAAATGTTTTTTATGTTAGCAATACCAATATTATCAATCTTTTCCTACGTCTCTATCCTGTCTGAAGCACTCAACCTGAAGTCCATTCATTCCACAAAAATCTTCAAAAACAGGTCACAAATATAACATTTAATGTTTATTTTTTAAGATTCAAAAACAGCTGGGCACTGTAGGTTTTAGCTAACATTTCTAAAACTGGAGTAAATAGTTGTATTTGTTGGGGACTATTTTCAGCCGCGGATTAACACACATTTGGTTTATCAGTGAGTATTGACGGTAGCAGGACGGTTTACGTAAGATTGAATCAAAATAAACTACAGTGCAGTCATTGGTCACTGTAATCATTCCTCCTTTCCTTACTGGCCATGAAAAGACACCATCCTAGCACGACTCCAATGTAACAGTTGAAGGACAACAATCTGTGTAAAAATGCATGCTAAAGTTTAGCTGAAGATATGACACTTCAGCAGTCTGAGTTACACAATTTATCTGGGTATTTTCCACAATTACAGCCTTTTCAGTACAAACATTTCTCTTTGCAGCAGGGAAACACATTCTGGGGGGAAAACAACAGTCTAAAGGTCTCAGTTTGCTTTAAACGACCAAGCTCGTATGAAATGTCATCTGACTACGTCAAAAGGCAAAAGCATTCATACCTACTACCTTCTTACCTACCGTCATAGCGCGGCGTGAGATGCAATAATCGTTCAAATGGGGATAACGGTGCACACTTTCAGACAGTCTCTCTTCAAAGGCATTCACTGTGTTGCACTCACTTGTTCACACGCAAAGTGACAGAAGTCTCTGTGTGAAGTGAGCGGAAAGTAGTGACATTTTTCTGATGTATCCCCCTCCTTCATGATCCCGATGTTGGAGAGGGGTCGGTTTCAGACGCTGTTCTGACAAGTACTTTGTTTCAAGCATACTCAGGCCTACTTGAAAATATCTGAACCTATCCTTTAAAGGGCCAGTCACCCAAATAACCAGAATACATTTGTCACTCACGCGCCTCTACTGGTACTCAGCCATGCAATTAGATTTTTAGTTTTGAAACATCTGTCTCTGAGAAGTTCGCCTCCATCCTGATACAACGGAGGTGGGTTGATTTTTCTTTCTTTCTTTCTTTTTCAGTCCTTGTGCCAGTTTTTCTAGATAATCCACAGACCAGTAGAAAGTAGTTCCAATAAAAAAAGGTCCGCAGAAAATATGGTTTTGTTTTTTGTTGTTGTTGTTGTTTTTTACTGATCCTTTAAACTTGTATGGTGACACTAATGGCATAAGAGCTTATTAAAACAAAGTGGATGTGGATCCGATTAGAATATATATGGCACATAATCCAGAGGATCGTGGTCTAAAGCTGACCAGAGAAGATGCCTGAGTGTAGTCAAGCTTGTCACTTTGATTTGTCACATGAGTATGACTGTAATTGCTGTGTTTCAGTCATCATAGGTTAATTATCAGCCTTGACCTATTACATACACACATACAGACACTCGCACACTTTAGACGTGGGGGTGGAAGGGCTGCTTTTGTACGAATCCAAAAAGAAGACACACAGCACAGTAATGTAAAGCTGCCGATTCTCTTTTCTTCTGTATCGTCTTCCTCTCTAACTGATCATCACTGTCTGTCTCTCACCCCTCCTCCCTCCCTCATTTGGTGACCCACTAATGTTCTGTTCATTTTCTCTTATGAATAGATAATGGGCAAAAATCAAATCTCTTCATTTGCATGTAATACAATTAAGACCTTTTCAAACAATGACAAATGGAGGGAGCAGCGAGACGTCAGTCAGCCTCGTCAGTGAGAGAGCAAAGGCAGCGTCGGCGAACCTCTCCATTTTAACGAAAATTAATAAAACCTTCAAATGGGATTTTCTCGCCGCCATCTGGCATAACAATCACCAAGACACTCCTCGACTCTGCCTGTCAAATAAAATTAAACTTCTCATGAATTTGGATTCATAACGTGGATGTGGAGCCACCAACATACCTCTAACCCCCAAACACTCAAGGGATTAGATTTTTTCTTTTTCTATCAATAATGATTTCAGAGATCAGTTTCTCTTTTTCTCACTGGTTGATTTAAGGACAGACATTGGAAACATAAAACTTGGAAAACACGTTCAGCCCACATGCCCATATTTACATTAATATAATTTTGTTGCTTTATTTGTTCATACTGGTCCTGAAGAGCTCCCTTTATGCTAAGCTAAGCTAACCGGCTGCCGGCTCTGGCATCATAGTTAGCATACAGACATGAGAGTGGTATCAATGTTCTCATCTAGCTCTCTGCAAGAAAGCGAATACAGTATTTCCCAAAATGACGAACTATTGGTTTAAAGGATAGGTTCACATTTTCTGTCTCAAAACAAGAGATGGGCGACAAACTCCACAGTCCACCTCAGCTGCAGCGAAAGAAAAGGGACATTTTAACAAAAACTGGTGACAGCTGAAGCCTCATTTAGCTTCAGCTAAGCTATCAAATGTATTTTTGCACAGAACGAATACTGTGGATTTTGTCCCCATCTCTTGTTTTTAGACAGACTTGGGAAAAAAGTCTTTAAAGCAATAGTTAAACATTTTTGGGAAATGTGCTTGTTTGCTTTTACATGTCTGTACGCTAATTATAAAGCTAGAGCCAGCCGCTTAGCTTAGCATAGCATAGAGATTGGAAATGGGGGAAACAGTTAGCCTGGCTCAGTCCAAAGGTAACAAAACCTGCCTACCAGCACCTCTAAAGCTCACAGTCAACACGTTATATCTATTTTTGTTCTGTACGAAAACTGAAATGAAAAAAACAACAAGTTGTGCACAGTTACTTCATCACACAAGGGTTTTTGTACAGGTTAAATAAATATAACATGTTAATAGTGAGGTTTAGTGGCCTTTAGACAGAGCCAGGCTAGCTGTTTCCCTCTGTTTCCTGTGTTTATGCTAAGCTAAGCTAACTGCCTGCTGGCTCTGGTTTCTCGTCAAGAAAGTGAATAAGCGTATTTCCCAAAATGTCAAACTATTGTTATTTTTGTTAAGATAATCACAAAAACATGGACCTTTGCAAGTAATTGTTTTGATTTCTAATACGCATATTCATAAATATACATTCACATCATTTCATTCAGTCATCTTCTTATCATGCACACATATAAACACACATACATCCACACCTACACACAAACTGTCTCTCTCTCTCTCTCTCTCTCTCTCTCTCTCTCACACACACACACACACACACACACACACACACACACACACACACACACACACACACACACACACACAGGAAAATTAATGAGCTCTCATTCATAATCCGGGGTAGAGAGAGCCATATTCACCCTTGGATGGTTTATTGACTGATTTCATTTATTTGTGTGGAATAAATAGGAGGTAAACATTGGCTCGCTCGCACATTTTCCGCGACACACTCGCTGCACAGCATTCTGGGAGAAATGATCCCACTGGCAGCAGGGTCACTGATTGGCTACCTCGTCAGCGTGTGACAAATTACCCAATGAGAAATAGGTTACCCATTTCCACAAACTAATTAACCTGGGTGATAGTGAAACAAATTATTACATTTATGTAATATTATTTCACATCTGTCGCTAGACTGCAAAAATCTTCATCCCCCCCCCCAGTTGCTTCTTTGTTGTGATTATAAAAACACCCAGACATCATGAGAAAGCCCTCCTGTCTGTTGTAACAATATTTTTATATAACACTTTTATATAATAATTAGTGTTAAATAACCTCCAGTTTAAAATGTTTTCAAAATAACACCTTGGGAACATGACGGGTGGTATCTATGAAGGGTGGTGGAGGTACATCAGACAAAAAAAGAGCTAAAAGAGCCCGTTTGGTGGTTTTTGGACGCTCACCTGTCAGCAGACGTTCAGTATCACCTCTAATAAGATTCATTCCTCTTACTATAAGTTGCCTGCAGCTGCCAGAGTTGTTGACGATGCTCCAGACAGAAGTTGGTAGTTTTCCTCAATGACTATATGCCATTTGATCCTACTTGACCCCTCCGATTGTTTGAGTCCATCCATGTGGAGTTTAATCCCTCTGCCTTTAACCAACAATGGCAGACCCTTGAGCATAAACTATGATTAAGTTAACCTAACGAGACCTGTCTGAGGCCCAGTAGCGCCTGCTGATGGCGAATTCCTCCCCTCTGTCGAATAAAATAAACCTGGAAATGGAAATACATATACAACCCCCCCTCTAAAGACACTTAACCTTAAACAGCTGCTAATATTGTGGATTACTTTCAAACTAACCTTGTCTAATTGTTAACGCAGTGAGCTGTTGGGATAAATTAAAGGTTAACTTTAATACTCTCTAAGATTGCTTAAAAGCCGTCTTATTCAGTCCTGACTCTGCACTTTTATGACTTCAGTCTATTGGTTTCTTCTGGAGAGATGCAGCTTCAAGAGCAAATATTGTGTCCCTGAGGTCAAAGTTCATTCTTCACATTCGGGAACAACATAAAAATACACACTTCATACTGTTTGTATCTTTCTACTGGCCAGAGCCAAAGGAACTTTCATAGGAATGAATAGATTTCCTCATAAAAAGCAGAAGAGGGTAATTATTATTATTACATTATTATTTCCACATTATTTGGGCAAGTAGCAGCTGAGCGAAGGCAGCATGGGGTTAAAGGGTTAAAAATAGCATGCACTGTCATTAGTTGCCTCTAATAGTCCAAAGTAAAATCATGAATTTACCTGTAGGTCGCACAAGGAAGCACTCAAACGCAGAGTCTGTGCTGCACCTCAGCGACAGATCCCGGTAAAGTGAAATGCAGAAAAATGAAAAGTGAAACAGAAAAACAAAACAAGGAAGCAAAAGAACATTAAAGGATGATGAAAAAATAACAGTTTTGCAGCCGTCAGAGAGCTAAACCTGTCTCTGACTTTATTTGATAGAAAATCAGAAATTAGGTGAAAGATTTGCATTTGGAGCAGAGGTGTGGGGGCGTATATATATATATATATATGTGTGTGTGTGTGTGTGTGTGTGTGTGTGTAGTCTGGGGGTGGGCCAGCATCCTGTGGATCCAGCCTGAAATAAAGAACTCAGCTAGAGAATTTACCTAAATGATGTGAGTTTGCCAAAATAGATGCATCTGCAGCACAAGTTCTGTACAATAAGAGAGCTCTCAGTTTGTCCCGGACGTGACGCCACAGCCCTGCCTTCATGTTCGAATCCACCTTCAGTTATTATATGTACAAAGCCTGATTGTCACTGTTTTATTATTAATATATAATATGTGGAAATGGGATCAGGATCTTTTTCAAACATAAGATTCATAATTTCATTGTTGCAGGTGTCACACGAGAATTTTAAAGCTCCTGAAATTCATGATTTTAGTCGACTGAATATCAAGTTTCACAGCCGCTGAACGTTCATCTTGTTTCAGGCTTTATATTAACCAGGTCTGGTTTGTGTTTTCAGCTAAAAGATAACAAAATGAAAAATAACACCTTTTGGACCTCTGCTAATTTGTCTGTTTGGTCCTGACTGAGATTAAGTTTGACACCTCTGATCTTGCCTAAATTATTAATTGGGAACTGAGCGTTCTGTGTGGAGATGCTCCTCGATACACTCCAGCTACTGGAAGAGAAATGCATAACTGAATGACGATCAGTTTCTTAGTTCTGTATGGATGAGAACTAGTCTGGTCCTTTTACAGGATGACTGGTCTGATTCCATACAGGATCTGCAAAACCTGAACACACGAATGATCTCCTCACTGTTTTTAAAACCAGGTCCGGTTAAGCAGCACCTGGAACCAGAGGCAGAGGTGGAAGACGACTTTTTAATTATGTAAAAGTATCAACACCACAGTGCAAAACTACTCTACTACAAGTAAAAGTCATGCATTCAAATAAGTGAAAGTACAGAAGTATTAACAGAAAAATACTTAAAAAGTAAAAGTACTCATAATACAAAATAGCCCCTTTTATTATGGACTGTATATTATATTTTTGGAGTATTATTATTTATGTTGTAGCTGGTTGAGGTGCAGCTGATTTTGACGACTTTATATAATGTTGGGTTGTTTAATCTTTAACAAAGCATCTCTTATGGATATTTTATAAACTACGCGTAGTAGCTATCAGATAAATGTAGTGGAGTAAAAAGGACAGTATTTCCCCGTGTAATGTAGTGAAGAAGTATAAAGCAGCATAAAAAAACAAAAATAAAGTATAGATAGCACAAAATTGTACCAGAGGTTTGCATTTCTGACCAAAGCCCTGCTGCTAAAGAACACTCTTCCTGCTGCAGTTTCACTTTATTTGTTCAATGCTGTTTATTTTAGCCTTTAAAACGAGTTTCACACCATCTTTGCTGTAGGAGTCATCTGTAGATGAGGTCACTGAAAGACCTGGCCTGATGATGTCACGCCATGATGACGTCATAGATTGAACAGATGACCTGCAGGTGATTCATGATGTAGTTTGAATCGGAGGTTTAAGCATGTGTTGGATTAAAATTAAAGCTGCATACAATATTTATTTTTCTTGCACTCCTAAAGTTAAATAAACCATTTAAAAACCAAATGGATTACCTAAAAACAAAGTGCATTGTCTCAACTGAAAACAAGGCAACAAGTTTCTCTTATAGCTCAAGTTGACATTTTTGGAGATACATGTTTTTTTTAAAGGACAGCGACACCATCACTGAGGCCCTTAAACTGCTTCAAGAAAAGGAGGGTTGATTCATGATGTGACATAATTGAAAATGATTTTTATTTGATCATTTACATTTAATTGATATAAACATGTCCATGAAACAAAATGATTCAAACATTTAAGAAAGTCAAGTATTTGATAATAAGCACAGACGTAATTTTGGAAACATAAGTTATCACAAACTGACCAAATGGGAACAAGAGTGCTTCCGCTACACAAAACATCCTATATAACAGATTATAGTTAAAGTCAGTTTCCATGTCTTAATTTATAGTATTTCCCTTTTTTTTGACAGCACATGCAGTCAAGTCCTCTTCCATGTTGTCCTGATTCCTGTCAGATCAGCTTCCTCTTCTCTTCTGCTGAATCTTTCATTTCCTCCTGTTCTTTTAAACCCTCCAGGTGGTTTTGTTTTTGCACGTCCACTGTGCATCCCCCTTTGGCCCCTCAGAGTTGCATGCTGTGCAGCAGGTGGAAAAAGGGATCTGTAACCTATAGTTCAAAGTATCCACAGAATTTGTCTTCCAAAAAAAAAACAAAAAAACGTCAGTCACCAAGCAAAAATGTCACAGAAAGCCCTGCAGCAATAAAGGCGAGGGGCTGCATGTGCCAAATAAATGAAATAAATACAGAACAAACTAATAAGTTAATTTAAATAGACAAATAAATAGTTGTCACATGCGAAATAATAAATTATAGCTTAAAACAGAACCAGTCCTATGCTTGATAAAGGCCAACAGGCCGGATAAATAGCTTCAGGTTTCCCTCTTGTTTGGGATTTGGGAGAAAACAGTGCCAGGTGTTCAGCTCTGCCATTTCTTATTTGAACAAGTATCCTGCTTGTATTTTTCCCGGTGCACCGTTTGGATGGATTGGATGAATAAGAAGTAAATGCAGAAGAACTCTGTGTGAGTGAAAGAAAAGCTCTTCACGGTGGCCCCCTCGGTACTAGGTGAAACTCATGGATACTGTGTGCTCCAGCGCTTTGCGGCGCAGCGAGGCGATGCTTGTCCCTCTCCAGACGTCACTGTCCGGGGAGCTACACAGCTGAGGCGAGCCGGTCACGTTGGTCGGGCCCGACAGGGACGCGGGTACCATTCCGGGGAAAGTGGGCTGGTAGAGGTGTGACTGAAGCCCGGAGCCGTTTGACGACATGTTGGCTAGACCCATGGAGTTGGGCGGCGGCCCGGCGCCGAGGCTACACTGAGACAGGGACTGCGCCATGGCCTGCTGGCGGCCCAGAGCCGGCGGTAGCTGCAGTTGAGACACGCCGGGCATCCCTGCCGTGGCCCAGCGGGTGTCGTTGGCGTGGAAGGAGCAGAGGCTGTCCCCCATGGCCGCTGCTGCTGCCGCGGCGGACTGGAACTGAGGCAGGTGGTGGTGCGTCGGCAGGAGAGTCCCCGGAGCCCGGAAGACATTGGTGGTCTTCTTGCGCTTCTTCCACTTGGCGCGTCGGTTCTGAAACCAGACCTGCAGACAGAGACGATGTGAGGAGTTAGGAGGAGCAGATGTAGCCTAACAATGATGGCTGCTGGTGTATTGACAGGCCGTGCTATCAGAGCTGTAAGCGCACATAAAAAGGTTATGACACCAGTCTGTGATCATCAGGATAACACAAACAATAAATCTGTTGCAGAAAAACTGATTTTTTTCCCCAGGATCTTATATCAGCTTATAACAATGTGCCAAACATTTCCATTGCTCAGATTTATGCTTAAATAAAAATAATAATAATTGGGTTAATTTAGTTTATTGTGGTTATTCTCTCTATCTTGATCTTTAACACTGAAAAACGTCCAACAAAGTTCCAACAGAACTCACTACATGTTATAAGAAACTTTTATTTTGTTTACGCCAAATAGGCAAAATGTTTAAAATAAAATCTAGGGTGAATTGTAGAAATGTTGTCTCAATAAATCGGCAGCATTTCCATAAAATGATTACAGACCTTTATCAGTATTTTTATGTGATATTATCTCGACTTTTCAGATATGCTGGAATTATGTTTTTAATTTTTATATATTTGTGCAAAATCCAACGTTTTTAATAACTTAATTTGACCCAAAATGAATTTTTGTTGCTTTTGGGAGGAGCCATTGAGAATCACGCGCTCAGATAATAAAGATAACGTTGCTGCTGTGACTGTGTCTGCTGGCAAACAGACTTTATTCCGGTGAGAGTCCTTGGAGCTTCCGTGTAGGTCTGCTTGTAAGCGGGGCGTCTATGATTAATGTGAAGATTTGGTTGAGAAAGTGGGACGCAGTAATAAGAACGGGACAATCTCACTCGCGTCCCCCCTTCCGCGTTAGCCAGCCGTGAAATCCGGCCTGAAATGCATTACACTTCAGAGGAAAGAAAATGCAATTTCTCATTCCGTTTAAAAAAGACAGAGTGCACCCTCAGCGCGTGCAGCATTAAGACGCGGAGCGCGGTGACAGGCCCATCGCTAAACCTGCGCCTTATGAGCGTCATTTCACTAATTCCTATTTTATGGAAATAGCATATAGAAACCGAGTTGACCCATGCAATAATAATAATGATTATTAGGGTATTATTTCACATGTGAGCGACCCAAGTGCATTTGCCATTGCTGGTTAATAAGGCGGTGGCGCCATAACTCCTAATGTGGATTTTTGTATTTGTGCAGCAGACTGGAAGTCAGTGTGTTATTAAAGAGAATAAAATACACAGAATGTAGTGACGCTGTTGCAGTTGATTCAGGCCTGTTAAGAAAGGTTGGTATCAGTGCAGCAGAGTCGGTTTTGTTATCTGATCTGAGGCAATTAAACGAGTTGTAATAAAGCTGCGATCATCGTTTTGGTTCCCTGTGGATTCATCACATGAGATATATCTGAATCAGGCAGAATTTAGAGGTTAAAGTCTCCTCACCAGAAATAACAGCACAGTCCTGCAAAACAAAACAGCCTTGCTGCAATTGGTTAGATAAAATAAAATAAAATATGCAGTCAAAGACGAGTTTTTATATCAGAAAATGTTCCCTGAAAGTCTCAAATCTCGTGAAGTGAGCAGGACGTGTCGTTGATGTCTGTCTGTCTGCAACAGCTCCTGTCGTGTTGAAGCCTCCTTATGTATTTACAGGGTGTGGATGGAGCACGTGCGAGGCTCTCGAGTCCAGACACATGTCACTGCACTTTGGGCAAGGCACTCAACACACACCGGAAGTGTTGTAAGCTTTAATTTATTGGTTATTGGCTCTTATAAAAAAAAAATTAAATGACCTCATATAAAGATGAACAAAATATAATTTCTTTCAGCTGCTATAGTTTCGTTTTTATCAAATAAACTGCGAGATAGAAAGTCATATATAATGAAAATGTGTTTTCCTCTTGTAGAAAAGGTGTAACCGGAAGCTATGACTGAAGACGTTTTTCGTTATTTATTTTGTGCAAAACTTAAATATTTAGCAAATCTCAGGTGTGCTTCCAGCCTACAGTTAAAATTAGCTTTCAGTTTCTCGAGTTAAACTCTTTAAAATCTTAACGCCGACGGCTAAATTTAACAACAGAACATTTAATTATACATCCGTGAAAAGAGAAATAAACAGCAATTTTGTTAAAGCAGTTTTACTCATTGATTATTGATGAGAAATTGGCGAGTTTTGTCTTTATCGATGGTGTATTTAAATAAGGAATAAAAAGGCTGCTGATAGGAGGGATTTCATTTCACTGAACGCACTTCTTAATTTGTACATTTTATTACAGTATCGTGTTAAATTCAGTGTTTGATGCTGCTTTAGATATCGATCTTAAATGATATGTACGAGCTACAAATGTCAAACGGCACGTGAGTCACTGCGTCTCCTGTCTGCAGCTGAATTGTCTCGAGCTTCGTTTCGTTTGCTCCGTTGTTGATTAACTTCCAGCCGCCCTACCTGCACTCTGGACTCCGTTAGGCCGATCCTCAGCGCCAGCTCCTCCCGCATGAAGATGTCTGGGTAGTGCGTTTTGGCGAAGCTCCTCTCCAGCTCGTTGAGCTGCGCCGGGGTGAAGCGGGTCCGGTGCCGCTTCTGTTTCTGGGACTGCTGCCCCGCGGACTGGTTGGGGTTGTTGTTGTTGTTCTGCTGCTGCTGCTGCTGCTGCTGCTTCTCCTGCTCTTTGCTGTTGACCTGCACCGGGTTGGAGCCTCCGCCGCTGCTGATATCGTCGCCCGGGAGCATCGTGGCTCCTTCCACGCCGTCCGGGCCCGGGCCGAGCTCCCCGGAGTGTCCCGGGTCTGGGCCGCCTCCGCCGAGCCTGCACTTTAAAGCTTCCCTGTGGCCCAGGAGCTCCGCCGCGGCATCCTTCATCCCTGCACAGACAACCACAGCTGGTGAGATTTGAACAGTAAACACTTTCGCTATACGGGAGCAAAAAAGCACATGTTAGTCAAATACGGCGAGACTTTAAAGTGCACACAAGCGAATATACTTTACAGGCAAAAGAGTAGCTGAAACATTATTTTGCTGCAGTAGAAAAGCTGCGCATGCATTAAACTAACTCCGATTTAAAACACAAATGCAGAAATTAAAAAAGCGATGAGTGCAGCTCTTTCTTAGAGAGAGAGACAACCACAGCATGCACATTACAATCTGCTCCTTAAATACTCTTAATTCAATTCGATCACAGCGATATCTTAGAAAATTGTTAAATCAAATTACGCAGTAATATAATAATAATAATTACTTTTCCAATGAATTAAGCGAGTTTAGTTCACTTCAGTCACATTAAGATAATATAAGAAGCAAATTGACAATTTTCTGAGTTTGATTTAAGATTAGAAGTTCCTCCAGCTTACAGTAGAGTTGAAGACCGGAGTTTGGTGATGATAACTCACCGAGGCGAGCATCCAGGAGGTCGGCATGAGATAGCATTGCGCACCGCTCCAGGGCGAAGTGCTATTCCAAAAAAAAAAATCTCTATGACTTTAACCTATTTAGGAAATATATATAGCCTAAATGAAAGCAAATTCGGTTTGTGGTTAAAAGGGAGGTTCGTTGCATTATAATGTAGTTTAGAGAAATGGGGAGGCGCTTAACAACGGAATGAACCCATGAGCTTCTCCAAACGAGGACCAATCAGAGTTGAAGCCTGAGGTATGTCAGCTTTAGCCCGAGACCCCCAGCACCCCTCCACCCTCCTCCACCCTCCTCCATCCTCTCACATCCACAAGTTCATTCCTCCTCATTCCTGTAATTGGCTTTGATTTCTCCTCCAAATTACATCCAATAAAATAACCTGATTTAATATGTGTGAAAGCTTCGACCCGTTCAAGAAATGTTGGATCACCACAATATTTGTTTAATTGTGCATGCTGTTCTGCACTCGGAGTTTAGAGCGAGCCACTCGAACAAGAATAGGAGTTATTCACATGAGGGTGGCTGCATTAACAGACACCACATTGTATGGCTAATATAACACCTTGAGTATGAGCTTGAGTCTATAATATGAAACTGCATTTATTATTATTGCATTTTTAGTCTCCATGATGATATTGTCGACCTCTTTACGACACTAAATGCCTCTTGGAGACCAAGTGAACCTCTTCTAATATCCTTGATTTCCCAGTCAGCCAAACAACAAACTTTATATAATTCTAACCAGGGCTCATTTTCAAGGCCATTAGGCTTTTATGTAATTAGTGCCAAATCTATACGCCTTTATTGCAAATATCATAGTAAGATCAGTATAAATTAGTGGTAATTTACTAGTGTTTAGGCCCAACTGTCAAGAAGGGAGGGACTTGGTTTAAATGATGTGTGAGCAAATTAATTCGGCGGAAAGTGGAGGGAGTTCAACATGAGCTGTGAATGCTCGCCTTTGATAAAGAGACACAGTTAATATAACTGAATAGATAGATAGTCTAACGTGTATGCAACACTTGGAGGAGGCCTTTATTCCTGATTTTTCATAATCTGTTTAAATTTATTCTTAATGAGACAAGAAAAACTTTAAAAAACAACTAAAAGAGGAGCTTCCTTTGTCACTGAATAAACCACCATTAGGCTCAATTAGCACAACAGCTTTTGTGTCACACACACACACACACACACACCAGTCTGCCAAATATTTAAGGAGTAAAAAAAAAAAATCAGACATGCTTTAGAAAGATGTCGGGACGTTTTGAGGGAGCAGGTTTATTTATTATGGTGCTGAAAAAGTGGCACAAAGGAGGCGTCCGAGCGTGAACCCGGGGCTCGTTTTCGGTTCTTTTCTTCATCCATCCAGGCTCCAGTTGCCTCTGCTCATCTTTTATTTGTCTGCAATCTGGTGGCACGACCGACAGACCGAGCGGGAGGGATGGATGGATGGAGTGGAGTCGTGTACGGGAGTCTCTTTCGGACGCATAGCGGATATGCGGAGGAGATTTGGTCTTTTGCTCTGATGTCTGCGCCTTTCTTCAAAAGAAGAGGATGCGCACTTGGAGATATTTCTTGTCCTCTTCTTTATCGAGGCTCTACTTTTTTTTTTTTTTTTTTAGAAGCTGGACTTGAGGTAGACTTTAAGTGGTTTAAGACTGGAGCTAAACGTTGTTAATTCAAATTATAGCCTTTATATTTTAGGTTATATCCCAGCAAACATTAACGGGTTTATTTTACATCATTATAAAGACAGTATTGATTATTTATGCCTTTGCTATTCGTGTTAATAATTATGTACAAACGTCACAGTATTTTGGTTGTGGCAGCCTCTTCTTGGCGCGCTGAAAGCCTTTAAGGATCATTCAAAATCATCACATTTGTGGTTGGTGGATCGCGCGCTTCGTTTTACGACTTTTCAGTAGCTCAGTGCTTTTATGGCTGTACCAACAAAAGTGAATGACTCCTCTCGACTCAGCAGCAGCAGCTCGTATTTAACCCAAACAACGACAGAGAGGGGCTGAGGAGATATTTGTACTTTATGGAAGGGCCTAAAAAAGACCAAAAACAAATATTAACTTCTTTCATATTTTTTAAACATTTTGTTTAATATTTACAAGCCGAAAAAAAGAGGCAACATATATATTTTTTATGGTGGATAAGTGTTTTTTTTAACCAAATAAATACGTTTGTGATTGCTCCAAATATACAATTTATTTAGCTGCTTTAGTTTTGGATCTTGCAAGATGTCATGCTTTATTTGGAACAACATTTTATTCAATGCATTGGAGACTTAAAGCACTAATTATTATTATTATTTTATTTTTTATATGAACCAATTTTATGTTCAATTACTCTCCCAGGCAGTTGCTATTCCTGTAGCTATTAGATGCAACGTATTTAGTTCAACTAATTCAAAAGGCATCTTTTCACTTAATAGTGTCAATACATTGTGTGTGTGTGTGTGTGTGTGTGTGTGTGTGTGTGTGTGTGTTGAAGGTCTTGGTTTTGCTGAGTTGATAAGGCTGTAATTAGGGTAAACAAGGAGCAGAGCCACAGTTAGCCTGCATCTCCTACCCGGCAGGCAGATTCCCGCTAACCTGCTCACATCAATCTTCCGCGTGACATAAATAAAACCAGACAAACAAATCCGCGCGCTGCAAGTTAATGCGGTGCATCTGAGTGGAAAGTAGACATTTTCACGCGTGGTGGAGATGAGGAGTGACTTTTAATAAAATAAATAAATAAAAATAAACAACGTAAAAATGTAATCCTACTGTAAATGTTGTATTGGGGCTGGAGGCTGTTTACCTCAGATCCAAGTGTGATTGCTGCAGGTGGTGGCTGCCGGGGCTTGAACCTGTGACCTCTTGGTTACAGTACAGCCTCGCCAAACCACTACAGGCCCGCGGGTGATTTTTCCCCCTTCCTCTCTCTCTCTCTCTCTCTCTCTCTCTCTCTGATCCGCCTTTGCAGTCACTCAATTAGAGATTTCTGAGGAGAAAAACAATCGATCTTCCATCTGCACAAGCCCCCAGTTTAACAAATGAGATTCTTGTTTCATGCAGCTGATTTGGTGACAGTCCGGGGGATTAGGAGTAATACATTACTGTGCAAGAAGAGGAGGCGAGCGGCTGCCGCTGATGCTGCAACTCGGGCTGCAACCACAGCGGTCTGCGGCTGCTCTGCGTCCTGCAGCCAGCGGCTCAAAGTTTGACACGGACAAACTTTAGCGAGGGTGGGGGGGGGGGCATCTGATCAGTCGCGTGAGCGGAAAACGCATCATCCCTATTGTGCCGCCACAGTCGAGAGGCGGCAACGTACCGCTTCCACGTCAACATGAGGACTCGTGTCGCCAACATCCCCCAAGTTATACCCCATATATAATAATAATACATTATCAACAAAATCAGTGGCGGGAGAAGAATTCACGTTTTACTTAAGTAAAAGTAGAAATACAAAAAATTATAAACTCCATTATCCCGCTTTCAAAATGTATATGTAATCGGCGAGTATCAGCAAATGTAGGCTATTTAAGAATAAAAATAAAAGGTCAGTGTTACATTAAATATTAATGATGCATTAACATGCATTTAAATGTTGTAGCTGGCTGCGGTATAGAGCTAATTTTATGCACTGCTTTGATGGTTTAATTAACACTATATAAACACATTGTATTTTATATTCTCATTCTAAGTTATTAAATTCATCTGCAAAGCTGCCAAATCAATGCAGCAGAGTACAAAGTACAATATTTCCCTGTGAATGTGTAGTGGAGTAGAACAGTTCTGAGGTATTTGGACTTTACTTAAGTATTCAGTACTTCGTTACCTTCCACAGCTGAACAAACTAGTCTCATGTGCTCACATCCTCTCCATTATTCTCACATTATTAGATTGGAAATGGCAGCTAAGCTCGCTCCGAGGTTATATACAGGCCAGTTCGTTCATTTAGTGCCAATTTCAGACACGTCTGGTGATCTCGGAAGCAAAAAGAGATGAAGTAGTAGTGTTTGAGAAATGACTAATACTCCAAATTAACTACATTACCTTTGAATCAAGTAATGAGTGATGGTGGAAAGTAACGAATTACTCAAGTAGCCTATAAGCAGAATTTAGAGGTACTTGCACTTTACTTGAGTATTGCCATTTTATACTTTAACCCACTACATTTCAGATTGACTTTTTACTCCACTACATTTATCTGACACCTACAGCTACTAGAGACGTTTTTAGATTAAGATGTTACATGCAAAAACATGTGATCAGTTCATAAAATGTGATGCATTTCAATAGGTAGTTCAAATGTGCTCCATCTCCACCAGCGACAACACTAAAATGCTGCTTTCAGCTTTATGCATTAGTAAGAAATATCCAATTATAGGGGCCGTTCTGCTGCTTAACGCTTTTATTTTGATACTTTACGTGTATTTTGCTCATAATGAAGTAAAACATTTGAATGCATGACTTGTAACGGAGTATTTTACACTGTTTTACTGCTACTTTTACATAAGTGCAGGATCTGAATACTTCTTCTTATCCAGGCTCTTCACGCTCAGAGCAGCTAGCAGCAGCCACGGGTCCTCTGGTCACATAAGCCCAGATGCAGCGCCCCCGCCGCCGCATCTCATGCCTCAATTAGCGCCGCTGCCCTCTGCACGGACTCGATTAGGCCCGTGATTTATCCGAAAGAAATATAATTATACCTCCAAATAAAATAATCAGCATTGAAGAGCGATTTCCTTAACGAGATGGAGCGGGGTAGATGCCACGGAGTAGCAGCGCCTCATTAGGGTGGTAATGAGACTTTGGGGTGATCCCGATAATTATCGAAATCTGTAAAATAAGGATCAAGTCAAATGTAACCTTAATTTGTCTGGCAATTGAGTTCATTTATTAGTATGACTATTTAGGAAGGACTCTCTCAGCCTTAATACAAGGTGTCGTTATTTTAGGCCATTTGGATAACAGATGTAACCGCTGCAGGGACATCAGACAGGCCTGTTTTGTCATCCATGGCCATAACCAGCATTTATCATCTGACTGACAGGGCTGCCCAAAGTGCTCTTGTCTTTATTGTAAAGGCATCAAGACACAATCCATTTCACATGCTCTTAAACAGGAACCCACCAGTTAGTATTAGTGCCGAAACAGTCAGTTTATTAAATCGATTAGTTGATCGAAAGAGAATTACAATTCATTTTTCAAGCAAAAAAGAAAAAAAGGCAAACATTCACTGGGTTTAGTTACTTAAAATGTGATAGTTTGCTGCTCATTTTTCACATTTTTTTGACATTTTATAGACCAATCGATTAATCCTGAATATAATCTGCAGATTAACCGATAATGAAAACAATCGTTAGTTGCAGCATTAGTTGAATATATCTGTGTTTTCACAAAACAAGCTCAGGAAACTCGTGACGGGTATATACTTTTCCATTTTTTTCTGACATTTTACACACAACGATTAATCGAAAGAATAATCGACAATGACAATAATCGTTAATTGCAGCTCTGGTTAGTATTCAGGGATGATTCATCATCAGGGGTTAGAGCCGATAAAGGTCCTGCGGGCGTAACCAACTCAGATACATATAAAAGGAATGCAAAATTACTTTAAAAATTATTAAGGAAAACTTGTCACTTCATAAAAACACTGGAGCTTCTACAGAGATCTGCAGTTTTTCACCAGTGTCACGCCTTCCTACTTCAAATCAATCCAGCAGTGGACCCACACCATTAAAAGCGATGCTTTCAGAAAAGACAACAAACGTGTGTGAGTATTTAATCATGCCTATAAAGTCCAGACTGTGTATTAGTATGACGAATAAACTTTAAAAGAAAAACCCTCCACACCACCACTGTAATAAACTGAATGTTTTATCGTGTTCTTGTGGGATTTTACTCACAGGAGAGGCATGGTCAAACGAGGTGGCACGTTAGCAGTAAACAGTGGAAATAATTACATCAAGGACAAGAGACTTTGAATGGATTCAGTTCGCCTCCACGGTTGCAAACAGAGCCTGACGAAAGGAATGGACATTTAAAGCGAGTGGATCGCACAGCGAGAACAGAAACAGATCAGAAATCATCCTTCAAGCTTCACTGAGTCCAACATGTTTCTAGCTTCCTTGTACTCCTCTGATTCGGCCAAATCCTCTTCTGTTTCCTGAAAAGACACAAACACACACACTAAGTTTCGTTTTATTGCCATTTTAGAAAAATACTGCCATCTCCTATGACCCAAAAATGAGGAATTACAGCTTGCTACTTAAAACCACAACTTGCCTCAACTTTTTTTGTGTAACTGTCTATATAAAAGAGTTTGGATGTCACTTCATTGTCATCATAAAACTTGATGCTTGAGGTCATATTTCAGTCAGTATCCTGTTAGTGGGATCTAAATTTAGCAGCTGAGGGTTGGACCGAGGGATAACGTGACTTGTGTGGTGTCCATGTTCTTTAATCAAGCGTGTGCGACTTCCTGTATTGGTCACCGCAGTGACAGCGCTGCTAATGAACTGTGATGAGCGTGTGCATATGCACATGTCTGTCTAAAAGGAAGAAAGAAGGCAGGATGAGTGATAGGGAAGGGGACGTGTCGCTAATCCCAGGTTAGCTCCCTCTGCCTACCACTCAGCTCTCATGTGTTGCGACTCACACCACCAGCTGCCTGACTGTTGCTCTGCATTAATTGCGATGACCCTGAGACGTGCATGCTTATGTTTGCTTCTCACCGTATCAACTTAAGTCCTGCAGGGATTAGCACACGCTGTGGTTGTACAGAAATATGGTTAATTGGTGTAGCATGTGACACTTAAGACACTGAGCATATTCAAATGTTCAGCTCTGTGAAGCTGTACTGGCTAAATGCTAACGTCAGCATGCTAACATGCTCACAATGACAATGCTAACATGCTGATGCTAAGCAGGTATTATGTTTACCATGTTCACCACCTTAGTTGCGTGTTAGCATGCTAGCATTTGCTAATTAGCACTATACACAAAGTTCAGCAGAGGCTGATGGGGATGTCATTCATTTTGCAGGGATTTGGTCACAAAGCAAAGTATTGGACACGTTCAAATTTTGACTTGATGATGGCGCTAGCAGAAAAGTCAGAGGATCAGCAAAGTTGTTACAATTCATCCTGTGGGGAACATGAATGTATGTACCAATTTCATGGCAATACATCCAACAGTTGTCGAGACAGATGTTTCACTAAAAAACACAAATGTGAACCTCATGGTGGCGTTAGAGGAAACGTCAGAGGATCACTAAAGTCAGTAGGATTCATCCTCTGGGAACCATGAATGTCTGTACAAAATATCTATTGTGTGAACTGGTGGCACAAAGTTTACCAAAGCTGAACTGAATTGTTCAGTGTCTCCAAATTAAAACCTTAAAGCTGAATTAATTAACATATATTGCTTTCATTTACACTGAATCAAACAATGTGTAATGTGAAACAGGTTGCTCGTAGAGACAAACCCATACAGACTTTTCTCCCAAGTCTGCAGCTCGATGGAGCATTTTAGCCACTTTTCGCTCAGTTTTAGGTTTTCTTATACATTTAATGTATGGTTCAGTCTCAGTAGCTCTCAATAGCTGTTCCTATTAAAAAAGCTGAGATAAACCCAAACACACGACCTACCCAGCACTAAACAGCACACAAAGTTAGTTAGCAGCTAGATTTGTCAGGTGGCCAGAAACTCAACTCCATATGAATTATACTGTTGCTCTTTTTCTTCTGAATGTCTAAAAAGGCACATTTTTTGCTGGCATGTTAGCCATAACAACTTTAAAAGACAATAACATGTCAGGACGGTGCATCTGACATCTTTGTTTTAATATTTTCTGCCCCCTAACGGCCAAAATTATTAGTTAACGCAGCTTTACTTAGAAATACATTTTACTTTTCTTTAATTAATAAAAGTTGGTTGTTCTGAGACTAGCTTAGTTCCAGATCAGCTTTGTGAAGTTACTCTCAGATATACAATAGGAACAAAAAGGACTAAAAAGAAACACTGCTTGAAGGCAGGGAGAAAACCCATTTTGTGTGAAACACAAGCTGAAATTTAGGCTAATTTAATAAAAAGAATAGTTGTTTTTGTCACCATGTGTCTATAATATCCCACAAATACAATTACACCATGTAGTTTTTCAACAAGGCCATAAATTAGTCACAGTAATAGCAACAAAATAAATGGATTGAGAGTTTCATCAATACGCTTTAGTCCTGTTGTGACATGAAAAAGGTTTTTTTACACTCCTACTCAACAGCGATGTGTGTTACTTACTAATAACTGAAGCAGATCTGCGTGTGCTATGGTCAGACGGCGGTGGCAGTCTGGGATCATCATTCTGGACTCCTGCAACACCTCCATCTGAAACCACACACAGAGAGACCACATCAGTGCCGTCACCATCTTTATTAATTGTACTTACCCCCGCCACTGCTCCCAGTTATCATTTTTCATTACCCGCCTTCGCAAAAAATCAACACATTAATCGAACATGTATTTTCCAAGTATGGAGCATTAATTTAAACAGCTAGATACAGGCATATTCATTCGCTGCATTTTGCTGCAGCCTTGTTCCTGACAGTGTCCCACATACACTCTGCTGTGGTTAACATCTCCCAACAAGCCGGCGGTATGAAAAATGTTATTGAGTTATCGATCGGGCAGGGAGTTGGGCAGCAGGGGACCACCTCGATCTGACTGCACACCTGGATAAATGAAGAAACCCTAAGCCGAGGGCACTGTGATCAGGCGTAAAGAGGTATTACTACGCCTGGAGTGAAACTGTGTTAAAGCCTGGGGAACTTTCACAGCCGCGGCTAATGTGGAATTCCCCCAGCTGGCACCCTAAAGAGCAGAGAAGAGTTGGTTAACGCTGTCAGACACACTCACTCATGACAGATGCTTCCTCACCTAGCCCTCTGTCGAGCTGGAAAGTCAAAACACGGACGCAGACACACACATGTACATTTCACGGCTGTGCACACAAACAGGCGCTCGGATGAACTCATACACAGGCAGGCTGGCAGACTAACTGACACACTGAAAGACGGCAGACAACTAGTCGAGCTGGTTGCCATCTAGATGCGACAAGGTGAGCCAGACTAAGCAGAGGAGGGCTGAAACAGAGAAAAGTCATGGTGCCCTCCCAGTGCAGTGGAATGATCCCATCAGCGCTGGATAAAGATGACACTTACAGCGTATTGATTCCATTAAAATAAAAACCTCTAATCCATCCTGCCTCAGACCTCTCATCTCCAACCATAATCCATCTGGCCTCCCAATCTCCCCATTTAACTCCAGCCAAGCCTGCTGCTCAGCCCGAGCCGCTGCTCTGTGAATGAACAAACAAAACCAAACACACACAGAATTTTAATGTTACCAGTAAACATAATCAGGAGCGGTGCCTGCTCTGCCTGAAACATGTAGAAGTGAAATCCAAAGTAACTGGGACCCAGTGTGGAGCAGTACTGGTGGACCATGCCCACATATGTTGGTACTGTCCACATATTGAGCCTTTTTGGGATATAGTGGGGCATTTAATGTCAAGGAGAGTGGGTTTGAGATTTGATGTTTTGTTTCTCTCTTTTTGGAGATATGCCTAAAAGGTCTGTGTAAAAATGATATCTACCTCCTAAAGATTTTTATGGCTTCAAGTAAAAAAACTGTTGCCAAATGCTGGCTTCAGAGAAACTCTCCACTCTGGACCTTTTAATAAACGTTGTCAACTATCTACACGCCATGGAATAAATGACTTACACCCTTCAACTACAGAAAGACAAGGGTGAACAAGACTTAAGAGTCTACAGCCATGCTAGCCGCTCTGTGAGGCTGTACTTTGAGCTAAATGCTAACATCAGCATGCTCACAATAACAATGCTAACATGCTGATGTTTAGCAAGTATAATGTTTACCATGTTCACCATCTTAGTTTAGCGTGTTAGCATGCTAACATTTGCTAATTAGCACTAAACACAAAGTACAGCAGAGGCTGATGGGAATGCAAAATTTAGTCATAAACCCAAGCGTTGGACAAATTAAACATTTTGACCGGATGATGGCGCTAGATGAGGAGTAAAAGGATCACCAAAGTGAGTACAATTCATCCTGAGGGGGACATGAATCTCTGGACCAAATTTCAGGGCAATCCATCTAATAGTTGTTGAGAGATTTCACTCAAAACTATAAATGTGAAACTCGTGCTGGCGCTAGAGGAAAAGTCAGAGGATCACCAAAGTCAGTAGGATTCATCCTCTGGGGATCATGAATGTCTGTACAAAATTTCATGGCAATCCGACCAACAGACAGACATTGCCATCCCTAGAGCTGTGCCGCTAGCATGGCTAAAAATCCTGTATGAAATGAGATTGTTACTCTCAGGAAACAGTCACTGATTAATTCCTTTTATTTAATAATCTTCATAATTTCACCATTTTGGCCAAAATCCCTGCTCAATGAACTGTACCCGCATTCTGCAAATTTAAATATGTTATTAAAAAATAAAGTTTAAAAAATAAAAAGAAACATGTAGAAGTGTAAAAAAAAGCCCATTAAGCCCATGTTAAAGATGCTATCAAGACATAAAACAAGCTAGCAACATTTTGTGTCATACACATTTTCAAACCCTATACTTCCTTCTCCAATGCACAGGCACATGATGGAGGATCGAGAGGAGGTTAAATTACCAGCATGTGTCAGTAATTATCAAACTCCTCTAAAGTAACATGATATAATTACATCTGCATCAAGCAAATTACAAAATCACTAATGATTCTCCTCTCAAAACCTAATTCTTCATTATCACTGTGGACTGACCTCATTACATGAATGAGGGGCTACTCAAATCATCGAGATAGAATTCACTTCCTAACTATGGGAGAGCAAAACCCCTTCGCTTACTGGCTGAGATCAACGGGAAAACCGTCGGTGACAAACGGATAACTTCAAATTAATTTCAAATTAAGACGTGTAATTGTTGCACAGTGTCAAAGAAGCAAAACATAGCACGCACACATACCTGTTTCTTGATGACATAATGATCTCCTGCCTCAGCTTTCAGGCGCTCAATCTTCTCCTCCTGCTGCTTTGCCTCGGTTTTGTACGCAATCTCCTCTTTCGCCAGCCTGCAGACGACGGGAACAGGAAGAGGGGAAAAGACAGTTCATAGTTAAAAGGCAGTGACACAGTGTTGTTCCACCAAACATGAAAACAGTGCAGCCTCCCAGACAGATAACGTAGGCCGAAGCATGAAAAGGCAGGCAGTGATGGTCACCTTTTACAGACAAGGCCATCTATCCTCATTCCCTCCAACGCTTCTCTGACTGAGGGGACACAGTGAGATCATCTCCCGCAGGACGGCAAGATACACACCTCAATAACAACCGCCGAACACATCAGTCCTCCTCACCGCTGCTACACACAATACCGGCATCCGAGCGGAGATCAGCCTCAAATTATGCTGTGATATGAAATTCAGCTTTGGATAGGATGTACAGTTTGCATATCTTAAAAATGTCCCCGAATATCTGAGACACACACTTCTCAAAAATTGTTGCTCATCTGACATGATGAAATGTTATATTTCTGAAACAAACCTTCACTTTTACGCTAAATTCATTAAAATGCAGCTGCTTTGCACAGACACGCCGCATAATGATGACAAAATAAGTCTTTGTAAAGGCCATAACCCGAAGATCACGACTAAACTGACAAAATATTTACTTTCATGCTATTTCTTTAGACAAAACAATTGAGAGAGTAGAGGTATTGCAATGGGCAATAATGGTATTGGCCTGATATTTAAATGAACCTGAATATATTTCACAGATTTCATACTGTTTGTGGATGATTTCTCCAGCCCATGTGAGTAGATGTATAGAATATGTTTTGTTTAATGTGACAATTTGAATAGTTTGAATGTATGACGTGAATTCCTAAAAACCTCCTATATGGCTGAAGATGATTACAGAGTACCTTAACTTAAAGTTTCCAGTCTGTAGTACCTGTACCTGCCACACCCTGCAGTGATGTCACAGTGTACTGACACACCCTCGAGTAAACGTCTACATCACTACATTCCTGCTGTAAAAAAAGTGTAACAGGAAATATATTTGTCCTTAAAAACAAGACAATTTTCTTTTTTTGTAATTGATTGCAGACACGTGTAAACATTTGTTCAAAGCTATGTATCTTAGAAACTGTAGCTACTATTTTTACTGAAACTGAAAACTATCACATGTTCAGCCTCAGCAACCCAAACAGTCTATTATTCTACCATTTCTATCTATATATACACATATAATTTACTAGTTCACCTACACCATGTGTGTAAGTGGATTCTTTCATATTTGACAGCAACAAAACAGACAAAAGCAGCAAATCTTCCAATTTTAGAAACTACAACCTAAGAATATTTGCTTGATATTTGTCTTAAATTATTTTTTGTGTTGGCAATTAATTATCTAGGGGTCAACTAATCGATTATCTGACCAACTGTTTCAGCACTAGTCTGATCTCTGGTCTAATATCAGAATCTAATTGTTAACAAAGCATTCCTCTAACAATAATGAGCATGACAAGATGATAATTATAACTATGTGCTATGTTAATACAGTGTAGGAATTTCCAGTGCCAGAGCCATTTTAAAATACTGTATTTAGTGACATAGCTGCCTTGTACGCTGTTAAGAGCTCCAACAATTAGCAGATTAATCAAGTAGTCGATTGAAAGAAAATTAATTGCCAACTATATTGAGAATCCATTAATCGTTTCAGTCATTTTTCAAGCAGAAATGTCAAACATTTGATGGTTGCAGCTTCTTAAATGTGAGGATTTGCTGCTTTTCTTTGTCATTTCTGACAGCAAATAAAGAGTCTTTGGGTTTTGGACTGTTGGTCGGACAAATGAAACAATATGAAGTCGTCACTTTGGACATTTTATAGACTAAACAATTAATCATGAAAATGATCTGCAGATAAATCGATAATGAAAATAATCGTTAGTTGTAGCCCTGATACTGTTAAATTTCATTCGTTTCCTTCCAAAAATATTGAAGGTGAGACTGCAGTGACACAGATCACATCAAGATCATTTTAATACTACTACTACTACTACTACTACTAATAATAATAATAATAATAATAATAATAATAATAATAATAATAATGATGGGGGGGGGGATCTGTTTTACGATTTCTTAAATTCTTAAATCGATATTATTTTATTCTATATTAATATTTTTTAAATATAATATGAGATGACATGCAGCAAAGGGCCCAGGCCGGATTCGAACCTGGTAATATTATATTATATTATAATATTATATTAATATATTAATAATATTTCATTTACCACTTTTATAAGCAGTATAGCAATGATGCTGCTGAAATAAAACTCCGACAGACTGACTGACATGTGATGTGCATTGTTTTTGGAAATATGACTCATGATGTACAGTCTCTAGAAGTGTATGATTCAACTTTTCTCCATGGTCTAGTGTCAAAAAAGTAAACAAAAATCGCAATAAATTGCAATATCAAATCACAATACTTAACAATCGCGATACATATCGAATCGGCACCCAAGTATCGTGATGGTATCAAATCGGGAGATCAGCATATCGTCCCAGCCCTAAATAATAATCATCCCTACTGTAAAGCAAACTGAATTTATTGTCACCAGTGAAGGTACTTTTCAAATAAATGTCAGAATTTCTTCGTTTTTAAGTGTTGAGCAACAAGGTCCAACTTTAACTTGTGTTGGATTTCAACTTTTTCCGTGATGAGTAAACATGCAGCGGACAGACAAACACAAAACCTTTTACTGTCCTTGTTAACTGTATCGTCCCTTCCAGCTCACGCCTCATCACTGTGCTTCTCTGACTCCTTTATCCACCTCTATGGCCTCCAACACACACACACACACACACACACACACACACACACACACACACACACACACATACACCCACACACTACTAGTCCTTAGAGATTAATTGATCATCAATTTAGTCCCTAATTTGGACCAAGTCAGGTGGTAAATGGGCCTCTTTTCCTTGATTGTTAGTGAAAATGGGCTTGAGTACATTGATAAATTTTGATTATTTATCAATTACGGGCCAAATGGAACTAAATCTATTAAACAGATTCTGACCCTGATTGGCATAATGGAGTTTGAAAATATCGCTATTGATAATGATTCCCAACTAATAGTCTTTTTCCGGCTGTGCCTGCTTGTCGGAATGACAACACAAATTTAATTTTTCATAAAATCAGCTGTGTGTGCGTAAGTGAGTGATCCTTCATTAATCAGACACATTACTGGAGACCCTTCCCTCCGTGTTGCACTGCTCCTTGCTTAGCCAAGGAAGTCAACAGCACTCTGTCATATTTTACATCAATTACCACTCATTCTAATAAAGTTCCATCAAGAAGCTTTTAAACAGGCACCATATGCAACAGCAGCTCCTGCCTTCCACTCTCAGGCCTGATGCTGAATGAGTGATGTCACCTGTTTAGAGTCAAAGAAGGTGGCAAAGAGAGGGGAAAGATGGAGGAAGGAAGGCTGGAATAATTTGAATAAAACTGAAGGACAGTCTAATAACAAAATGTCCATTCCTCCCCTTCCAGTCCTGATGTTAATTTCTTATTTTTCCCAGACTTGGAGCGCCGTGTGAATGAGGGGTGGGGTCGTGGCTGGTTTTAAATAGACCTGCCACCTCAGGCTTAATGGAAAAGGCAGCTCTCTGGAAAATAGAAAAAAAGGGAATTAGAGCCAGCCGACACACACATTCGGGCGGCCACCTCCTCTAGCACTGTATTTTTGAGCCACGACGTAGTCTGTGCTGGGACCGGAATGACAAAGGCAAATTACTGTTGTCATTTTATTAAGGGCATCCGCCTCGCTAGGGCAGAAAAGGCACTGACTGGAATGTGCAAAAGCCACTGGAAATAGGCCTGGCTAAAAGAGCAGGCAGGTTTCCTCTGAACTCCAATATATAAAAGGGAGGAGGGCAAGAGAGGCAAGAGAGGAGAGGAGAAAGGAGAGGCAGAGGAGAAAGAGACTGAATGGGAGGGACTCGAGATTATGAAGAGACAGAAAGCAATGACAGTCTGTACATTTAAAGCTAACGGCTTGATTAAGGGTCCATGTCAGCGTAGTACTTTTGGCCTTAGAGGGGGTGAGATGTAGTATCTCCTGCCTTATGTTCAAATAATATAGTCAGAAACATCAGTACAGTAGTTAGGGACAATACTGGTTCATGAAGTACGCCAGGGATACTCAACTTGCTTTGCCCGGGGGCCACTTTTGCAAAATGATAATAAACAAACATTAATAATATTTATCAGATATCTTGCGATGCTACCACACGGGAACGCTGCACTGAAGCTAGCATGTTTTGACTCGACTGATATCAGCAGCCTTGCATACAGCAGTTGTCATTTGGCAAATTAAAACACAGTGGTGGCAAAATAAAGGCAAATTCATCTGTCTATTTTTCATTGAATAGCCTGTTTTCATTGTGAACCTTTTGACGTTTGCTGTCCTCACTCATCTTTGCCAATTGAAGCATCCCCACGCAGGCATATGGGAGACGTTTGCCCTCTGGAATTTCTGCCAGGCAGACATCCCTGAGGGCAAACTTCTCCCATGTGCCCTGAGCACGTTGGGTGTGCGTGAAGTTTTCACAGAGATCAAGTGTCACCACTTGCACTGCACAGACCACTGATAGGCTAATATGCATCTTTAACAGCTAAGGGACATTAATGACCATTTAGTAATTGGTATAAACAAAACATTCCCTGTGGGGGTCAATTCATTTTCATTGTGAATTAGAAAATGGTCGGCGGGCCACCCGGCACCCTGTCGCAGGCCAGATTTGGCCCACAGGTTGTAAGTTGAGTATCACTCAAGTACATTGTTGTACTATTGCACTGTTGTTTTTCCTACACTGGACACTGTGACATTATTCTCTATGGGAAATCCAGCCACCATCATTACCACCTCAGGGAGCCTGTTAGTAATCTGACCCTCATCAAAACACAATCAATAGCACATTACACTAACGCTATTGACAGGAGGGAATTAGACGTCTGCCTGATCGACGAGAGATACTCCCAGTCCATCACGCAGACTGCTATACTGAGCCCATTACCTCTCACCACACCTCTTAATATCTACAGTATTTTCTATTCCAGCATGGTAAATCTGCCAACTGCACAAATTTAAGCTCAGAATAGATGCCAGCTCTATTAATAGGCTGGCCTAAACCGGCTGATGAGCTCGAGAGGTCCTACATCAAAAAGCCTGTGTGTTGTCCCATATTAAATCTGTCTAGATGGCATGTATGAAACCAAATTTATTGTGGTACAGGACAGGTTTGGAATTTCTCTTCATTGTTCTTTTGTGCTGTAAGAGTCCTTTTTCCCATTTTGTCAGACATATTTTTGATTCTCAATATGTGCTCCTCCATATGTAAAAGAGAAGTGGACATTTATGACATTTTAAGTTAGATAGTATTTATTGCAGGACTACTGTATTGCATTACATCTCATCTCATTAAGGTGTTTAAAGGTTTCAGTCAGTGTACGTTTATCAATGGCCCAAATTCCCTCACATCAAGGCAGTCCTTTAATATAACAGATATATAACACATTTCTAAAAGAGAGAATTGCCAACTTAATTTGCACATAATGAAACAAACTATATGACTGCATAACTCGTCTGTCTCCAGGAGAACACGAATGGGGAATAATATAATCTTTATACAATAGATAGTATGGCCCTGATAAATCTGGTGTAGACGTGATCCTCTTGCCACAAAGAACAAGTCTTATAAGTAGCAGTAATAACAAATATATGTAAATGTGGGATGGGACCTTACATGATGTTAAGATTCACACGACACAAATATGATATCAAATATTTGTTTGTCTAAAGATGTATGTAATGTACTATATTTTTCAGCTCAGTTACTACAAATCAATTAAGGAAATTACATATTTTACCGTGTAAAATACAGCATCATAGTTTACAACTTGTAGAATATTCTTATGACAATGAACTTGTAGGCCTGATATCCATGTGATGACCTGCTGTCTAGGCCATACTAACAGTAGCAGTACATGATGGAGACTTTTCCATTGTGCTGTCATGACTGTGCAGGTATTTCCTGCATCTCCACAAATGTCCACCATCAGTTCAGACTGGCTAGGGAAAAGTACTGTTATATGGAAATAAAAATAACAAACAGCTAAACAGGGATGTTAAAGACAGCAGTGTAACGTTAACGTTAGTATATTTAATGTTAGCCAGGATAGGACAGTTTTCAGTGTGTGCGTCTGTGTAGCTAGTTGTAGTTTATTTCATGTTTACAACCACTTACAATATCATAATAAAAATAACGTTTAGGACCTTGGTTGCGAGTGACCTCTTCCATCAACCATACATGACAGTTTGAGAAACAATGCAGCAAGCGTTTCCTCACAAACAAGCCAAAAAGGCA
Source organism: Macquaria ambigua (assembly GCA_008360985.2). Lineage (NCBI taxonomy): Eukaryota > Metazoa > Chordata > Actinopteri > Centrarchiformes > Percichthyidae > Macquaria > Macquaria ambigua. The sequence goes on along the minus strand of VMKM01000244.1, from coordinate 172,737 downwards.
ACATGTTCTTAGCAATGTTATGGCTAACTAGCTAACAGCTAGCATCAGTCGACCAACGTTAGCTACCGTTGCAAGTTACATTAAAGCACATTATTACAGTACAACGACATCTTTTGGAGCACAGTGAGCTTGTATTATCACACCAAAAGTGTTAGCTAAGTACCGTCAAGTTAAGTGTTAAGTGTAGCCACCGCAAACAGAACAAAAGAAACTGCGTAGTCATCTATTCACAGACCACAGGCCGCGACAAAACACCGGAGTACAGTTAAACCCTCTGTGACAAACACTCTTCCACGCGCGGTGTGGTTTAACGCCGAGCCCGCCTGTCCGCCCGGCTAAGCTAGTTAGCTCGCTACCCTTAGCTTAACGTAGCGTAACGTAGCTTGCTTCACATGTTAAATCATCTTTAACCGGAACGCAAAGCCTCTTACCTCTTAACGATGCCAGTTTTAATCTTGATTTGCCGTATTCTTGGATCTGCCATGGCTGTAGATTGTGGGTATTACTCAGTTGTAACGTGCTGTGGCTAACTGAATGAACGATGTGCAGGTGGAAGTCAGTGGTGACAAGCTGCTCGCAGATAAATCGATCTTTGGGAGCGGATGATTACCGAGTGTTTGGATCACAATGACTGTCCCAGTAGGAAAAACACTTTGGGGAGTGAGCTCTGGTCCTTCAGGCTACATTTAATCACATTTGTCCTGCAATTACATAAAAACAACTAATGTAATGTAACTAAGTACATTTAATCAAGTACTGTACTTAAGTACAATTTTGAGGTACTTGTACTTTACTTGAGTATTTCCATTTTATGCTACTGTATACTCCCACTCCACTACATTTCAGTGGGAATTATTGTACTTTTTACTCCAATACATTTATTTGACAGCTGGAGTTACTAGTTACTTTTCATTTGAAGATTTTACATTAAAAAACATTTGATAAGCTTATAAAATTCAACATATTGTTAAAGAACTTGTTAAACCCCTCACAGAAAAAGTTGTGTCTCCTTGTCATGTTTCAGATGTATATGAGTTGTTAGCAGTTCCACCAAAGAGACATTTCCCCTCTAAACGGCTCAGATACTTTAATTTAAATAATTATAATACTGATAATACTTTGAATGCAATGCTTTTATTTGTAATGGGGCATTTTTACACTGTTGCATTGGTATTTTTACTTAAGTAAATGATCTGAATACTTCTTCCACCAGTGAATATTTAAATATTTACCAAGATAAACAACTAAACAATGTACCCAAATTTTCCAGTCACAGAGACTGCGCTGCAGGGCGCTCACCGTGGTCCTGATCCTGCAGCTGCCAGTGATGGCGGAGCTGTCCAAGGTACTCGGACAGGTAGTAATGCTTAGCAGGATATATTAATTAAGGAGGTTATACAGTATATACCCTGTGCTATCGCTTCTCCTGGTTGCTGAGTTTATGTCCCCAGTCTGACTTACCTGTAGAATTATATTTAGCCTATATAATAAACTGAGTTTTGTTATTGACACACACCCTGGATCAACTTTATTCCTTACTTCAGGTTTGTTGTCAAGCCTAGCTGAGAGAGCCCTGTTAGCTATTGTTTCATCACGTTAAATACACTTGCAACAGTTTGTTTATTTTGATCATTATTATCCAGTAACTTACAGCTACTGTTGATCTATGTACTTACCTGTTTAATATACACCTGTGTGTAGCCTTTATATATAGAGAGAGATTCACTGTATAGTTATTCCCAATGCATCTATGCAGTTCCAATGAGGCCCCTTGCTATATCAATACAAGACAATATATAGTATATTACACGTACAGAATATTATTAGGCACTATTGTTTTATATATTTAAAATTGGAGTATATGTTCAGCTTCTAGTTAAGATTTTAATTATTTACATATTTATCATTATATTTTCTTCTGCCTCTTTGTGTGTCTTTATGTCGTTTGTTTTATCTATCTATCTATCTATTGAAGTGCACGTACAGTCTCCTGCCTTTATGCATGTGGGTCATTATCTGACTAAAGACAATATCGGATATAAAATACATTAACATAGTCTGATATAGTCCTGCTCTAAATCTTTATCTCCTCTACATCAATCGGATCCAAAATCGGTTCTCTATAATGAGATGCAAGAAGTCTTACAGCGGACCCAAAAATCAAAAGACTGTACTTTTTGAGGTAGCACTTGTACTAGTTTTGTGTACATCTTGTTCGCTGTAATATATCCATATATAATACACTAAAGTATTTTTGCATTGCGTGTCAATACGCATTAAAGTCTATATACAGACACATATTTGGCGCTCTGTGTAAGTTAAGGTTTTATAAGCCTCTGAATGAGCCAGTTTCTTTGTTTACACAGTATATCACATAAGCTAAACAATTGACATGGCTTATAAAGCTGTGTTACAAAGACAGCACATTCAATATCATTTGAATCTTTGTGCATCTGATATTGATTTGTGTGATCTATGAAAAAAGAATCAATTTCATAGTATTTCTTCAAGGCTGCTTGTGTCAGAAAAAAAATATATATATTTTTTTATTACAATCCAGTCTTCAATCTGCCAATTCCATTAAAAGTTTATGTTACTCAACTACATTTCTGCACATTATGGTATAACAGTAGAATAATTATATACAGTACGTTAACACAACTTAAATGTCTTAATTGCTCAACACAACTGATCATAACAACAAAACTTACAGCTGATGAGCAGAGCAGCTGTCATGTGAAGGAAGCTTCTGCTTTATGATACAAGGAGGACAATTTACACCTTTTCTCATGCAAAATAAAGCCTATTTTAAATTCTGTTAAACATAAAATTGTGTTAAACACGTCCTCACCGTTGTATTTCGTCATTTAATTTGCAATATTATTGACATTAGTGTGGTATTCGTGTTCTTTAATCTGCTGAAATGAAAAATATTTTATCTTGTCACTGTCAGACTGAAGGACAGGAGCGAAATCTAAAGGTGTTTGAGTGGTGCAAACATAAAATGCATAAAATGGTCTAAATACACCCAAAATAGGTGGGGTAAAAAGGAAATATGAGCATAACAATAGTTTGTTTTAAGTAGTGGGTCAAGTGGCAGAAGAAGCAGCCATCCGCGTTGAAGTGGTACTTTAATACATTATCACTTTCTTTGGCTTATTTAGCTAATTTTCTTTTACATATCCGACCTAAAATTAAGTAAAAATGAAAATATATATATTGTACATATTTGGATAATTCTCAGCAAATGTCTCAGTTGTGCTGTAACATAAAAAAAAAGTGAATATATTCATTATTCCGCCACCAGAACGTCTGATTTTCATTCAGACATGACTTTATTAAAGCCTGGCAAATAGAAAGAGACTCATTAAATGCTGCATCTGCTTGTGTAATACTGGAGAATACAAACTCAATTCCACAATAAATTAAACATTAAAATAAACTCAGGACATGAAAAAGTAAGCTATTTCAATTTTTATTAAGATAAATAGACATTATAACAACTTTATGCACACACAGTTATATATATATACAACTATATATGTAGGACAATGACAGAAAGAACTTAAGTGCAATTTTGAGGTACTTGTACTTTCCTTGAATACTTCCTTTTCCACTACTTTTGAGAGTCAAATATATATTTTAGCTAGTGGTTGCAGATTAACATTTTGCACACAAACCAAAGATGATCTCATAAAATATAAAGCATTGTTATAGATTAAACTACCCAACAGTATATGAAGAAGTTACCAACTAAAACACAGTAAAATAATCCAGTAATATAATAAACTGTATGATAATGTAACACAGACAGGCACCATTTCTCTGCATAATGAGTTTTGATCCTTTAAATACATTTTGCTGATATTGTGCAGTACTTGTACTTGTAATGGAGTATTTTAACTTGATGTATTACTTATTTTACTTCAGTAAAGGATCTGAATACTTCCTCTACTTATACACTTCTTCTCTTGCTCAACACTGTGCAGATCCACTGGCACAGTAAGAGGTTAAATTGCTCAAAGGCATGTTACAGAAACACGCAGGGCCAGGATTCCCTTCTAACGCTAAAATAATTATAATGAGTTCCTATTAATTTATATTAAACCAAGACTAAATAGGTTAACATAAGAGGGTAGAAAGCAGTTCATTCTCTCTGCAGCCGGAACGATCTAATGATGTTAGATTTGAGATTTGCCATGCATTAATGCAAGACATTATATCAAAATATTACTCCAACGCGAAAGATGTGAGCTTGTCTAATATATATTTTTCTCTCCCACAGTAGACATGAATAAAATATGGCGCGGGTTTCTGTGTGTGTGTGTGTGTGTTTGTGTGTACTCCAGGCCTGCATGCACGGGAGCAGCAGCAGCAGCAGAGAAATCCTATATCGGGCAAAGCTCGTGTGATTGCATCTGAGAGGTGGGAAAACCCCAGGCTCTTTCCCCTGCAGCTTCATGGCCGTTGATTATTGGTATTTTCCGAGTTTTCCAAACTAATAAGTGGCACTATCAAGCATTTGGAAGCGCCGCGAGACTACAGACGGGCTGCTAGACTTAATTGATATTGAGCGAGGCACTGGTAGGCGCGGACGGGGCCGCTGCTGGGTAATTTGCAGTTTAATCAGCGTTTGTAATGAGAGCCGCTGATTAGCGCGGGGTGGAAATAAAAGAGAGTTACAAGGAACGTCTGTCAGAGTCCGGTGATAATTCACGACTAATTGTAATGATTAGAGCAAACTGGATGACTTTGGAGTTTTCTAATGCGTTGCCTCGCCCGTGTGTGTGTGTGTGTGCGCGCGCGCCGTGTGTGCGTGCATGCATGTGTGCACTTGTAGTCTTTATACATGTGTTGTATGTGAGCATGCATGCGCTTGTGTGTGTTTGCAAGCAAGCTATATTACTAAAGAAATCAGATATCAATTCACTTTGGCGATTTTCTCCATCAGAAATAGCGTAAAGCATCTGCGCGCGCGTGTGCGTAATAGTGTGTGTGTGTGTGTGTGCGTGAGAGAGAGAGAGGACAAGGCTGAATCACAGAGATTTGATTATCAAACAAAACAGCAAATGTATAACTGGGGAGGGTGTGTGTGTGTGTGTGTGTGGGGGGGGGGGTCGTTGATGCACTCTGCAGCAGTGAGGGCGCGATGTGTTCCTCGAGACGTGCCTCGGCCACTGCTGGAATAGCAAATGAGAAATTAGTGAGAAATGTGTGTATGAACGCCGTCTGTCAATTAGCGAGAGGCGAGAGGAAGAGGAAGAGGAGGGAGGAGGCGAGGAAATCAGCTGGTACTCTCTCAGTGCAGATTTGCCTGGAGAGCGCGAGCGAGCGTGCGCGCGCGCGCACAGCCCTCTGTCTCTGCTCTCTCTCAGAAGCTTTATGTGATTTCCTCTGAATTATAATAAAGTTGGGGAAATAACGTCTCTGACTGCGATGACGACAAAAGGGAAGTGTGCTGCCATTGGCTGTTGAACTGGTTGTATTTCCTGGACCCACATTAGTGGCTTTCAAACGTTTTTAAATGACAGAGCTTAAAGGGTCAGTTTACTCAAATTTCAAAAAATGTATTTTCTTACTAACCTCTAGTGGTATGCAGATACTTTCTGTTGTATTTGTCCAGGTTTAGTGATATCCATCTCTCTCAACATCTCTTTACAGAAGCAGTGTCCCAGTTACTCTGGATCATCCACAAACTGTGAACAGGTATTATTTCTTCATGAGAAAGGAACTCTAATAAAATCTGTTGGCAGTTTGTTGAGGAACCAGGACATAAAGGTCTATAAAGGTTTACTGTATAAGTTATATTTAGTAGTTTTTTTGTTTTTTTTACATTTTCTGTTCAGTCTTTATTATCTGCATCTTGCAGCATGACAAGAATACATCAGACTCATGCATCAGTAAAACAAAATAAAATAGGAAATAAGTTAGAAAAAATAACACACAATAACAGTAAATACAATCAGTGTAATGTCATGTTGCATGTCTCCACATGTCCTATTGCTCTCTGCACTGATTGTTGAAATAAAGGCAAAAATAATAAATAAAAACGAGGTAAAAAAGAAAAAGAAAACTATAAGACTATAAAACAGGGACTGTTTTGCTGGTACCTACAGAGAGTGCACATTAACTGCTAGAGAACATTTTTCAAACCCACAGAACTTCAACTGAAATCCTAGTGGAGATGCAAAAGTTTCCACAGATGTGATTTTTGTGGAAATGTGTCTAAATGGTGCAGCCATAAAAACAGACAATATATATATATATACTGTATATACATGTGATTCTGTCAGAATGTGTGAAATAATTTGATTTTAACAATCATAAAGCTACTTAAGGGGAAATAACTTTACTGGCCACCTTTACCAGCTTGTTCTTTCAGGTTATTGCACCATGCCATGAGACCAAAGATTAAATCAGACTCAATCAATAATCAGTCAAATGTGTATTTTTGTCATTTGGACGGTCTGGCCCTCTGGAGTCCGTCTACACTGAGCATGTTGTATTTATAGTGACATAACTTTATTTATATATCATGTAGAGACAAGCTGAGAAAAGCAGTTAAAATCTTCGGATGTGGGGATTTCACACAGTGTCTCATTTACGTCTGTAGACCATAAAAAACATTTTGAAAGACATTTCTAAACGTGAATTGTTAATATTGTCAGTGATTTACAGGCATACATGAATGAAGGTGAAAAAGGAACAAAAAGGAGTTTTAAAAAATCACTTTACATGTAAATAGACTACATTATAGTTTTATTTCTTACATTTTCCCGCTGTGTTTGTGCTTATAAATAGTGAAACAATATTTTTTGTAACGTTTAACTGCTCTATAGTAATATTTTAAGTGATTATCACTAAAGATTTGTACCTTTTTATAGGTGCCTGTGTCATTTTTGTTGTTTTTTTGTGTGTGGTCCTGTTGGCTTTATACTTTATTACATTGTCAAAATGATAAAATCAGACTTATAGCTGAGTTTGTGCTGAAAATAAAAATAAGCGTACCATGCATGTCGAGTAAGGACACTTTAAAAGATGCTAAATAAAGACAAACGTCTGCAAAAGTTTAAGAAAGCATTAGTTCCTGAATCTTTTGGCCTATAACAGTGAACAGTGTGATGGCACTGACTGCATTTACATTCACAAAATATTCCAGTTTTTGCCCTTATTCCGAAAAAGACAATATTCCCACTAAGCTGTTTACATGGCTAATGTGTTTGACAGGGCTCGATGCCCTCACACGTCTTTTATCATGTTTATCATTCTTTGCGTCAAAATAGGATTTTGTTTTCAGAGTTTTCCAGCAGTGGCGAACTCCGCCTCCTTCTTTCATTCGTTCAACCACCTTCTTGATTTTGATTCGCGCATATCCAAAAACCTGTTGATATCCAAGTCTTTCATCATGTTTAAAAGTAGGTGTTTGTTTCTCCTTCCCACCAGAAATGTGTGCAAACTGGTGGCTAGTTGGTTTGTTTCCGACGCACAGAGCTGAGCGTAAACAGGAAGAAAACTGCGCTAGAAACCCCAACTGAATGAGCTGCATACAGGTCCAAAGAACGCTCCTAAAACCTGAATAATATGTGCACATCCCAGGGCTTAATCGGAAAATGCTACATTCGGAATGAAGCCTAATTCAGAATATGCTGTTTACATGACATGAATATTGTCCTATTCGGAATAGTAGTGGAAAATTAGTGTCAGGGTTCGTACAGCTTTTTAAGAGACAAATTCAAGCACTTTCAAGGTACCTAGACCAAAAATGCCCAGACTCTCGAAGTCTTTATCATCACATCTAAATTGTTACTATAAGACCCAGGAGTTTCATTTCAAATAATAAAAGATTTTTGTTTTACACGAGTGATTGTGTTGATGATGAAACAACAGATTATGTTGAAAAATCAAGCATTTTTCAAGGAGTATATTCAAACTCAAGCCTATCCCTAACCTTGGAAACATTCAAATTAAGCATTTTCCAAATTTTCAAGACTTTGTATGAACCCTGTAGTGTGCATGTAAACGTAGTCAGTGAGACCTGCGAAGTTTTTCTCTATTTTTAGTGAAATGTATCAGTTCCTCATTTTGTCTCCTGGAGGCCCCTTGGTGCCCCCCTCTTGTCAGGAACCCTGTTGGCTCCCAGACCCCTTTTTGAGATCCACCGCCCTCTCTAACAAAAGCCCTATTAAAATGCATAAGGCTTCCCTGGGCACCGCAGCAGCAGCAGCACGGATGACCTGCTTGGTATCAGGTGTGATGTGCCACTAAAGTGACCTTCTCCACCTGATCCTCTGGTCTGCTACACAGGGAGACGGAGCCGGACGGGCCGGCTGGAGCCCGCGATCGATATCTCCAGCGAGAGGTTGTCTATACGTGGTATTTTAATGTCACGGAGTCAGGCCAAATTGATAGTGATAAATATTTGCCGGAAGATTAGGTGAGGGGAGTGTGTCGAGGGCGCTCCATCTCAGACCTGTAACCCCCGGCAGAGCTGTTCCTCTCTGTGTCGGATTAGCCCCATCCATCCAGTGTCAATGGCTGTCTTGTTGAGAAAATCAGTGAGTAAACATGGCTGACAGAGAGAGAGCGGGGTGTGTGTGTGTGTGTGTGTGTGTGTGTGTTAAGGTGGTAGATAGGCGGCTGATTACTCATACAAATAGACTCCAAACTCCGCCTGGTCCTTCCCGAAATGTGTTTTCCCTCTGTTCACTTCCTCTCCTCTCTCCTTTTTTCTCTCCTCTCCTCTCCAATATTTACTCCCCCCTGCTGTCTCCATGGACACCCCCCCACCCCCACCCCCCCACTCCTGTCCTGCTGTTCCCACTTTGTCCCCCATCAATCACTGCACCATTGTGTCCTGGATGTTGTATAGAGTGACTTAATATCCCCTCCTTCATCTCTATTCACTCCCAAAACCATTCTCCATGATGGTCCCTCTGTTGGTGGTGAGTTTTAACTGTAACACAGGAATCATAGTGTTCACTAGTTTGCGTGTAATTTGATGATTCTCACATTGATCAAAATGTCTAAAATTAAACTGAATTATGACGCAGAGACGCTCATGTGGGCTATTGGGTATTTATGCAAATATTTAGGGCTTTCATTTTATTTATTTTTCTGTATGTCATCCCTCTGAATGACATGAGAGGGTTAGCCTTTAAACAGGAAGATCCCGTTGAGATACAAGATCTCTTCTTCCAGGGAGTCCTGGTCAAGACGGCAGCACAAGCAGTTTCACATTAAAAAGAGGCTCAAGTCAAGGTTTATGTAAAACAGCAACATGTTTCTTTCAGGGCAGTATGTAAAAGACCTTTAAAGGTATTCAAAGAAGGGACTGCTTCTAACGTAATGGTATTTTGAAAAGCTGTGTAAATAATAAAACTTAAAACATCCTCCAATTGTTAAAGTGGATTTAAAGGAATAGTTTGACATTTTGGGAAATGCGCTAATTTGCTTTCTTGCTGAGAACTAGACGAGAAGATAGACGCCACTCTCGTGTCTGTACAATAAATATGAAGCTACAGCCAGGAGATGGTTAGCTTAGCTTAGCATAAAGACTGGAAACGGAGGGAAACAGCTAGCCTGGTTCTGTCCTGTCACCTTCAGACAGACTAGCTGCTTCCAGTCTTTATGCTAAACTAAGCTAAGCTAAACATCTCTTAACCAAGTGCTGCCAGTGTCTAAACATAACCATAAAACAGCTACAGACAGATATTGTGTTGCAAGATGGGATATTTTTTGTGGAAAATAAATAATTAATTCATAATTAATAAATAATAATTATTTACTGATATGATCTACATTTTTGCAATTTAACAGATATGTTATGTTAATAGAAGAGTGGTCGGCATTATGTTTCCCTCAAAATGTCTTTGTTGTTGCAAATGATCTGTATATAAACGTCATTTCTAGGAGCCAAAATGCACTATTCTCTTTTTAGGAGCCCTATCAAACGTGGAAACGGGAAATATGGCAAAACAAAAATTCTAACAAGTAAAGCGAGATTTTCACAGGAAATAATAAAAAAGGCAAACAGAAAATCATTCAATTAGCTCTGTGATTGTTTACTACTTAACCTTTACTGAATGTAATCTGAAACTATTCTAACCAGGCAATTCAGTACAACTTAATTTTTCTGCAGCAGCGCTTGCAGTGATATAAAATACATATATATATACACATATATATATATATATATATATATATATTCCTCTTGTGGTTAAATCCACTGGAATAGTATTTTAGCCTTTTTTGCCCTCTGTGTAAAATGAAGACATCACTTCTCCAACAGCGTCCCCGTGTTTTATGAAGGGTCCCTGACAAATAGGGCCTCCCCGCTACGCTTGGGTGGCCGCCTTCATTCCGCACTTGGCTTGTTTACATAGCACCAGGACCATTTCCACGGATTAAACAAATCACTGCCCGAGGGGGACATCCATAATCCGCTAACGGGTCACCAGCAAGACAGTTATAAATGCCTGTGTCGTAGTATTAGGGCTAGAATAGATGTCCGTGTCCAAAGATGACCTTCCCCTGAATGCAGCACCCACCGCTCCCTTGCAGTTTATTATAGCATAGGGAGAAAAAAAAAGAAAGAAAGAAAGAAAGAAGAAGAAGAAAGGCTTTGTCACTAAAAAAAAAAAAAAAAGTGTTATATTGTTATTAAATGGCTCGTTTTAACAAAAAAAAAGAGTATTTCTGCAATCAGCTTCACCAAAGAAGAAGGAGGAGGAGTGAGGCTTGGTGATGAGAGCCCATCACCTTTTATCAGCTTCTGTCTCTTTCTGAAAAGACTTTGTGACACCTGCAGTAATAGTGGGAGACATTCCCCCCCCACCAACACACACACACACACACACACACACACAGAAAGGCCAGTGAAGGAGATCAGTAAAATATTATGTGGATCTCGGACCAATTTACTTCATCATTCCACATTACGGCCTTTATGAATTGTTCAAATTCGATAACAAGCACTCAATTCACTTTATTATGTAAGTTAATTTAGACTTTGCGAGAAAAAAAAAAGAAAAGAAAAAGAGAGTTGCAGTGGCATTCAGTGGATCCTTGAATAAAATGTAATTTGTGTGAGAATTTGTTGTATCTGTCACAAATATTCACAATTAGCGGCGGTAATTATTTGATAGTTTCTGCAATTATGACTTAAACGGTTAAATTTGGAACTGTGTGGAACCCTAATTGGCCTAAATGCGATATTTTGCATATTTGCATAATGAGGAAATTGGTAGAAAATTGTGTTCATTCATTTGTGAAAAATCCTATGAATTTTATGAATTTGAAAGGTCTGTTCCTGCAGCCTGTGACTTTGCCGGTGGCTCCCCGAGGAGCCCCGGAGGGAAAGTGGGGCGCAGGCGGCGGGCCAAATGGAGGAGGTTTGGGAGAGAAAAGGGGGGAAGAAAAGGGAAAGGTGCAAAGCTTTTTATAGAACTTCATGTTTGCAGTCTGGCACCAGTGAGAATTTAAGTTGCAGCAATAATAATAGACTTCAGCTTTTTCCTCAGCTAAATACTTAACTTTAATTAGCTTAACACATGCCGGTAAAGAACTCAGGGCATCTGTCCAATAAGCACAGATATTTGTTGCTTTCAGCGAATTTGAGTGTACTTTTCCTGAATAATCAGAGCCGTTGTTTGATTTTGAATTGTTTTTTTCTCGTTCTCCAGCTTCACGTTTTGAAGGATGAGGCTGTTGATTTTCTACATTTTTCTTATTGTCAACAAATCCCATGAAAAGATAAAAAAAACTACAATAAATGTTTCCTACTAACAAGTATTGTCTGTGCACGTCCCATAGAGCTCCATCGTTGCCCAAAAACTGATAAAAACACATTAGTGAGCCGCACTGTTGCACTGGGTGACACGTTCCTTCATCACCATGAACACACACACTGCAGTTTAGTTGGACTCAGTCCCACACACACCGTCCTGCTGCCCCAAATACTCACTAGAGCTCCAAATGTGGATTCATCCACCGCTGAAAGTAGTCCCCAACAAAGCTCTATTTTCATCCTCTTTGAGTAACGTTTGCTAAAAACTACAGTGACCAGCTGTTTTAGGAAATTACTGAGCTTTTTTAAATAAAATTCAACTATACGTGTGACATGTTTTTAAAGATGTACGTCTTCAGTAGGAACCAATGGGCTTGGAGCTGAGAGCCGCAGACACGAAGTCAGAAAGTCTTGAGTTTGGTTTTGATCCTTTCCTGGTACAGTGTCTCACTATATGACATGCAGTGCAGCTCATTTGTCTTTAAAAGTAACAACCCACAGTGTTCATCTGTTTCATTAACAAGAACAAAATCTGATTTTCTTTATCAGGGTGCATCAGGGTCTTTCTGTTTTAACACAATTTGAAATTCGTGGCATGAAATAAATAAGGTGACCAATCTTTTTTTTTTAACAATGTTATTCTGTGTGAGTACAGTTGAGTAACATCTCGACTTTTCCACATTATGTTCTGACACAGAACAATAACATAATGTCATGCCATGGGGGGAAAAAATAAAATATTTTAAAAAAAAAAGTAGTTTTCATTTCCAGTTTGGTCTTTAATCTTAACTTTTTATTGTCAGTTGATAACCTTTAAGATCTTCAATATGTAGAGTGCAAAACTTAAAGCACGTTTATTCTGTATACACTTGTTTTCAAGAGGTAAAAAAAGGATTTCTGCTCAAATCTTGTTATTGTCCACACTTTTCATCAACCTCTTTGACTTTCCAACAAGAATTGTTAGCAACTTTATAGAGACACTGTGACGTAGGGGCCCCCTGACTGCTTGGGCCCCTGGGCTTGTGCTCTGTAGGCCTCTCAGTTATCTGTACATGCTTACAGGTGAAGTTATCAGCGTTATAAGTTTTCATTATCGTGGTATATTTAGTTTGATGGATGTGAGTTACCTCCTCTGTGATCAGACTTAAATCTGCTGTTTGGTCGGCAGCCAGAGTGTGAAGAGTTTTGTTAGTTTAAAGAACAAGAACTTCATTGTAAAAATTTAACTTGTTGGTTTGAAACAAGTGAAACGTCACGCGATCTAGATAAAAATGTAGCTGTAAGCAAATATAAGGGCATTTTAAAGATCCCCTCCAGACATGTATTAAAACATATATACACACAGTCTTGGAACAATAATGTGGGTCTGATATGTTTTTTTCTGCAAAAAAAGTATAATTTAACCATTAAAATCCTTTAAAAAACAGCTTCTCCTTCTAGCTCATTATAAATTCCAGAATCTATGAATATAATAATATGCAAATCTCATTCATTTCTAAAGTTTTCCTGCTGGACACAACAGTCTCCTGCCTCACTGTGAAGTCCGTTCTCAGTGTTTGTGCACTGGAGGCTTCAAGTTTCTACATCACACTTTTGCAGGTTGAATATTGGACCGGGATTGGCTGCTTCCAAACTATTTGTGATGTCACAAATCATGCTTGTAGGTCTCCGCCCCTTAAAATCTGATTTTCAATGAGCTCATAGAAACTTTCCCACTTTCAGCAGATGAATGTGAAAACATCTTTTTACTGTCAAACTCTGCACAGACATCGTTCTGCACAGTGAAGCTCAAACATTCAACTGTAGGAACAAGAAGACAAACATATTTTAGAGTGGAGGGGGAACTTTAAGTGTTTGTTAATGATAACGTCTCATATGAAGACATATTTTATATCATTGCAACTGTGTTTTACCATCATACAGTTATTAATTATCAGTTTATACAGCAGCCTCCACTTATAGGAGCCCACAGGAGGAGCTATAGGTGTTGACAAATACATTAATAAACTTATATCTGCTTACAACTACATTATAGTGTATTTATTAAAGTTAATACACTGCTTATAAATGCTAAATAAGGGCGGGTTAAAGTAAATGTATCGCTCTGAAACATGGACAATATGTTCAGATGATGCCTCGCTGGCTGTTTGGCCTCTCTGCTGATATAAAACAAAACGAGCCCCTCACAACTCAGACTGCATTACTTTGCGTCGTAATGAGAATGTGGTTGTTTATGTTTTGTGTTTTGAGGATCATCCACATTAATTAGACTTTGACAGATCCAATTAAAATTGTAGGCCCATAATAATGCGATGGGGTTGCCACCGGGGGGAGCGGCCTCAAAAACAAACAGCACTAGTTTAACGTAAAGGTTGACGGGCCGGATCACAGAGCCTTGAAGAGGAGGCACGAGTGTGTGTGCGCGCGCTCACGTGCACGAACGGGCCTATTTTTCCCGTAAGAGTCGCTCTCCTCTGCCATTCCCCAGAACCTCATAAAGCTCACAGACAATAATGATCCTGCCATAGACTGTAATGATCCCGCCATTTCATGGGGTATTACACTATAATGATGATAGTCCTCGACATTTGCATCCCATCCAGCCTTTAGCTGCCGAGCCGCACCTCCATCTTACCTGGCACGGGTAATTTATAGAGCAAAGGCGTGAATAAGCCGCTCTGGAATAATACAACCCACACTTAGAGTCAACCGCAGAGATTTATTATAGGAGCGTAAACCCAAAAGGCAAATAGAATCGGCCTGCTCGTGTGTGTGTGTGTGTCTGTGGTCGGTGTTCAAGAATGAAGACATCCATGACAACCCACCAATGACAGCACATAAAGGATGATGGGGAGGTGGGTGTGAGGACCTGCGAGGGGAGGTGGGTGGGAACGTGGGTGTGGTTGAATCATAAAAATATTTGTCTGCAAAAAAAAAAAAAAAAAGAGGGAGAAAGGCGGGGAAAAAAAAAAAAACTCCACCATCCATAAATATGTTCTTTGCCCCGAGAAATCTTTCACCGCTGTTCTTTACAAACAGAGAGACACGTGCAACACAAAGACGACGCACACACTCAAACACACACACACACACACACACACACACAATCACTGGAAGGAGGGAGGGATGGAGGGATGGAGGGATGGGGGGGGGGGAGAAAAACAACAACCCTGTGCGTATTTTACTCTGAGAGTTAATGGGAATAAAATACCTTGGTGGATGAGTGCAGATGTGTTTGATACAAATAGTCATTTTCCTATTTGCTGCCTCATTGAGCATGATGAATGATGGGAGTCAGGGAGGCGGCGTGATGAATGGCAGCACCTTGGCTCCATTGCATGCCCTATTGATTCTCCTTCTTTATTACTCCTACAACCCAGCTGGCTGCTCCTGCCCTCCCTACACTCTCTCCTCTCCACTGACGGGGGGGAGGAGGAGGAGGGAATGAGAGGAGGGTACTTCTTCCTACTGTAAGGCCACACCTCTTACAGGACGACAGTGTGTGTGTGTGTGTGTGTGTGAACATGCAAGTGAACAAGCATAGTGTGTGTGTGTGCTCGTGGGCTGCTGGGAGTTCATGGATAGGGAGTAGAAAGAAAAAAAAGAGTTTTCTGATTAGAGGCCAACAGTCTCTAATAGGGAGTTGTCTGGGCGCTGCTTAGTTAGAAGACGCTCTCTGATGACAATGACGGGGAGGCAGGGGGAGGAGGAGGAAGCAACACAAGAAAGAAATCAGGCAGGGCTTTAAAAAGCTTGAATCGAGGGATCGAGGGAACTTGTCCCAGAGATGAGATTATGACGGAAGCAGTCAGGAGAGGAGAAGATGTCAGTCCACACGTATAAGGATGGTAGAAGTTAGGGGAGGTAGAAATAGATGCGCATTTGCACCAAATGTGTAAGTAATGATTGAAGCATTTAGAGTAACAGTAATGTTAAATACATTACTGTTAAAGAATAATATTCACGACGCTCAGCTGCATTTTGTTCTTCGTTTACGTGGAAACAGGGTCTTCTGATGTTTGGTGAAAACCTGAATTATGAACAAGACTGTCCTCCTCCAAAAATGCAGCCGTATAGGTCGTCTGCATAAGATTTAAGTTTATTGGTAGGTGGCGACCTATAAAGAGACCCGAAGTCTGCGTAGGGAGGAGCAACTCAGGACTCTCACCTAGGAGATCGCTGTTTGCGTCCCGTGTGAAACCAACAGTCAGCGTTGACTTATTTGAACTACTACTAACTAACGTACTTATGTTAACCCAAACCAGGATCTTTTCCTAAACCTAACCAAACTGCGACCAGTTTTAGTAAATTACTGAGCTTTTTAAAAATGAAATTATATATTTGTGACCTGTTTAATTATTATTTTTTAGACCCACTTCGCCTGCAGGCAGGTTCTAGTAAGCTCTGAGGTGTTTCAAGTCAGAGGTACAACACATGTATCATACACAAAGCCACCTGAGCGACAGCACTGTGTTTTCTCTCAGAGTGAAGCCTTCAGAAGATCTGAAAACACATCTTGCCGGGGAGACATCTTGCCGTAACCTCAGTCCCAGCGGCTCTGTCAAAACAAAGGCCTGTTCATCCATCCGTCCTCTCATCTGAGTCCACATCTGAGAGACTGGGCCTCGGCCTGGACCCCGGCCCCGTGGGGTTTGGACGTATGAGTGTGTTGTCACTGGTTTGCCTGTGTGACAAGGGCTCGTTCCTGGTCCGGCTCCAGCTTACCATGACGTCACTCGCCATCAGGATGACACGGAGAAGGATTAAATAAAGGTCAGGACAGGAAAGACGTGGAACTGTTCCAGTCCAGCTCCATTTTCAGACTCTTTAGTAAACCACTGAAGTCAAGCATGAAAAGGGGACAAAAGGTTTGGTTAAATGTCCTTAAACACTGGCTGCAGAGCTGTGTTCATTTCATCAACAAAAACTATGATGAAAAATATTCAACCTTTTATTTCACAATGAAAACAAGACTAAAACGAAATAAAAAGTAACCATTGAAAACTACAACAAAATGCGTTACTATTTACATCAACAAATAAAAACTAAACAACAATGTGAAAGCCGGACAAATGAACTAATGACTGTTCCTGATTGGTAAAACAGTTTCCTCCGCCGCCCAGAATATCTCTTGTTCATAAGTTGATTTAGCCGTTTAACTTGTTGTACTAACGTTAATAAGAAGCATCTTACATTCAGTAGCGTTCTGTCTCTGTCAGTAATTAGACAAGAAGCAGCAACAAAACAGCTGAGACAAACCACGAAAACATGCAGGCAGCATGCCCACGTTTATATAAAGGTACGCTAATGTAACATTATGAAGTTCTGTGGATGTGGATATAATTATAATGTTACTTTCAGTCTAGTATCTTTCATGTTGCTATTGGAAGGAACAAATTTGAGGATTAATGTCGACTGTCAACCATTTAAATCTTCCTCTTGATGTTCAATAAAGAAATACGACTACATTATCCGACGTTTTAGCTTCTCCTCTCGAGTTAAACCCAGACACTGAACAGTATGTTAGTGAACAAGCGAGTGAATCAGTTTCTGAATGATTCGCTGATCTGTAGTGGAGAGAACAGGAAGCTAATGATAATGCTAATGCTAAGTGAACAGGAACAACAGAGAGAGAGGGAGAGAGAGAGCGGTTCTGTTCAAACTGCCAGAGTTTGGAGAGTCAGTCTGTTGAATCACTGCAGAGCAGAGTCACGTGGACACTGTGTGTGCAGCCTCAAATTGCTAAGAAGACATGAAAATTATAAATGTAGGACAAAATGAGACTAAAATTGCACTGACGAAAACTAGACTGAAATGTCTTTAGTTTTTGTTGACTAAAACTAACAAAAATCAAATGACTTAATTGGACTAAAACTACTATATATATATATATCTCATGTGCCAGAGGATGTCATATTACCACAGTACTCAGCAGAAAGTATATTTCTGTGTGCATCATGTTCACTGCGTTCAACTAGTTCCAGTGAATCCAAATCCAATCTCTGATTTGAAAAACAATACTCATTGAAAATAATAATGGGCAATCTCTGCAACTGATGAATTAAATTTCGATTCATTTCCTAAATGGGCTGTGTAGAGATAGAAATGATCCCAACCAATAATATGCATACACATATCACCCTCCGAGGCGCGCACACACACACACACACACACACACACACACAAGCATGTACACACAGCCATCTTCCTCTCAGCATGGCCTGCGCGAAGCTTCCCAGACTAAATTACAAATGTTTCAGTGGATTGGAGTTGCAGGACATAATGAAGCAGTGCGGCACACTGAGAGGTAATTACCCAGCAGCACTCCTGCCGTTCTGCAGCCCTGCGAGGTGAGAGAGAAGATGAATAGCCAAAGTACAAAACCACTGACCCCTCAAAAGTTTCATTTACCATCTCCCCCCTTCTATCTCCCTCCCCCTGGTTTTGGGGAGCTTGGAAGAGGTAATCATCTAGGGACAGTTTTGGTAGGTTGATGAATGGTGTGTGTGGCTTTGGTGCTCGTACTCACGCGCACACCTATTTATCTGCTCCGGGCCTAAACCCAGCCGAGCAGGGCTGGAGATGCGGAGCATGCTGAGCCTTATTGAGTCACCAGGGCTAGTTGAGCGGAGAGACAGGCCAGGGGAGGAGGAGGAGGAGGAGGAGGGAGGGATGGAGCGATGGAAAGAGGACAGACCGCCTGGCTGGGAGACGTGGAGCCGATCAATTTTCCCCTCCAGCCTATCAGTCATGTCCTCTCACTCTGTCCGTTTCTGCTGATGACACACTTTCTCTGCCCATCGGCCCATTTCCAGGCCAAGAGCGAAAAAGAAAGTCTAGGTGTGTGTGTGTGTGTGTATTTGTCTCGAGTGTGCATGTTTGTGTGTCAGTCAGAGGCAGAAAGAGAGAGAGAGAGAGAGAGAGAGAGAGAAGGAGCACGCACACACACACCTGGGGGTTGTCCGAGGGGAGCGGTGTTGAAGACGGCGGCCGCTGGCTTCTGTCAAAGCTTCCTCTCCCAGGAGTGCGAGCGAGGACGGAGGAGCAGGGAGGGGAAAGCAGAGCAGAGGCCCCTCAGGTGAGCCCGACTCAGCCTCCTCTCCCAGGCGTGCCAGCGAAGGTGGCAGCATCCAAAGCCTTGTCAATGCATAATGCATTAGAGGCCTCCTTCTACTGACAGCCCCCTCTGCCGCCTTCCACTCCAGCAGCCTGCCCGCTAATCAAAAACGACACATCCGAATGTCCAGACATACACACACACACACACACACACACACACACACACACACACACTCTCACACACACAGGCAGAAATTTACTAATCAAAAAGTGTATTTCCTAGAGGCTGAGTCCCAAGAGAAATCCAGCTGGAAGAAATTGGAATAATTTATTAGCTTACAAGTTTTCGTTGACAGTTAGCCCGAGGCTATTTATCTCAGTAATAGAGAACGTCTCCAATGTGGCAAAATTGACCAAATCAAACAGCTTTGATCAGAAAATGAATCTGGCAAGGCTGTCTGTCTCTGGGTGTCCCACGAGGCGAGCGGGGGGAAACAAACAAAACCGAGAGACAGCGAATAAGACTGAGAGAGAAGAGAGAGAGATTATTTAACAAGTGACCACGGGAGAGAGGGGGAGAAAAAAAAAAAACAGGAGTGAAGGATAGGCTCACATTGCAAGTGAAATCTCTCACTAGAAATTATTATTAATTCAACAAAAGTCGGGTGGGGATATTTAAAACGGAGGATATCGCCGGATAAATAACGTGACAACGGCAGAACATCAAAGCAATTTGCAGAGTTTACAGTCTCTCTTCATTGAGTTTGAGAATTGTCCTGCTTTTTCATATTACAGCAACAGAATCGCTAATTCACTCTGTCAGCTACAAAAAACAGTGAAATGGAAAAGACAAAAGACGGCTGTCTGACAGACAGATAGAGTCCCATCAACGCCGTACACGCCGCTGCTGCTAAATGCTCTCCTGCTTCTATATGTACTTGGAAATATTTCAATTCAGTTAGGACACAACAATCTGTGCACTCTTGTCCACGCTAACACAATTCCCATCTGCAATCTCCAAACTTCTGAAGGGGTTTTCGTAGACACTTCTAAGCCAAATCCATTCCTGCCCAGTATATCTCTGTCACTCCGTCTCAGTGACAAAGACACTGAGGCGAGCTGTAAAACATGCTTTTGACATGATCCCCAGGCATGCCTCTCACAGTGAGGGACACATTCATTTGTCGAGGAGACTGACAGACAGTTCAAAGGGTCGTCAGGCTGACACCGAAAAGGGGACAGTAAACACACCACAACCGTCTCAATTAGCGGCCGGGGCCTTTGATTCACAGCCGTCACGCGGAGATCCCGGAGATAGGTCTCATTATGTTAAATGCATGTCAATCACACACGCCTCAGGGCAACAACGTGGAGGAGGAGGAGGAGGCGGCGGTGGTGGTGCTGGTGGAGAGTGTGAGATGTGATGGTGGTGCTTGTGAAAAGCTACTTTCCTGGTGTGTGAGTTTAAAGGAAAACTCCGGTATTTTTAAACCTGGGCCCTATTTTTTTACAAATTTGGGGTCTAAATGACTAAAACTTACCAAACGTTTTGGAATTGGTCCAGTAGATCGCCTCCACCGGCATCTGCGAACGCGCTGCAACGGCTGCAACGTAATCCTTGCGGGTAACTGAAAACACTTACAATAACAGTCTGAGCCAGAGTCAGCGGCAAAAACAAGCAATTTTAGTGAATGGACTTTTCACGGGCGCAATTGCCCCAAAGGATTATGTTGCAGCCAGTTTGCGGATGCCAGCGGAGGCGATCTACTGGACCAATTCCAAAACTTTTGGTAAGTTTTAGTCATTTCGATGCCAAAATCTGTAAAAACAGGATCCAGGTTTAAAAATACGGAGTTTCCCTTTAAAAGAATATCTACAGTGTTTGAAAAGATCAGATGAGTTTCACTCGAGCAGAATTTAAAACCCGACTCGGAGTCGGTGCTTTGACCTCGCGGTCGAGCGGAGAAGTTTACAGAACAACAACAAAGTCTCTCCATAAGTGGAGAGCCACACGGTAAAGAAACAATGATTGGATCACAGTGGGAAATTTCTCCATAGACTGGCATTAGCATTGACCCCCATCCTCCTCCCTCTCCACCTGTTCTGCTCGCACCTCCTCCCTCTCCTCGTCCTCTCCAATCTATCCGCCTAATGAATTTTTACCTGGCACAGACTGTTTTAAACTCCATTTGGACTTGTGCCTACAATTACCTCCTCAGAGTCTCCAAAGTAACTGCGCTCAGCCTAATTAGTATGCATTATCAATTAACAAACTTAATAGCTGGCAGATTGATTGGATCCTCTGTAGAAGGGGTGGGATGGGGGGGGGCAGAGCTGAAGCGAAACACAAAATGAAAAATCATCTCCCTCCGCACTCCTCATCCCTCTTGCACACAGATTCATGTATGTGCGTGTGTGTTTGAAGATGTGGAGCAGCGTTATATATAATACTGAACACGTGAACGCTGGTATGTGGGTTTTTGTGATGTGTGTATCTGGAAAAAATCCATCAAATATGGGGAAAAAATAATAGATTGATAAAAAAATCTAGGCCACATTTACATAACACTGTAACACTGATTATATATACACTGGTGGAAGAAGTATTAAGTGGAAGTAGCAATACCACAAAGTAAAAATACTCCATTACATGTAAAGCTCCTGCATCAGTATTATTTGCAAAATGTACTTAAAGCATCAAAAGTACTTGTTATGTAGTAGAACGGCCCCAGTCAGTGTTATATTATTATATATTTTAGCACTGGATTAATATTCCTGATGCATTAACGTGTGTTAGGTATTTTGATCTATAAAGATATATCATATTCTATGAGCTCATCATAGGTTTACAAAGTATCTGGTAACTGTTGCTGTCAAATAAATGTAGTAAAGTACAATCGTTTACTCTGTAATGTAGCACAGTAAGAAAAAAAAGTAGCATAAAATGGATTTACCCAAGTAAATAGTAAAAGTAAAAGTAAAGGACTTACTTTTACTTGAGCCACCGCTGGAAAAATATCTACATGATTTCATCATATAAATGTAATAAAATACATATTATGTACATAAACCCAGTGGTGGAAGAAGTATTCAGATCCTTTGGCTTAATTGAGTAAAAGTAGCAATACTGCAATATAAAAGTACTCCATTACAAGAAAACATCCTGCATAAGTATTGTTAGCTAAATGTACTTAAAGTATCAGAAGTAAAAGTACTCATAATGCTGAAAAACTATCATATGTTATATTGTCTGATCATTATAACTGATACACAGTAGTATTTGACTGTTGTAGTTTTTTATTACTTGTTTAGACTGCAGGGTACTTTATGTCAAGTGTCTACAAAGTATCCAGAAGTAGAAGTATAAAGCAGGATAAAATGGAAATACAAGTACCTCAAAATGGTAAGAACAGTACTACAGGTAAGTTTATCATCAGGTTTACGTCCTTTCACAGGTAAAGAACACTTCCTGTAATTCAGAATTAGGAGCTTCATGAAGAAGAAAGGCGGCTGACGGAAGCCGCGGCGGCGGTGAAAAATGAAAAACGGAGTCTGCTTCCCCAGGAGGCGTTAAAGTGGCAGCCATGGGAGGCATGTTGGGCAAAAAAAAAAAAAAAAGAAACCAATTTGTCAGGGAGATGAAAATGATAGTCAAAGCAAGCATTCATTTTCTGGACATTGACGTCGCCATTAAATTGTGCTGTCTGACATAAAAGTCGCTGAATGGATGGGAACGTCTGCATTTTTCACTCTTCTCTTTAATTAATGCCACCTGTTTCTTCCCTGAAACCTCTTTAGAATCATTTCAGGAGGAGAAAACACATCACATGCTGGTTTTTTTTTTAGTGCTACTGGCCTCAAAAAGCTTAGCACACATCCACCAGGACTGCTATGCTAAAAAAGTCTTAATTTAATCTTGTTATTAGTTGCCATGTGGTGATATTATCCTGTTTGTCAGCGTTAAAGGCCGCAGCTACTTAGCAACAGTCTCCCAGTCCAGACTATTTAGCTGCAGTGTGTGTTATGAGGGAAAATAATCCACCTTAATATCGCTCTTTATCCACGGCACTAATGCTGGAATAACATTCATAAACGCATTACCAAAACATGTTTGACAGAGTCGTTCTAGATGCAAATTGGCCAATACGTCCTCGGCTTTAAAGTGCGCTGTCCGTGGCGCTAAAAATTAATGCTGCATTGATTCTCCGCATGCGCGTTGTAATGGATCCAAAACAATTTCACCTGATTCAAATGGTTTGATTAAAGGGAACTTGCTTATTTACATAAATATCAATAAGGAGACATTATGACAATTACCCGCCCTATTGGCCACAAACTTTATATGCTTGAAAATATACTTTATTTTCATTAGGAGGCATGAAATGCAGTCATTAGCGCATTAATTAAGGCCACTATAAACAATTATCTGGGTTAGTTTTTCAGTTATCCTGTAATGGGTCATTGTTGTGATAGAATCAACACCGCAGTGAGACTAATTTCTACACAACGCCACTTAGGGCAGCACAAAGGGCGCCAGTTCCTACACAGCAAGAAAATGAACAAATAGAATAATGTTTGGTCTTTTATGGTAGCGTTTCTGCGGTAGAAATGGTCTCTCAGCACATCAGGAGAGCAGTGGGGGTGTCCAGAGAATGAAAGAGGGAAAAAAACCCCCCAAAAAACAATCCATTACCTGGTGCAAACACCGGTTGTCCAGATAGTTCATAGCGCGGTGATACAGCGGCAGAAATGTGCTGTAAATGCAGGGAAGCAGCGAAATTGAGGAGTCACATACAATGAGCGTCACCTGGGGGGGGGGTGTGTGTGTGTGTGGGCCTTGGTGGTGGAGGTTGGGGGGAGTTGGGGGGGACAGATCCAGCAGCACTTCCTACAACACTGCAGCAACTTTGAAGACATAAAGAGAAACTTATCTTTCCCTAAATGTAAAATACTGCAGTAATCTGGACGTTTCTTAAAATAAAGTTGGTAAAAAAGTATGTTTTTGTGCAAAGTGCACACAGATCAGGATGATTGTTGAAATTTACCTCCTATTTAATTAGTTAGTTGACTCGATATTAGAGCTGAAGCAGTTAATCGATTAGTTGATCACAGCAAATTAATCAGTTTTCAAGCAAAAAAAAAAAAACACCACATCGATTCTCTGGTTTCTGGTTTTCCAGGATTTGCTGCTTTTCTTTCTTTGTCATATTTGATAGTAAACAGAATATTTTTGAGGAGTTTTGGACTGTTGGTCTGACAAAACAAGCAATTTGAAGACGTCAACGTGCACTCTGAGAAATGATTGATCAAGGAAATAATCTGCAGATTAATTGATAATGGAAATAGTTGCAACCTTTACTTTGATATTGAAATATTTACTGTTATATTGTCGTATACCCTGCAGGGCAGCATCTCCTCATATTATATTTGGGTGTGTTTGCTTGGCTGTTTTTTTCACTTTTATACCCCAATAAATCCAATAAAAAGCAGAGGTGGAAGACGCACTCAGACCTTTTACTTTATATCGCAATGTAAAAATACTCCATTACAAGTAAAAGCATTCAAAATGTTACTTTAGTAAAAGTAAAGAAGTAGCAGCAAAAAAGTTTTAAAAGTAAAAGTCCTCATAAGGCAGCAGAATGGCTCCTGCTCCATTATATCAATGGATTATTATCAATGATGCATTGATGTGTCAGTAGGTATATGTTGCATCTGGTTAAGGTGGAGTTAGCAAAGTTAAACTTAGCTAACGTAGCAATGCAATGTATT
Organism: Macquaria ambigua; assembly: GCA_008360985.2. NCBI lineage: Eukaryota > Metazoa > Chordata > Actinopteri > Centrarchiformes > Percichthyidae > Macquaria > Macquaria ambigua. Next base: position 148,124 of record VMKM01000244.1, on the reverse strand, counting down.
TCATAAGGCCCTCATATCATAGATAAACGCAGCGGAGTAAAATGTAGTGGAGTACAAGTGTAAAGTAGCATTAAAAGTACCTGAAAATTGTACTTTATACTACTGCCATACTTATATTTTTCTTACTGGTACTGTACATACACACTACTGCACTGGCTCCACCTGCTTACTTACTGTTTACACCTCAGTATACATATTTATTACTACCTGCTTATACCGACACATCACAGTGTATATATATATATATATTTTTATCTGTTCTCAATATACATTTTCTACATTACTGCACAACCTGCTTCTGTTACAGTTTATACACTTTAATATTACTGTATCACCTGTCTACCACAGTATTATATTCTGTTTTATTCCTATATTTTATTTTGCTGTCTTAGATTCTAATTGGATTTGACTTAAATGAGAGCACTGTTGGAGGGAGTCTGAGATCTAAGGCTTTAACTGCTTCACTCTACATTGTTGTGCATGTGACAATGAAGATCTTGACTTAAGTACATCACTTGAGTAAATGTATATAAAAAATGAAAATATTGCAAGTGCAACGAAATACCAAAGACTGTGCTGTGAGGGTATCGATGCAGGTGCCTCTGTGGTGCCTATATTGTGTATAGCAGACCAATCAGAGGAAGAGCGCAGGTCCCTGTCCAGTTTAGCTCTTTAAATCGTGTCTAATCGACTGAGAGCGCGTTTAAAAGGCTGCAAGTGAATGACTTATCACTAGTGCTGATTGGATTTGTGGAGCTAAATGAACATTTGAGGGTTTAAAATGGCCGAGGAGGCAAACTACTGTGTTCTTTTATTTTTACAAAGATGAGCAAAACAAATATAATGTGGAAATGACAGAAGCAGAATCAGGATTTTTACTATGAACAACTGTGTGAAACATGAAGGAATGTGTCCAGAGCCACAGAGAGAGAGAGAGAGAGAGAGAGAGAGAGGAAGAGAGGGAGGGAGTGTTTCAGCATGTGGCTCCTTCATCGTCAGTTTTCTTTCTTTTCTTTTTTTTTTTTTGCACTGATGTATATTTCGTTGTCCGCTGGCTTAATTTTGATTTATAGTCCGTCCATAAATTAGAAAAATATGTTTTAGAATTCCATCCCGCGGAAAAAGCGGGCCCCGTGATGTCAGGGGATTGGGTGATATTTAAGATGTCAGAAATACATATTGGATTAGTGCGCTTTGTTCCCCCCGCAACAGCAGGTGTTTAATCATGGCTGATGGCTGGAGCGAAATGCGTTAGGACAGGCCAGGCACCAAAAAACTGGAGCTGCGTTCCCATTGCGATAAATCATACGGCCCAATGTTGTTACATTCACACTCAGATGCTCCCCCTCTCTCACGCACACAAACCCGCAGGTACCCGCATCACGTGCTGGCCACGCGCCTCTCGTGCACCTTTACACCTGCGGGTTAAATCAATTGATCAGCAGTGTAATTGAAGCAATAGTCCATTATCTGAGCCTGATGCGATGACAGTAAAACAATTACGCCCTAATATTCATTTAGACCTAATTCTTTGGTCTAATCAGGATTTACACAACAACACTCTGCTTTAGATGTATTTTTTTCTTTTCTTCTTCTTCTTATGACAGTGAACGCACCACCAGCAGCAGCATGGGTGAGGTGAGGTCTGCTGTCATTTTCTCATATTAGCACGGATGAGCAGTTGAGGACAAACTCAACTATAGGCCTTTTTAAGCTGATATGAATCTAAATGGCATAAATTAATGCAATCCATCATGTCAGACTTACAAGAAAAACACGAATTCACGCCTTTCTGGAAGTGTAATCGATTTTTTTTGTTGATATTAGTGGTTGTTGCTGCCTTTGATGATCAGGAACAGGAGGTCATTTGAACGTCTTTTTATGACTCCACCTTTAAAGCCCAACATATCGTCATCATTATCACCATCGCCATCTTTTTGCGGCACAGTAGCGGCCTGTCCGTGGCAACACCAACTGAGGCTCCGCTTCCCCCGGGATCAGCCGGGATGGATGAGAGGGCTTCGGGGAGGGAGAGGAGGGAGACGTTTAGGAGAGCAAACATTTTCAAGGTCACCCGGTGAACTGGAACCAGGGAGGGGAGATGCATGGAGAAAATAGTGCGTTTTGACACCAGCGCGCCGTTTGATTAAAAGGCAAAGTAATGGGTTTAAACACACGCACCGAGAATGCCGCCAGACTCTGTTGGCTTTTTTCCCCGCAAATTACTTAACGGTGCAGTGATGGAAATAAGGTTGTAATGTTAGGTAATGGAAAAGAAAGCCTATATATTCTTTTTTTCTGGTCTTCTTGTTTTCTGACATACACAAAATAAATTGCCCGAGCTAATAACCATGGCGCATGAGATTTTCTTTTTTTTTTATCTGTTCCTCCAGTATGGGAATTGGAGCGCGTTTCTTTCTTTCTTTATTTATTTCTTTTTGCTGTTTCATTTTACATTCGTCACTATGAACAATAATGGTCAAAATGATGAAACATCAATCTTGTAGTGTGGCATTAACACTTGTGACTAGTGAGACAAATAGCTGGTGTGGACTTGAAAAGAGGAATTAAAGAACTAGGGGTAGAAGAAAGAAAAGAAAAAAAAATGTCAAGCTTGCAGTTGAAGGCAGGAGTTGTGTGTTACACGGGGAGCCTTAAATGCCTCATAGTGGGACCGGGGCACCAGCAGAATGAAGGAACCTGCAGAGCAGAACAAAGAGGATTGCAAAACACACTGGAAGATGATTTAATGTCGGGTGCGTGGGGAAAACAACCTCAAGCATATTAGCTTCCAGAGAAAAGTGCTAATCATGCATGCTCGCCAGTGGGAATGGCGCCTGCGAATAAAACCTGCTTGGCTCGCTAAATATAGGCTTTATTGAACATGGAAATTCAATAATCAAAGCACCTTGAAAAAGGGAGCAGAAATCCACTGAGGGCCTCAGAGGCCGCTGGATTTCTTTCTCTGCACAGAGGAGTGTCTTTCTGTCTGTCTGTGATGGCTGCTCTGTTTATCCTGGAACCACCTCTTCAATGAGTCTCTTAATTCCCCTCTAATTCCGCGTGTCAGGGCCGTGTATCCCCGCTGTCCCGCCCAGTGGCCCTTTGTCGCCCCGTTTTCAACTCTCCCCAGCATTACTCAGCTCAATGACACACGGCAAATTGCATTTAATAAATTAGCTTAATGGATTCGACGATCGGTTAGCGGGCAGAGTGTTTCCTCTGGTTAAGCAAAACATTTATATCCCACAATCCCTCTCTCTCTCTCTCTCTCTCTCACACACACACACTCTCTCTCACACACATTTACACACACACATTGTTAGGCTAAATCACACACACACACACAGATCTCTGCAGGAATAGGAACGTGTGCGTAAAAAGGGTGCCACGCGCCGCGCATCAGTTTGTTTTGCTGGTTCTGAAATCACCCCAGTTCATTCATAAGTTCTGATGCACACTTCACTTCTGTCTCACTGCGCTCGCACTCATTCCCCAAAATGACGTCAGGCAGTGAAGGTGTCAGCCTTGCGCTCCTGAACAGTTTCCCTTTAACCTTTGCGTCATGTAAACCACGCGCGTAAAGGTGATTAAAAAAAAAAGAGGCTATAAATCACCATCATCATCACCATCAGCACGAGCATCATCATCCTCTCTTGGAGGCGGTTATGGGCAGCCACGCTGACTGCACGCGGTTAAATGTCATGACATCCCCTCCCTCCCTCCCTCCCCACCACAACAATCCTTTATGGCCTCTGCATGTTTGGTTGCGCAAAACAATCTCATCGGACATTATTGATGTTACAGATGTTATAGTAATCAAATTATCGGCCTGTGAAGGGCCCCTCTGTCACCGCGCCGTGTGATGAATTATAGCAAAGGTCACAGCCTGCCGGTGCTTTATGGAGGGTTTGTACGGTAACGCTCAGGTGAGCGCCTCCAGGGCCGACCGGGCGGTGTGTCTCACACACACATACACTTATAGGCTACATGCACACACATTATTCGTTCAGGTTAAGGGGCTCCTGCACCTCTTGGGAGGAGGATGGAGGAGGAGAACAACACAACTTTACCTTTTGCATTTACAGGTAATGGGAGTTCAACTTCCCATGAGCCTTTGGTGCTGAGAGAAAAGTTAAAGTGAGAAAAGAGGATATTTTTCATACTGTCATAAATGTCATGAAAAGACCAAAACCAACTATATACTAACATACTAACAAATATATTCCTAAATATATTCTGTGCCATAGAGCCCCATTAATGTGAGCACACTGTGAGCACCAAATGTGGATTAATCCGCTGCTGAAAACTTCCTCCTGTGTGAGTAACATTTGCTAAAAACTACAGAGCCCAGTCTGCATCACCTGTATTTTTGAACAGAGTTAAAGTTAAAATGAATAAAACTTAAATGACTTAAATGAAACTACGTATTTTTGAGCTGTTTTTAAAGATTTACACAGTCAGTCGGAACCAATGGGAACACATAATGTGGATTTTTGGTCTTTTCATGGGATTTGTTGACATTAAAAATGTTGAATAAAGGCCAGCGTTATGCTTTAAACACAAGAAAGGAAAGGAAACATGTTCCTGTGTTACATACCAGACTAACTATTCTTATCGTCTCTGCACACCACCATGATGCTGTTATTTATATCTTTAATTAAGTTCTACATTGCCTTTGTCTCTGTTTTGCATTCTGTTTACTTTGCTATACCCTGATAGCTTATTTTTGGCCCTAACGTGAACCAATATAACTCACCCTGACCATCACCATAATAGTACATACAAGTAGTACTAGTAGTTTTCAAAGGATTAAGTCTGATAATAGAGTTATTAATCATTTACCAAGCAGAAATGCTAAACATTTTCTCTATCAAGGATCTCAAATGTGAGGGTTTGCTTCTTTTCTCTGGTTTATTTCACCGTAAACTGAATGTCTTTGGGAAAACAAGCGATTTGAAGACGTCACCTGGGGGTTCTGGGAAATTGTGATGGACATTTTCACATTTTTTTATATATATATATATATATAATTGTCTAAGAATTGTTTGTTATTTAAAGAAATAATCAACGGACTGAATTAAAGTAATCATTAGTTGCCACTGTCAGGATATATTCATCCCCTCACTATCTACTGCTGCTCATTTGCAATCATCTCACTTCATATCATGCCTTCAACACTTTGTTCCTCCTCACATCATTATTCTGAAATAATGAGCACATTTACTTTTGGTAGTTTTAAAGTATATTTTGATGCTAATACTTCTGTGCTTTTACTTGAGTTACATTTTGAACGCAGGACTTTTACTTGTAACTGAGTATTTCTACACTGTGGTATTGCTACTTTTACTTAAGTAAAATACCTGAAGAATACTTCTTCCACCACTGATATACTAACAGTACACATGTTGTCTCCTAGAAAAGCTAAACTCCTGATATTCCCAGGTGAACTTGTGCCTGCTGCATACTGTGCTGCATTAGAAACCACCAGGGGCTTCAGTGAGACTACAGGGGGGAAGATTTGGAGGCTTGTGACCCAAATGACCAAAGCTGCTGGTCATTTTATAAGAGTTTATAAGAGAAATGTTGGGGGGACTGCTCCTTTACTGGTTTGATCAAATGCAGAGGGGATGTAAACACAGAAATGATCGTCAGGTGTGACCAGCAAAGTTTACCTTCTTAGAAAACTCTTTTTCAGTTGATTTGGATATTCTTAGTCTCTCTTTTATTGAGCCTTCTGACCTCTTTCTTCAGCTCCACTCTGACAGTGAAGGACAGAAACAGAGACGTTCAGATTTGGAAGATTTTTGGAGTCAAACAGACGAATCAGAGTTATTTTTGTGACCAACAAACCATCAGGAAATCAGTGACAATGAACCTAGCTAACCACATCTTAGCAGGTGGCTTCTCATTGCTGCCTTCTGGATGCCACTATGCTATACAGTACTCATTATAATGATTACTAATGATTAATTAATTAATGATTACACTATAATGACTATTTAAGGACTTAAAGGACAGTCTAAGTCCTTCCTAAGTCCGTTTTTATGCTTCAGTACGACATAATGACCTTGTTTTTTAGATACTTTAGGATATTTACATTTATTTCTTAATGTTTTATCACCAATTCCATATTTTCTTTGTGACAAACGGTGCTTTTTATTGTCTCCTCCTATTTAATGTGTGTGTATTTAACCTGATTAGTGAGCTGCTGCACACCTGGCAGGGATAAATAACATCCAGTGATTATCTGATTATAATAAACTACATATTGTACATTTCCAGAAAAAACATGACTTTAAAAACCCATCGGATTGACATGTGTGATAGGTATGCTACACATGGGTGACACGTTTTCCAGTCGGAGGAATAACAGAAATGTTATTAATTTAAATATTTGTCCCCTCACAGACCCTCAAACATGAGATAGTGTTCACTTTAAAGCCCATAAAGGTGAGAAAACATACACCAATATTAATCAATTATACATTCAGATAAATTAAATAAATAATGTGAGCTTTGTTTCCTTTAAAGCTCCATAAATTCAATGGCAGCATTTTCTCAGGATTCATGGTCTTTACAAAGGAGGTTTGGCGGGAAGCTTTGCTGTCAGTCCGGGCCACATTAATCCAGACGCAATTAGGTGTCAGAGCTGCTGTTCTCAGTTTGATGATAGCCTTGGGCTGAGCAAGGCAGAGAGAGCCCTAATCAGGAGAGTAAACTCCGCTATATTTCAATTTGGGAGGGCGCTCTTCCGCTCCGGGGGGCTGTGGCACCGGTGATAAATAAAACGCCCATTTACTCCCCCTGTTCGCCTACCACAGACATCCAAACTGCACTCGCCACCAGGCCCGTAATCATGGCCCGCATTTGGACGGTGAACATAAATCACACAATTGGAAACGCCATGATTAGAGATGCCAAACTCAAACAAATGCAGCGTGTAACCTTGTCAGCACCGCGGAGCTGATATGAAATCATCTTCAATGAGAAATGAAACAAAATGGAACAACTGACACTCGTCCACACACCCGATCCTGTGAACCCACAGAAACCCAGGCAGTCCGCCCGATCACGCCCACGATCACAGTTGTAATCTTAACCTAACAAGATTAGAGCCTCCTCTGGTGTAATCCCTCAGTATTATGACACATCTGTTATTAACAAAGGTGACAAAGGTGGCTGCACAAGTGGGCCAGGCTTTAAAATCCTTTCAAATGTTAACCAGCATGTTCCTGAAGCCGGTTAAAGTGTTAATTGGCTGATTGAGTCCATTTATCTAATCCCCCAGTTTCACCGCTGCCCTCAAGCCGCCGGTGGATTTGGGTGAAGTGCTGCAACACGATCTCTATTCAAATATTTCCATATGACAACTGCTCACAGGCCACTCCAATTAAAGGCCAGTCACTTTCTATTTAAGTTGCCTCAAAAGATCGCCGCCGTGTGCGTGGTGCAAACAAAAGGATCTTTCCAAAGCATTTAACTCCCCAAAAGTGACTCGGGCCGACCCGGGATCCGCCCCCTCAAAGGCCATCTCAGGGGATTAGATGCTGGATTTGGGAGGAGAATTGGGGTTGCAACACTGCCTTTCCCCCCCTCCTCTATTTCTTTTCTCTCTCTCTCTTTGCTAAAGAGGGGGCTGCATGTGCGTGTTCAGCACCGTGGAAATGAGATGCGCATTTAAATCTGGGAGCAGGATCCACCGCCTGTGGCCATGTGCTGCCAGGAAACCTGCCCGCCCCGCCCCACCCCGCCCGGCCGGCCCGGGGTTAATTAAGCAGCCTTCAGAGCTGCAGGAGAAGGAGAGGCCAGGTTTGATGCTCTCTACAGCTGTGATTCCTCGCAAATTCATCCAGTCCCTCCCTCCCTCTGTGCGCAAGGGAGGATTTTTAAATAGCAAATTAGCATTCAGATGAGAGACCAGTGCGTTATGGCGCTGCAGAGCGGGTCAGTTACAGATTATACAGTTGTGACATTTTTTAAATCTAGGGAAGGTGACACAACCTGCGCTTAGTGGGACAAAACGTGAGTCTCACTGAAGTCAAATCAGACAGAAGTTCTATGCTCCTCTTTCAAGTTGTCCCTGAACAAACTGTCGAATCAGGGTACAGAAATATTAAACTTTGTGGAGCAATAAAGTACTGTAACTGTGGACAGACCACTAATGTGCTTTTCTCTGTCAGTCATCGGGTTTCAAAGTGCTCTTGTCTTAAAACAAAATCTCAGGGCTTCAACTAACAGCTACTTTAATTATTGATTCATCTGTGGATTATTTCTCATTGATAATGTCGGAAAAATAGGGCAATCAGCAAGATATTCAGTGGTGGAATGTCACTAAGTACATTTACTAAAGTACTGAAGTACAATTTTACCCGAGTACGTCCATTTTATGATACTTTATACTTCAACTCCACTACATTTCAGAGGGAAATATTGTACTTTTTACTCCACTACATTTATCTGACAACTAGCTACTGTTCAGATTAATATTTTACATAACAAAACACATACGTTTATAAAATACGACACATTGTTAAAGATTAAACCAGTGGATTCCAACCTCCTTGGCTTGTCTCTAGTTGTGTCTCCTTGTTACGTTTCAGATGTCTAAGAGTTGTTATTAGTTCCATCAAACAGACATTTCTCCTCTGAACTTTAGTTTCATTTAAATATAAACTAAATAGCTGCTCAAGGCCCAAAGAGGTAAAATAAGATTTCAGATCAGATCATTTGAAGAGTTGAATAAGGTATTTTTTCCAACCTTTACAAAAGGAAACTGTATGTTAAAGGGCAACGGCTTTTACAAGAGCTGCAACTAACGATTATTTTCCTTATTTTTTGTTCATTGATGTCAGGAAATAGTTAAAAATCTCAATCTCACAATCAAAATTTCAAACGCGACGTCTTCAGATGTCTCGTTTTGTCCGACCAACAGTCCAAAACCCAAAGATATTCACGTCACTGTCACATTAGATAAAGAAAAAAGCAGCAAATCCTCAGAAATTAAAATGTTCTCATTGCAGCTTTTACTTTTATAATCAAAACGTTGGTTAAAAATTTAGACTCCGTTCAACTAGAAGACTTTCCAACCTCAACCTCAAGTTCAAATCTGCTCACAATATTCTGCATGAATGAATGAATGAATGAATGAAGGCTCAACCAGATATGAGAGAGAGATGGAACCATAAGTATCTGTTGTTATCATTATTATTAAAGTCCAGTATCTATTATTATTAGGGCTGCAACTAAATTATTTTCATTATAGATGAATCTGCACCAGGGTGGGAAATTAACTTTTTAAAGCCACTGTTCAAATTCTCCAGCCACTCAATACTAGATCATTATTTTGTGTCTGAAAACTTTCATATCTTACCAGCATTTGGCTGGTGCCAGTTTCCATCCCACACATTATTTTATTCATTAATCGATTAATAATTTGGTGGAATCTCACAATCAAAATTTCTCATAAATGTCTAAATGTCTCATTCTGTCCGACCAACAGTCCAAAAGTCCAAATTACTGTCATGTAAGATAAAATAAAGCAGCAAATCTTAGTCAATTAATCGACTAATCGTTGCAGCTCTAATTATTATTAATCACTCCAGGAATATAACGAGTAATGTGCTCTGAAGGAAATAAAATCATGCAAACATAATGTACTATGTAACAGGAAGAAAATCAGCGGATTCGACTGTGGTGAGCATGCAAATCACGGGGAAAAAAAAGAAAAAGGTTTCCTAAATGCAGGTAAATTCCTTGAATGAACAAAACAGCAACACACAAACACACACAGAGGCACTCCTCTGATTTCCAGACTCCACTCTGGCTTTTATAATCATTGAGAGGACGGAGACGCTGATGCAGATGCAAAGTGTTTGCAGGCGGAGAGGCCTGGCACTCTCTGCTCGCCGTGCTTTATTGTGTGCTCGCCGTCACAAACAGGTCTTCATTAGGGGGCGTCGAGAGACTTGGCGAGGGGCTTTTGTGCGCGTGAATCACTGTGGTTTATGTGTCTTTTTGCACCGCTAATACGCCACTATGTCAGATGGAGTCTGTTTTAGTGCACGCCTTTATGGGGGCAAATTGGTGCTGAATAGGACAGCAGAGCACTTTAACAGCACTCACCTTCTCCTCACCCCTTTTAACTTATTAACTTGTATTAACTCATTCTAACCCGTCAACAGCTCCTGCATCTGTATCACAAAATAAATCACAACAGCGGGTGGAGAAGGAGAAGAGTGTGTAGCTGGCTGTGTTTACATCTGTGTGAATCCACGTAGCTTTTTACCTCCTAGTCACTATTAATGAAGCCAATCTCCATTTTGACTGTGTGATCACTTTTTAATGCACTTGAGTGTTTTTTAAAGTGCAATCAAATGCTAATTAAAGGCTGGAGCTGCTGCTGGTGGTGGTGGTGGTGGGAGGTTTTTTGTTTTTTTTTAAACCGTCTGACCATAAATGCTCTTTCTCCGTGTTTTCTTTTGTGCATGCTTTCACTATAGGAGGAACACACAAGCATGAGTCAAGAGTTAAATGCACCTGCAAGACGGCCCTCAGTGAATGGTGTCTCTTTTAGAAAGGACACAGAAGTAGAAGGTAAACAATGTAATGAAAGCACAGCCTTTCAGAGAATCTGCAGTGATTAGATTCTCTTTGCTCTCCGAGTGACAGAGCAGACCAGCGCATAAAGCCGTGAAGCCACAGCGAACTGTCAGCCCTCAAGAAACTCCAATATTAAACAATATGATGCCTGTGATGTTACATTTAAAGCTAATTCTTGTTTTAATATTCATGATTGCAAAACATCATATCATATAATATATGAATTGTTGGGTCTCTGTGAATAATACTATAAAGAGACCTGCTCTATATAACAAGTGCCCTCAGATAACTTCTGTTATGACTTGTTGCTGTAGAAATGCAACTGAATATCTCAGGAAAAAATATGTCTACTCTGATCACAGAAATATTCTCGCATCACTGAGGAAATATTTATTGAGTGCTTTGTTACTTTAACCTACATGAGTCAGAGCATGAAATACAGGCGTGCGCCCAGTAACCGGACAGAAACCTCTCCCTCCTCATCTCCTCCGGACTGTAGATTGATAAATGTGGGACACCAAAAAAGGAAAGTGAAAAATCAAATCAGCAGAGCTGAATGTGTCTGTCCCCCTAATGAGCCGCTGATTGAACATTTCAGTGGGGAAACATGTAGTCATTAGTCTCCATGCTCCAAAGAAGCATTTAAAAGAAACTTCAGTTGAGGAAAAAAGAAAAAAAAAATCTAATTACAATACAGGAGACACAGGAATAGCTGTGAAACATCAATTTAAGCATAATCACTACAATTACTGTTCCCACGGGTCTGCTGGAGTTACACGGTGATTGTTTTGGGGGGAGAAATTGTATTTGTGTGGATGTGACACCTTTTCTTCAGATGTCATGCGTCTTCCCATCATCACGCAGGTCTTGCTTTTTAAGTTAAGGTGTGTTTGAGCGCGTCGAGGGAACATCATTTTGTGTTGCCAGAGGATTAACCGTGTTAGCGACTTGTGAAATGATCAGTTAGAGAATCTGTAATCTATTTATTTAGCCAGGTTTAGACAGGAAATCAGTCTGCGTTGAAGCGTAATGACGGATTACAATTCCACTCATCCCCTGGAGGTATCTAGCCATGCAGACAGACACATTTTGGTTTTGTTTTGCAGGTTTTTAGAAATCTGTTTCTGAGATTTCTTCCGCCATCTTGATACAATGGAGAGCTGCAACTGAAACCAGAACTCCCAGGTTCTGTTCCAGAGGTAGAAAAACCCAAACTCACACTGACATTTCTAATGACGCAAATTGCTAAAAATCTAGCACCTACAACTAGGGATGGGCATTTTAAGTCATTGAGCCATACTCAAGTACTTGCATTAAATTATTATAGAGTAAAAAATCTAATGTAAGAACAGGGTCCAAAATCAACACCGTAGTGAAAATGTTGCCTTTCTGTGCTGCATGGACTGTAGAGATTAGCCTACATAAAGATAAGATATTGCAATAATTTGGCTGGTAAAAAAAGCTGTGGCTGGTTAACTTTACTAGCGCGCTAACACTGCTAGCAAAGGAGGTGATGAGCGATTGCCTGTTAACTCCGTCTCTGCTGTTTTTCTCCTTCTGCTTAATGCGCAGAGGGTCGATCATTGAACTAGTTTTTCGATGATACGCAGGTTTAATGTTACATAGCTTGCACTGCGCATTCATTTCGTTTATTTTGTCGAAATACTTCCAAACGTCACTCTTACGTCCCTGGTCGCCATTCTGCCTGTAACGTTAGATCATTTTTGCTGTACCGATCTGTGCAGATATTCATAGCAGTTACATCCCTGCGGCCCATCCAAAAAATGTAGGCTTCTAATATAGAACACGGTCAATTTACGTTTATATTTATTTTATATATATATGTTGTTTTTTTTACAAAAACTACGATTCTTACTAACAAAGGAGGAGATCTATAACTCAACGTGGGACTGACACTGCTGTCTGTGATTGTGTGTGTTGTATCTTCGCCTGCAGGTCTGTGTTTCTTCGCCGTCAGACGAACGAGAGGCTGATCAGAGACACGCTGGCTAATGAGAAGTTGCTCTCAGTGGTAAGGTCAGACAGGCGTTTCCTCAGCTGGGATCCTCGGCTTTAACACCCCCCCACAACGTTCCCTCCATCCCCTCTCTCTCTCTCCTCTCTTCAAACACAGACCGTGATAAGACCAACTGAGCAGGCCCATCATGTCACTGTGCTGCAGCCCAGAGAGGGAAAGAAATCAAGCTGTCACTGCACAGCAATGTTGAGGGAGAGGTGAAGGGGAAGAGAGGCAGCCCCCTGTTCTCTCATTCGCTCCCCAGAGCCCATTATAGCAGGTGCCAACACCGGGGAGATGGATCACACACACACTCACACACTCACACACACACACACCCTTGTGTATCTATCAGTAGGAGGACGCTCTGTGAAAAACTCTTCCCTAAAATGTGAGTTCATTTTAACTCTTTCCCTAAACTATACTTTACCCTTGAAGTCCCAAAAGACAATATCCTGTGCAGTGCGCTAAAGTCTCATAATGTCTGTTAAGATGGTCAGACAGTCTTAATGGTACACGTCGTGGAATTTGTCACGCTCGGTGAGAAAAGGCAATAAAAATTCGGACATGCTCGTCTTTTTGTCGAGACGTCGTGAGTCGTCCCAGATGCTACGTTGGTTGTCGTCCACTATGATAAAAAAAACGATCAATTGCCGTGTCCGACGCCCATTTTCGTTCCTGACGGCCTACGTCAGGTCGGGTCGGGCTGATATCGTGTGGTCTGAACCCGGATCCTGCAGTTACTTTTCTTTTCTCTTCCCCTGATGACTGTTTTCTGGTCAGTGGGGTCTAGATTATGGGCCCTTTTCATGATAGTTTAACATAAATTCAAATATTTTGTATATAGTTTGGTGATTTCTATCATTTCTGTGCAACTATTTTGGTTTTTGCTAATGTATCAAAGTGTTGCTTGACTATGACTATAGATATCTTGTCCGCCATTTGCCTGATAAGGATGCTTTTAGAGATGAAACGTTTCTTCTTTCTGATACTTTACTATTTTTCCTGATCCTGCACCCACCCTAAAGTTAAGATGTTATGTGCATATAACTAACTCTCTGCGTTGCTCTGGGGGAACACACAGTACACAACCACAGCATTCACTTTTTCTGATATTGTTGGCATGCTGAGGTTGCCAAGGTGATTGCAGCTGTATAAAGAGAACGGAGGGAGGTAAGCTTCTGTTAATATCATTTACGTTATGGTGATTGAAGTCACAAACAACAGCTATTATCTGTTCAAATCTAAGTTATTATACATCTATTTGTCCCTAAGTTGTTAAATGAGTTGTATCTGCAACTGGAAACGATAAGAAAACTGACTCGTTTTGTAAGAAATCGAACTAATCACTCCCTATCAGCAAACACGGACGTAAAGTTCGGTTGTTTATTCAAACATGTCCACCGCTCGCTGCTCTTTTCCTCTGTTTATGCTTATAATTAATTAAAATCTGAGACACTGTGGGACACAGTGTTTTCAGATTCAGTGTGTGGGAGTAATGTGGATGGTGTGTTGTCAGCAGCTCTGGTTTGTCTTATTTACTGGTTCATAACTGTCGATGATGGGCTGTGTGGCTCCTGATGGTGGACAGCTTAACAGGCATGCGTTTGGCTATCAGAGACACATCTGTTTTAGATTGGACGAGTCCACTTTAAAATTCTATGGTCTTATTCAAATCTTGAATCCAGAGTGCGTCAAAATCCTGTTGAGGTGGACTACAACTCACACCGGTCGTCAGGATATGCTTCATGCAAGCCTCGATCTTAATTGTTTGATTTTATATTTCTGGAAATTGATGCTAAAGAAGGAAACTGAACTCAGCCATGAGGCTAGAGGATGTACGTATTTAGTGGGATACCTCTGGTGCTGATTTTAAACCTGCAATAAGAGATTTGACCACTATGTTCACCAGCTAGTTGCTAACTGGGTCTGTCCCCTGTCTGCTGCTGAGCAGGTAGTGTACAGTGGGTTTCAGAGGGTTTTCTCTGAAAACAGCTGCGGCTGAAAACAACGCTATGAGAGCAGTGACAGTGAAGCATAACAGTAAAGTTAAAGCCCCGACAGTTAAACAATGAGCTGACTATAAAGCTCCTTAAAGCCGAGGGGAGCTGCAGATTCAGGTGATAATTCAACCTCTTTCACATTGACACATCGTTCTTAAAAAATATCAGTTATGGCTGCTTTAACTTCTCATCCAGCACCATCATCAGGTCATTATTTGTTAGATGTCCAATGCTTTGATTTATAACCAAATACCTGAAAAACTAATAAGATTCCCATCAGCCTCTGTTGTACTTTGTGCTTAGCAAATGTTAGCAAGCTAGCATGCTAAACTACAATGGTGAACATGGTAAACATTACACCTGCTAAGCATCAGCATGCTAGCATTGTCACTGAGAGCATGTTAGCATTTAGCTCTTCCTCTTGTTTTAAATCAAACAACAAAAGAAGGAAGTGTAACTTAAATTTATAAACTCTAAAATGTGGCAGGTTTTGTTTCCTTTTCTTTTTGTGAAGTAACTTGTAAAATGTGTTTGAAAATCTTCTGTGTGGCTGTGGATCTGTATGATGTGTGTGTGTGTGTGTGTGTGTGTGTGTCTGGCAGGCCTGACAGAGCTGTGTGTGTGTGTGTGTGTGTGTGTGTGTGTGTAATGGGAACAGCTGGCTGAGGGAATGAGTACAGAGGGAGAGGTGATGGATGCGAGTGGAGCTCCTGTGACAGATGAGCTAACAGGTGTTCACCACAGCCCTCAGAGAGACGCTATTTATGAGCCGGAAAAGACAGCCAGACGCAAAGCACACTACGCCACCGGCCTACTCAATGCTAAAATACGGCACGTACATCTGCACAACTTTACTCAACACAGCAGAACTGGCTTTAGTTTGCTAAAAGCATCTTTACTCATCATTGTCCCTGCTGCACAGAGTCCTCATGCATCTTCTACTACAGAATATTAACATAAACACTTTGTTGTGCTGTTGCTACTCTTAATACGGCTTCTGCAGCCACTGTTTGCACAAACTGTTATGACTGACTGTCTTTTAAATATTAATGCCGCTGCTTTATAGCAGTTTGGAGGGCCAACGCTTTGCAGGCGCAGTGAAAATGCAAAATGTTTTGTTTGTCTGTGTCTTTTAATTCATTATAAAACTGTGCGTTTTAGGACTGTATCTGAGGGCAGGTATCATTTTTACTTTTAGAAAGTGAGGGCTAACAGTTTGTGCCTCTCGTGTACTATATTACCCTACATTCAAGTCACAGAGCTAAGCATCCGTTTCTTTAAAAATATACACATATATTTATATTTGAAAAACCCAAAAGACTTTTCTAACCATCTGGATGATTAAATATTCTGTCAGCTGCATGAAAAAAAAGATTTTTACCCCTCAAGTCAAGATGGTAGTTCCTAATCCAGGTAGACAGCAATGACATATGCTATCCTGGCTCTTTTTGTACGACACAAGATTTAACACATTATTGTGTATGAAAACACAAAACTAACATCAATTTAGACAACCATAACTGATAATAACATTTTAAAATTTTAGTTCACTAATGCAATTTCCGGCTACCATCTTTGTTTGAATTAGGCAACTTGAGAAATATATATATATTTTTATTTTTTTATTTTCGTGCAGCAGACGGAATATTTTTTTAATCCAGATGGTTAGAAGAGGCTTTGAGGATTCTGGAAATCCCTTCACAATAGCTGTAAGTGTTGTTCAACAACCTTCTGGGATTTTCTTAAAAGATCTGCAGGTATTTATTTTCTTTTGCTGTTTAGCTGTGTGACTCAAATAATGTAAAGCTGATACATGAGAGGCAGAAACTGCCTTATGTTATGTGTGAGAAATTTGTATTAAAACTGTGTTTTGATTTACTTGGTATTTGTTTCATTAGGCGAAGTGGAAGCTTTATATGTTACAAGACCATATTTATTGGGATTTATATTAGCTTTGTATTTACATTGTTATCTACAGTACATTTGTGAAAAATCGTAAAAGTTTGGACATAAACAGCAAAGGTTTTGACCACGAGTCACTGCTTGCCTGCTCCTGGTTTATATAGGTCACAACTCAGTCGATGGTGGACGTAAACATGGGAGAAGATACTGTATGTGAGCAGGTGGAGTGACAGATTCATCAAAATCATGATGTCATGAGTACATGGTACGTGCCTCAGTCTGCCAATTAGCAGAGCTCATCATTAACGATTTTGTGTTTCAGCCACGTTCGGCTAAACAACCATAAATCACAGCACAGAGATGTTGGGAGAGATGCAGTCAAGTGATAACGCCCCAGAGCGTTTATTACGAGCAAGACACAAACAGATAAAATGTTTTCTGTTTTAATAAATTCACTTTTTATTGTTCAGCAAAAGCGATACAGATAAAAAGACCTCGTTGATTTGAGTCTAATGTATATGTTTGGTTTTCTAAATAACATTATTCTCACGTAGAAGGCACTTTAACAGATGTGATTTTGGGGCAGTGTGAAGGTTGGAATGTAAAACTACAGACTAGTTTGGCTTCCAGAAGGTTTATAATGTAATGACAAGTGTTTAGATGGGTGGAGAAATCCTCCTTTTCTCCTTTTTCTTGGCATTAAAGAACTAAAGTCCATCAATGCAAACACAGGGTCGCTTGGCTCCAGCACAAATGTGTATCTCAATTCGTATAAACATTGTGAGTCGGGCAGCGATGCACTCTTTCTCCCAAAATGTACGTACAGCTGTTTGTACATAAACCATAAATGGCATGAAATTTAAACAGTCACCACTGAGGTAAATGACCAGGTGGTTTGACATTTTAGTGAAGGAGTAGTGTCGTGTTTAGGTGTGGGTCCTATAAAGGAGAAGGCAAGGGTCACATTTTAAAATGTCTTATCACTTCTATGATGCCCTTCTGTGTGTTTTTAAAAAGGGGATCATCACTTGATTCAAGACTTTCACAAAGTTATTCCTGCAGATTCAGGACAATCCTTTTCCAAAAACCACACACTGTAAAATTTACAAACGCTGCTCGAGTGCTCTTCCATTGTTTCCAGTTCATTCTCTGCGAGCACACAAGTTCAAGCGCTTTGGTTTCTGTATTTTGTATAAAAGTGCCACGTGTTTGCAAGTACTGCCTGAATTGTCCTAAACCACAGAAATAAAATACATGAAATCTTTAATTAAGTGTTGTTCCACTTTACCTTTACTAAAGGAAGTAGGGAGGAGGGGGAGGAGGAGGAGGAGGAGGAGGAGGAGGGCTCTATGCCTGAGCGAGGGCTTGTTTGAGGTCTCGGAGCAACATGGACGCCATGACGCTCTTCTCTGTGTTGATGGTAAGCAGGGCAGCGGAGGACTCCTTCAGCTCCAGCGACACCAAGACCAGGGCTCCGCTGCTGACTGTCCGCCCGGCAAACCTGCAGGTGAGGGAGAGAACGTGGGTCAGCTTCACCAAACCACTGAGACAGACTGACACTGAGCCATGGAACTACTTTCTACCAAAGAAATAGTCCCGATAAAAACTGCTGACAGCGTGTTCTGTGGTTTCTCTAGAGTAACAGGGACAGTAGCCGTGTTTCCATTCAACTGTCAAGCGAATTGTAAGCAAACTTTTGAAATGTTGCAAAAAAGAAATGTGAATTAGACGTGTTTTTATCAACTGGTTTGGAGTGAATAAACTAGGCTCGTTGCAAAGCGTAGTTTGGTCAGAAGCTGGCAGAGCAGAAGAAGTAGAGGCTGCAAACCGGAAACAAAACAAGTCGCCTTGACCATCTAACCCATCTATGGGAGAATCATGGAGAGAGGTCGTCAGGAATTAGTTTGTCTTGGGCAAGTTTTAATTGTTCCTTCATGTCAGCTAGTGTCGGCCATGTTTCATGCTGTCCGGAGACAAATTAATGCGGAACAGTTTAGCGACAACAGCTGATCAGTCATGTGAGTTAAATGTTCGCTGCGTCAGAACTTATTCGGCAAAGGTGTTTCCATATCCCATTTAGCGCATCAACTCTTTTTCAACAAAAAACACCTAAAACGAGCGTAAAAACTTTTTTTGCACAAGATTTATCTAATTTTGCAGTTTACATACAGCTTTTCTAATACGATACTTCAAAATGCACATAAAAATAAGTTTATGGAAACACGGCTAGCGGCATGTTGTGTTTCTGTTCTTTAAATATACTTTTTCAGTGCTGTGAGGACCACAAACACAATTCAATTCACCACCATCGTGTTGTAATGGAGGCAAACCTAGTCAAATAAAACCAAAACTATCTGCATGGCTAGATACACTAGGGGTAAGTGAGACAAAATGTGTTTTTGTAATTTGGGTGAAGCAAAGGTGACAAAAACAAATACAACAATCATCGCACCGATCACAGTTTCTAAATAGCTAATGAATATTTCCTTCCACCTGTCAAACAAATCTTGTGATTTTTTTTTAATATCTGCAGAAATAAAAATATGAAAAAGTTGCATTTCCACCACGCTGGTAAAAAGTAAGCAAACAGGTTTTTATAAAAATGAATAAACATATTTCAACAGTTGATCATCACTGGGCAGGATGCTGGTGTCAGGTATTTCACGCTGTTTGAAAATGAAAACACAGATAGGTACTTTGCATTTTTCTAGCTTTAATAAAACAGCAGCTCTAACTGTTGTAGAAAGAACTCATTTGTACACTGTACCAAGCCTACGTCATTATTCCTATTTAGAGTTTGTACAGCTTTTTAAGAGTAAAATTCAAGCACTTTCAAGGTACCTAAACCAAAAATGTTCAGACTTTCAAAGCCTTTATCATCACATCTAAATTGTTACTATAAAAACCAGGAGACATCAAACAAATATGACGATGGGATCATTTCATTTCAAATATTAAAATATTTTTGGTTTACATGAGTGATTGTGTCGATGATGAAACACCAGATTATGTTGAAAATCAAGCGTTTTTCAAGGAGTATATCTGAATTCAAGCATATTTCTATCCTTGAAAAGATAACAGTTAAAATTAAGCATTTTCCAAACTTTCAAGACTTTGTACGAACCCTGACTACATTTTTATTATTATATTTATATTCTTGTTATACAGTTTGTGAAATGTGTTTTTAATTGGAAGTCAATGCAGTGCCGAATCTCTTTATCAATTAAAGACAAAAGTGTAAACAATTTTGTAATTTTACTGAAATTTAAGCCTGGATGTGAAGCCAATAGTTGACGACTGCATCAACAAACAGCTAACATATAACAAACATCAAAGAGATAAATGTGTTGCCCAGCCACAGCCCTACACACTTAACTCACATTTCTCTCCAATAAACCCATAAATCCTCACGTTAGAAAATTCTCCAACACCTCACACCTTGTAATTACTCTAAATTAGAGATCGAGACAAAGAGGGAAAACGATGTGACAAGAGATATAGAGAGCAGAGCAACAGACAGTCTATTATCCCAGCTGACTAAAGAGCCATTAGGGGGGAGACACGCCCTTCATGCCAGTCAAACTGAATGTAAACCTGTTTTTATGGACTGTGGGTGTCTATGAGTGTGTGGGAGCCTCGGGACCACTGTGGGGGGATGCCCCGTCCCACCCGCTCCCTCTGGGCCATCGGGAGGATTCTTAGTCCACCGTTTCCTTGGATACCGTCCCTGCAGACTGGGGCCAAATCTGGGCACACATGGTCCCCATTGAGAGTGCTAACAAGAGGCAGACAGGGGCTATGACCCAGTGTGACCCTCTCTGAGGGGCGACAGAGCAGAGTTGAGCCGCCTCTCCCGCTCCCCTCTGGCCCTCTGCATCTCTGAGCCTCACGTGGCTAACTCCCAGCCATCTGCCTCCATTTAGCACTACATCCCCGCAACAAAGACCCCCCGTGGCAGCCCGCTTAGGCCTGACAAACAGCCCACAAAGAGCCCCACTTAGGCCTGACTAAAGCCTGTGAAGGGCCCCCGCAGGACGGCCTGTGGACAGGCGCCGTCACAGAGCCCCTCGACGCCGTGCTGCGCGGCAGGAGGGACTAGCACGTCCACCAATTAGCACGCACACGTTAAAGATGGGGGGGGGGCATGCATGCACAATGAAACGGCGTTGGCTCACAAACCCAGTGTGTCTGGGTGCGTCTCTGGGGAGCTGCTAAATTACCATCAACAGAGGAGAGGGAGTTTATCAGGGAGCTCTCAGGGAGGAGAGAAAGAGTCCTCCTCAGGCTTAATTAAAATATTAGCCACTTCAGCAGGAAACACAAGCCATTCAAGAAGAGGATTCATTTCTCTCAAAAACACCAACCTCTTTGCTCTGCGCTCGCTTCTTTAAATAATTCAGGGGTTGTATATTAATCCAAATTACTAATTGAGGGAATTCAGGACGTGCTCTCTGTCATAATTCAACCCAACCTTTAAAAAACACAATCAAAATAATCTTATTTATGCAAATAAATATTTCCATTCAACACATGAAAACATGTAAACACACATGCTTGTCTCGTGTCCGGCTCCCTCGGCCCTTCTCTTGCCTCCACTGTCAGCAGCCTAAGGTGTCTATGTGGTCCCTGTGGCTTTGCTAATGGATTTAGGATATAAATCTATCATTTACTCAGCCAGTTAACACCCTGAGGCTGCTTTCATTTTGTCTCAGGAGACGCTGCCGTGGGCCTTTGTTCATGTGTGGTAATAAAGAAAAACAAGAGCGTGTTTTTGATTGCGTATGATTTCCGAGCGAAGCTGCTTTGAATATTCTCACTTTGCAGTTCGTGGCAGTGTGCATGTTCCAGATCTACATCGCATCTAGATCTAAACACAACATCAGTGCATTTTTAAGGTACTAGAAGGGAAAGATTAAGGACAAGCGGGGCCTTAAACGGGTCATTGGTATTCTCCTGCACTCTTCACATACTGGGCTAAACACTGGATTAATTGCAGTGTATGGAAAGAAAAGCAAAGCATAACCCCTGGACTTAGAGCAGGCGGATTGGCATCGATCGGCAGGGCTGCGGCTAAGCATCACTCTCCAATTATCTGTGATTCTCCTCAGTGTGGAGAGTCTGTGTGTGCCATCTGCCTCCCCTCCACCCTGCCACTGCAAACACAAAGTGGGCTTCACCTTTACATTCACCCACACGCCGAGAAGACACAGGCTGCTGAGGATTCTGCAAGCAAGAATGCAGGACTTAACCCGCAGCGAGCCGAGTACACGAGCCCCCCGTGCATGTAAAGTAAACATTCGACCAGCTTTGAATCTCTGGAAACGAGCTGGTCCGGCACAAAAAATGACTAACGTGCATGTTGTTTTCACCAAAATCAGACACTCAAGACAAGCAAATGTGTGGTGGCTGCTGCTGGGTGTTATCGTTCCATCCTGGTTCTTGGCCAGGTGGATGAGTGGAGGAGCGTCCTTCAACTGGGGTGGTCAGTGAGGCCAGACCGGAGCCGAACACATGCGAGCCGACTCAGACCAGGCAGATGGCCAGAGCTATTAGCCCCAATCAGAACCAGGAACCCTCCACGCATCTCCAGAGCTCGGCCATACGGACAAACTGCGCTCGAAGGGCAGAGGGGCAGACGGACGTGAGGGGGAAGGAGAGGACAAACAGACTACAGAGGCTGAGGAAGAAAAAAGGGGACAAGATGAGGAAGAGGATTCAAGGATGCCTGCAACTGAGTCAAACGTAAATGTGACTGCATGTTGCATCTTCACTGTCGTCTATTAACAGCCCACGTTACAACAGTTACACTGCACTCTTGGTATCATCTGAAGATAGATCATAAGCCACAGTGTGTGCTGAAGCAATCTATAATGGAGGGACCAGACGTTCAATTAGTCAGGTTATAAATGATAGTCAATTAAATTTTAAATAGGAACAAGAATTCAACTTCACTGGGAAAAAAAGGAAAATTCACAGTGTTTAGAGAAACATAATTTAATTATATCAAAGTGTAAAGTAAAGAGAAAGCATAGCTTATAAATCAAGGGGTTCAGTTTTTTTTTTTTTGTTTTTTTGAAAATTAGGCTCTAACCAGAGGGATTGGCAATGCATGCAAAATTCGATCAAATTTGCTTTCAAACGGACTGAAAAATAGAGCACATTTATTCTATTCCGCCTGTTTAGACATAAACAAGAACAGCGTTTTCTACATTTGCTTTCCTGCTTGATTTATTGCCATCCTCCTTTCCAGCAATCAATTTCTGTGTTTCAGTGGCATCCCCCCCCCCCCCCCCAGCCTCGATGCCTGTTTGGGGAAAAGCAGTGCTGCACCCTGCTGGTGAACAAGGGGAGTGCAGGGATGCTGTTGCTTTGTTAAACAGAACCTATGTGTTAACTCCAATCTATAACCCAAAGTGCCTGTGGTCAGTTCAAAAGCAACACAGCATTGTGTTGTGAACTGTATCATTCTCAGGCTTCATATTTAAATCCCGTCCATTATTTCTGCATTAAACCCACAAACACTCAGATACTCTGTGTGATCTTCCCCGGATTAGAGAGCCCTTCTCTGGGGGGAGATCAGAGGAGAAAAAGAGGGGGTCCTGGATGGAGGTCACCTCGCACATCACATTTAATGCCAAGTGACCTCCACAATAAGCTCTCAGTGGGTGTATCCGATCAGATCGATCACTTCTGCTGTGTGTGTGTGTGTGTGTGTGTGTGTGTGTGTGTGTGTGTGTGTTATTCAAAGTATGTACAGCAGCAACACACAAAACCACCATGACTAAAATAACCAGTGCTAAAACAATTGAATCAACGACAATTTGAAGTCAATTAATCGTTTCAGTTATTTATCAAACAAAAAGGCCAAACAGTCTCTGGTTCCAGCTCCTCAAACGTGAGGATTTGTTGCTCTTCTGTTTTGCATGATTGTAAATTGAATATTTTGGGGGTTTTGGACTGTTGTTCAGACATTCGAAGACGTCGTCTTTGACTCTGGAAACCTGTGATGGGCATTTCTCGCCGTTTTCTGACATTATTCATAAAAATAATCACCAGATTATGAAAATATATGTGAAAATAATCGTTAGTTACAGGCCTAATTATTACAGCACTCTCGTTCTCCAAGACTCGTTTGAGATCCAAAGTCGGGATGTGGGGAGATGAAAATGTTGTGTAAATAAAGCCTTGGAGGTGATGAATGGTAATTTTTCTTTCATTGATCTGCATAAGTTATAAAACTAATGGGAAAAAAAGCTCATTATTAAACAAAAAACTGGATTAAAGAAGTAACAAACCGCTCCAGCATCGAGTTGGCAGCTTAAAAGAGCGATCATAACTAGGGCTGCAACTAATAATAATATTCGTTATTGATTGCTCTAACGATTATTTTCTGGATTTAGTGAATAATTGTACAAATAGTGAAAAATGGCCATCATAATTTTCCATGGTGACATTTTCACATCTTCACAACAGTTGCAAACCCAAATATATTCAGTTTACTGTAACAGTAAAGTAAGAAAACCAGAAAATATTCACATTTTTTGGGCGTTTTTTGCTTTTAAAATTACTTGAATGATTCATCAATCAGCATTAGCATTACATTGTTGCAGATAAATCGAATAACAGCTGCAGCTCTACAAAACAAAACAATAATTCAATCAGTTAATCGTTTGAACATATCGAATGAAATATCCAGAACCTGTGCCGTCACTGGCACCAAATCAGAAGATTTAGAGAAAGTTGGAAAGGATTTCGTCAGCAAGGAACTCGCATCATCTCCAATAAACAGCGTGGAAGGGCCGGCCATCATATAAGGACGCCGGCGGACAATATGGAAGAGAGTGTCTTCATTATTATAAGACTACGGGGGCAACATTGGGAGACTGCCTTCCTCTTTAGCTGTCACAGAAGCAGAGAGAGATTGATAGCATGGAGTCATTTGAGCTATTGGTTATTCTGAATGAAGTATGGGCTTATTGGAGGCAGGCTTCTCCCACTGGCTAACATTGATTTCCACTCACTCTTTCAGCTCTCTGTGCCCTTGTGCTACCGTCTCCCTCTTTATGTTTTTCACTCCGACTTCCTCGCTGTCCCTTACTCATCCGCTGTCTCCTACAATTTTTCCTTTACTCACGGCCTAAATCTGTACAGAAATGATCACCAACGCGAGATCACTCAAAGACGAAGAGACAGGGAGGGATGTCTGCACAGAGCGAGGCAACAAAAGACGGACAGAGGGAGAGAGAGACGAGCAGGAGAAGGACAGAGCATGGCGCAGAGGGATGGAGTGAAAGACAAAGAGGAAGTGAAAGAGAGACAGCGGTGTGGAAGGAGAGACAGATGGGGGTGCATGGACGAAGTGAAAGAGAGACAGAGCAGGAAACAGAGGGAGAGAGGGAGGTGTAATTATCTATCAGGTGTTCGGGTGTGCGTGACAGAGGAGGAAGCTCATTAGCACACTCTGTGTACACCAATTACACAGCCAGGCTTCTCAGGGCATTCCCCTGGCATGTCTGCGTGAGGCTGGCGGGGACACACAGACACTTTCGCTCCACGATACCCACCGCATATACACTCTGTTCAACTAATCTCCACGTAAGACACAATTATAACGGGCACATGTACGCAGGCACACTCGCTTTCTCACTCTCAGACAGAACAAACAAACTCCACATATGAATTTGTATGTGAAGAAACATTTGTTTCTTTCTTGCTGTTGCCTGCACAAATAGCACATTTTTCTGGGGTTGCATTTTTGCACAAAACAAAGTAAACTAAGCTCAGCAATTCATCTCTGCAGTCAAAATATAAAGTGGATGTTTCCATCCATGTTAGGAACATGCTGGTAAATGTCAACGTTTTTAAATGTACTGTTTTTTCGTATTCCTGCATTTTGCATCATGTTTTTGTATCCTAACATATATTATTGTACATCAGCATCTTGTATTATTTTAAATGTACTCACATCTCCCTTGAAAATTAGACCTCAGTGGGATTTAACTGATTAAATAAAAGGTTATACTTGATGGATAACTTCCCACACTGAATTATCCCAAACTATTTGAGTCAACAATGTCTTTATGTGGGCCTTGCAACAAAGAGCACTGCTTTACAGTAGGCTAAGGGCTAATGCTAATGTCACGCTACATCACAATACCCAAAAACCAGTCTTAAGCCTGAATTGCACTGTAATATAAGATCCAACCGAGTTCTCATTTTAAAGGAATAGTTCGACATTTTGGGACGTACGTTCATTTGCTTTCTGGTGGAGAGTCAGTTGAGAAGTTTGATACTTCTACTGTCCACAATCTGCCTGTAAAATATAAAGCTACAGCCAGCAGTCAGTTAGCTTAGCTTAGCAACCAACGGCCAAGAAACAGTCCGGCACATAACCGGTTTTTGTACAGATTAAACAAAAGAGATATTGTGTGCTCATTAGTGAGGTTTAGAGGTGCTGGTAGGCAGATTTTGCTACCGTTGGACAGAGCCAAGCTAGCCATTTCCTGTAGTTTACAGTCTCTATGCTAAGCTAAGCTAACCAACCTGCAGGCTGTAGCCTTACATTTAAAGAACAGATATGAGATAGCGGTATCAATGTTCTCATCTAACTCTCCAGCAGAAAGCTGCATGAATACTGACAAAGCTGTATTTCAGTTACCAACAAAAACTAAATCTATTAACACCTTTTTAAACTGAGGGACAAGAACAGTTAATTTCTGCAACAAACATTTGACCATAAAGGAAATTAAAACAAAGGTCCAAACGAAATTAATGCAATTTACGTGGATTTGGTATTAATTTAAAGTGAGTGGATGACTCTGCAGGTCCTCGTCTATTTCAGAACTGTGCGTGTTGTTTGACTTGTATTATAGATCACTGTGAATTCATCTTTCCTTCCGTTATTGCCTTGTGGGTGTACCTTTCCAACAGCTGACAAGAAACTGTAAACATCTGTCAGATAGTGTGAAGGGCTCTGTCAAAAGTCTCCTAGTCTCTGAAAGATTTCCACTGTAATGATTACAGTTACATATGGTCTCTGAAGAAGATGAAAATAAAACGCTTTACATTTATCTATGTAACATCAGGCTGTATATCGGCTAAATACTGGTAAATTCCATAAATAATCTGGATAAATTATCTGTATATGTAGGCATAAAAGACACAGCACAAACATACTTTTCTTGAAATCGTGTGTGTAAATGAAAAAGACTTGGATAAAGGCCGTGAGGTGAATGATGCATGTGGACTTTTTTCACCTGTGGAAGTGGTTTTGGCTGGATGAAACCACCCCTACGTTGGCCACAGACAGGACCTGCTTGCTGATGGCCTGGCTGGAGGTGTTTGCTGTTGCCATGGTGATGGTTGCCGAGGTCTCGTTCATGCCCAGGAGCTTACCTGAGAGGATGCAAAAGGTTTAGCCATCACACAAACAGAAGCTAAATCCTGTCACCGCTGTAGATTCAATGTATTTGTCCAGTTTAAACTTAGACTAAATATATAGCAGCAATATTTATACTAACATACGTATAAAATGTCTATTACCTCGCTGTATACGGAGTATTTTGGGACCTGGTTTCAGGATTGATGGTGATGGAACAACAAGATAAAATAGATTTTGATGATTTACTAAAATGGGGGAAGCTAAACAATAAAAGGGCGTCTTCTTCAATAATGCAAATACGAGTTGAGAAAAAAAAAAGAAGACTCAATTGAAGGCAAAGGGCCAGTTCATGAGCACTAAGTAATGAGCAAAGATTTGAAAGAAAGAATGGAGATAAATATGCACGAGTTAGGTAGAAATAAAAGAGAGCTTAAAAGGCAAATATAATGAAAACCTGTTAAGTGAACGAATGAATTAACTTCACTCAATTGGTTTAAAGCAGCAATTTGTTGGAGAGAAAAAGGTCCAGCAAATCAAGTTATTCTACTCTGTTCAATCCCCTTTTTTTTGTCTTGAGTGCAAGGTGTATTCAGTAGAGCTCAAAACACAGCGAATGAAGATTAATTAAGGCAGAAGCAGCATTTAGCAGGCACTTAAGGGCACACTGATGGCTTAGATATGAGTGTATGCTCTCAGCTCTCAATAGCTGCGGCAGTATGCAGCTCTACAGGTGTGTGTGTGTGTGTGTGTGTGTGTGTGTGTGTGTGTGTGTGTGTGCTTTGTATGTTTGTGTAGGAAACACCATTAAGTGCTTTATAAGAGGCAAGCATTTTGCACTAATGACAAAAGGTGAGGAAATGTTTATTAGAGGCAGGCTGCTAGGATTTTTATTTCATTTTATAAATATAATTAATTACGACTACTGCATGCAGCAGAGGAGAAAAACACTGGCTCTTTAATTTATAAGATTTACACCCCCCTACTTTTATCACTACAAGACCTATAATGAAATTGTTATTAGGTCTGTAAAATGTATTTTAGATGGTTGCGACTTCATCCGTAACAATTTAAATCACCTTTAAAGAATAGGTCTGGTGATATTCTGTGTTCTTCTTATTGTTAACAAATCCCGTAACAAGATTAAAAGTATTGTCAGTGTATCAACAGCCTGATTACGTTATGTATTTATGTTCCGATATATTGTTATTAAATCAGTTAAACTCCCAAATATGTATATCAGTATCAACCTCAAAAATCCAGCATCAGTCAGTCTATATTCATTACATTGAACCTGGCCACTGTAGTTTACTTTGAGTTAATCCTACATTGACTGCTGCTGTAAATACTGTAGTGCACCAACTGTGTATTAATCCGCAGCTGAAAATAGTCCCCCAACAAATGCACTATTTACTCCTGTTCGAGTGAAGTCTGCTAAAACCTACAGTGCCCAGGTGTTTTAGGAGATTATCTAACCTTTTTTAATAATAATGAAACTATACATTTGTCATCCACTTTTTTAAAGATTCACGTCTTCAGTAGGAATGAATTTGCCACAGACAAAGAGGGGAAGTCGTAAAGTGTGATGAGACGGTTGTTTGTTTTGTTGGTTTTGTGGGATTTGCTAAAAAATACAGAATATCGCCAGCCTAATCCTTTAATCACAATACTATCAGCAGATGTTAATTTGCAAAAGGATTGGCAACTACAAAAGATATTTCTTTTATTTGAGACCCGACAGAAATTGTACAGACAACAGAAAAGCAAAGGAATTAGTTCTTCCACTGTCACTGATTTGATTCAACACTAAATAAAAAAGCAACAACATACTTTACTTAACTTTTAACAATAACAAACACTGCAGCAACTCTGCAATTACTATCTAAATATTTCGGTAATTTTCCAGTAACATTTTATAGAAAATGACTGTGTACATATATGTTAAAAAGTAATTATTCAGAACAGCTCATGTGCATCAAAGACTTTAAATTAGTAGAATAACAATTCAAGTTTGTATTTAGTGATAATCAGGGTTCCCACACATTTTTACCAATGAATTTTCAAAACTTTTCCATAATACTTTACCCCATTTCCACGACCTCTTCTATGTCATTTGAAAGCAAAACATTATTAAGCACGTACTTCCCAGGCATTTGCAGATAAGCAAACTGCTAGCACCAACTAGCTGCATACGCCAATGTGCATCACGTGATATTAGTGACGTTTTAACGGTCACGCAGCGCAGCACTAGATTTTAAATTAGTAGTACGAGGAACATATTTCGCAACAATAAGATTCAGTGTGCTATTAGCCGAAAAACTGTATTTTTAAATTTCTAACTCACCTTGCTCCTTGCAGAAGTCCTGTTCTGTCATGGTGCTGGGCATTAATAGCTCTCCCACAGCAGGCTGGATAGACACACTGAACTGGTCCTCCTTGGTGCTGAGGGAGCAAAACAACAGGAAAAGGATAGTAACAGGATATCTAACATGAAGAGTTAAGCAGGAATCTTGTAAATCAGGACTTTAAAAATACAAATTCATCTTAATCTGAATGAACGGATGATGCCGTGTGGTGTAGTGTGTGTGTGTTTTGTGCACTTGTGTGTATTTATGCTTGTGTATTAAATGTTTCTCTTCTGATTGCCTCTGTGAATGGCATTTTGGGCCAGATTGATTCCCCCATCCTGAACAGATTTTCTGATAAGGTTTATTGATCAGCCGAGGAGCGGTGCCAATGGCATTCAGCGGGGTGATTTGGGCTGGGGGCTGATTACTGGAGGAATAATTGTTATCCCAGTGAACCTGGATCAATTGCAGCTGATGTCTCACCTGGGAGTGCTGGCACAGAGCGGGTAGGGAAAATAAGG
The DNA here is from genome assembly GCA_008360985.2 of Macquaria ambigua. NCBI lineage: Eukaryota > Metazoa > Chordata > Actinopteri > Centrarchiformes > Percichthyidae > Macquaria > Macquaria ambigua. The sequence continues at coordinate 118,353 of VMKM01000244.1, read as the reverse complement.
AGAATTAACAAAGAACAAATGAGAGAGGAAAAAAGGTGAGAAGAGAAGATGCAAATGAACGTAAGAGAGAGGGAGACGTGATGGTGGATCTGGAGAGCAGTAGCAGAAAAGTGTAGTGAGAGAGATGTAGATGGAGAGAGAGAGAGATAGAGAGAGAGAGAGATAGAAGCCCGACTTATATATGAGAGGTTGTCAGGTTGTCTTACCACAACTGGAAGTTGGCTGCTTGTGTCGAGTCGCTGAAGTCAATACCCATGGAAACCGTCACCGAGGCCTCTGGCTCCAGCCGCTCTGAGAGTGGGAAAGAGGGGAGGAAAGACGAGAGGAGAAAAGGAAGTGAGTGACAAGGGCACAGTGTGCAGCGTGGGGAAGGGATGAAGCAAAGGGAGAGAGGAGGAGGAGGAGGACGAGGATGAGGGGGGGGGGGGCAGCAGCAGAGTGGAACAGACAGGCATCCACACCACTTGTGTTTTCTACTTCACAAAGCAAGGCCACCGCGTGTGAGAAATCTATCCTTCAATCTCATTCCCCACACCTCTAGCCTCGGGGAAAGGGGGAAAAAAAAAAAAAACACATGAAGGACTGAAGGACTAGCATATTTCCAAAACAACAGGCTTGTCAAAGAGAGATCAAGAGAGACGGGGTGAGGAAGAGAGACAGAGCGGGCGAAATGCGAGCTAGACAGAGAGTTAAGTAAAAGCCAAAAAAATGCTGAAGAGGGAGTCTGGACAGCTGAATGGAAGAGGAGGAGGAGGAGGAGGAGGGAGGTTAAGGATGAGAAGAACACAGACAGACAGAAACATCCTCCACGCTTCCCCAATCGGCCTGTGTTTCTCTCTCCGTGGAGCAGGGCTATTTTACTGTATAACTCTTTCCACAGACAGAGAAGAGAAGAGACTCCAGAGGAAACCCTCTGAAAACAGAGCCATCATGGACTCACTTCCAGTCCGGCCTTCACAGCTTCTCTAACAGGCATTTTCTGGCTCTACCTTTATTTCTTTTTGTTTTTTTACAGTTGCCGTATCCTCCTCCCTAGTCCTCTGTGTTAGAATACCACCTGAAGCTGCTTATCTTATGAATACAAAATAACAATATCCATAATGGTGTGAGGATTCAACATGGGACTTCTATTCAAACTGCAAAGTAACATACTGTATATCCTTCTTTGAGAGGGACAAATTGCAAGTAGCAAGTTAGTGGTAATATGTGTAAGTTGTCTTCAAAGGAAATACTTTGTGACACATGCAGTCAACACATCAAAAAATCTATAAGGTCTTCTGCACTACTGTAGTTCATTCATAAAGGTTTTTCCTAAACCGCTAATTTAAAGCAATCATTCAACATTTTGGGTAATAAGCCCATTCGCTTTCTTGCCAAAAGTTAGATGAGAGGATCGATACAACTCTCATGTTTGTACGCTAAATATGAAGCTTCAGCCGGGAGACAGTTAGCTTAGCTTAGCATAAAGACTGGAAACAGGTGGAAACAGCTACCTACAAGCACCTCTAAAGCTCATTAATGAATGCATTATATCCTTCATATATAAACCAAAGTGTAAAAATGGCAAGTTGTGGTTTTACGAAGGGGTTATGTGCTGGACTATTAAACTACAAATATATAACATGTTAATTAGTTTTAGAGGTGCTGGTAGACTTTGGATGGAGCCAGGCTAGCTGTTTCCACCTGCTTCCAGTCTTTGTGCTAAGCTAAGCTAACCAGCTGCTGGCTGTAGCTTCACATTTACTGAATGGCGTCAATCTTCTCATCTTAGTCTGATCACGAAAGAAAATAAGTGAATTTCCCAAAATGCTAAACAACTTCGGTGTTACTCTCACAGCTTTGACCATCATTTCCATCAGTTATCATAACATTGTGCTCACCAAAGTAGTTGCTGAGGAGAAGAAACACCAGTGGTAAGACAATAAGACAGGTTGAAAACAAGCCAACAGTTTATCTAAATTACCTAAACCAATTTATTTTGAGCTAAAACTAAAAATATGCACACCTAAAACATTGACTGTAGTGTGGCAGGTCAAAGTTGAAGCAGGAAGTCAGTGTGTAAACTGTGACGGATGTTTTACAACAGATCATTTAACTGTTTTTACCGTTTCTCGTCCAAACGCGTTTGGCTAACCCGAGGGTTTGTTTACAACCTGTATGATCATCTGACTGCTCATGTATCTTGCTCTGTCGGACTTCTTGCAATGTCACCTTGTACCCAGACCTCTGCATTTATTTTGGTGAGTATAATGTTATTAGTAACAATAGAAATGATGGCAAACACAACAAAATAAAACCCATGCTGTTAAAAACATCGAAAATGTCCTTTAAACCACATAAAACAAAAAACAAAGCTACGTTTTATTTTGGTGTATGAAGTATTAAAGGCAGAGGACATGCCAGTAACTAGTTGTTACTAATTAGTTAACAAGAAACATGTTAATTGATTTAGGGACATGTCCGCGGACATAAACAGCAAGCAAATGACAAAATTATAAACTGTTAAATTACAGGTTGTTCGTGTGGAGACGAGCTGCAACTGAAAAGTAATGCACCTTGTAGAGGCAACATGCAATATTTCTTATTAAATACTGTCATGTATTATCCCTTAACAAGTCGCATACAAAACAGCAGTACATAAAGCTTTGTCTGTATTCATCCTCTGCAACTTATCCAAACCAACTCCAGCCACCCGCTCACAGCAGCCAGGCTCAATCGATCCAAATTACCCACTGTTTGGCTGCTTGAGTTCCTTCAATGCCCAATCAATCCCCTGCAATTGACAGTTTTAACGTGCTCCACCGCACACCAGTTCTCTGTGTGTGTGTGTGTGTGTGTGTGTGTGTTTGTGTGTGTGTGCATGGAAAAGAAAACCTTGAGGGAGCACTGTTCTCAGTCTTATATTAGACTGAGTGTAGCGATCATACAACAGTGTGACAAGAGATATGGAGATGGCGCATGTTTGTTCGTCCTGATCGATACTAATGAACAGGGATTAGCTGAAGCAATGTTGGCTGCTTTCAGGTTGGGGGAATGGGACAGGGCTATTTGCTGAGCTGATAGCAAACAGGCTTAACGTTTTTTTCATAGCATAATGATCATTTAATATCTGTCCGAGAAAACAATCATGGTATATAGCATATATACTTGTATATAGGTAGAGCTGCTGAGACTAGGAGTGACAACAAATATTGCACAGATTGTACTAAATGGTGGTTATTTATATTACAGAGGGGAAAAAACAACTGGGTAGTATGACATCCTAAATCTGCAAATATAAGACTTAACTTTTTTTTGTATTTACATAGAAAGTTAGTGACACCGAGATTGAATAAATAAGGAAAAGATATATCACCAGCAGATTCCTCAAACATTTAACATCACACTGAAGACAACACATCATGAGATGATAGAAATCTGTCGAACAGAGATTTTGATTTACTGTTTGTACGAAGGAAACTATCTCTTTAAAGGATTAGGCTGGCAATATTCTATACTTTTGTTAATATCAACAAATTCCATTAAAAGACCAAAACCAATAGCATGTTTGTACCCGTCTCTCAACACTTTCCGATTTCCCAATCCTGACTGTGGCTCTCAAGACGTAAATCTTTAAAAAACAGGTCATAAACATGTACTTTCATTCTTTAAAAAGGTTAAATAACTTCCTAAAACAGCTGGTGACTGTAGTTTATAGCGAACATAACTCACACAGGAGTGAATGGTGCATTTGTTGGGGACTATTTTCAGTGGTGGATTAATACACATTTGGTGCTCTAGTCTAGTGAGTATTTCTTGCAGCGGGACGGTCTATGTGGGATTGAGTCAATATGAACTACAGTGCCTACCTTCAGCGTAATGGAGGAACATAGATGTGTTCTTATTAGTTTATGGACAACAATGGAGCTCACATCAGGCAAACATCAATTGTTGGTATTTGTTTTCTTTTCAAGGGATTTGTTGACAATAAGACAAATATAAAATATCACCAGCATTATCTTTTAATATCATATTTACTGGCAATGTTACAAATGGATGAGCAATTTTGGATTTACCTGGTTATTTTATCTATAATGGAGTTTTTAATCACAAACACATATATATTATATTTTCTAACAATATATACTGATATGGCAAATATAAAACTACAAATATTGTAATTCAAGATTTTAACCATATTCTCAACATTAACCTGTTGGATGACCAGCAGGTGTATTTGCTAAGAAAACAGCATTTTCTTACTACTTAGTGGCTTCTTGATGAGTCTGCAGTGGAGTGTTTTACACGTGTGGCACTAATACTCACCGATGGTGTTGAAGCAGTGGATGTTAAGGCTCGCTGGGCTTCGGTCTCCTATGTGGATCTCCTCCAGGCTGTGGTCTGAGCTGTTGGTCAGTATGACCTGTACCGCCACCATACTGGGCTGGTACAAACAGGGCTGCCTGGGGAAATGATACTTGGCCGACAGACCTTTTCCTGTCATATGGTGAAGCAGCTCGTGGGTCTTCACAGGACCAAAAGATGGAGTGGTGACCTAGAAGGACACAGACAGGGATAAACTAAGTGCAATTTTATTTTGTGCGAACAAACAATGCTGACAAATCAAACCTCTTGATTATGAGAGTAATAAACTGCAGCGTGGACTGGACTGATCCATGAACAACTGAGCACTGCTGGAAACAAAAGCCTGAGAGCAGAAGCAGAGAAGGAAGATGAGGAAAAACATGCAGAACATAAAGCTCTCCACATCAACACGACATCCAGGGAAGCCTTGTACATTACAGTGCAAATGCATCCACACAAGAGAACAGATTAATATAAGAATCTCCGCTCTTTCCATCACCTATATTCATGCAATTCATTGGTCCAATCAGCAGGCAGAATGCAGCACTTCTGAGTGGAGTGGGACCAAGGGTTGGCTGATAACTCCCCACCAACCCTCCCTTCATTAACTCTGTAGGGTAAAGAGGAGCCCATTTAAGAAATGTGCTCAATCAGCCCAGTTAGATGGAAATGGGCTGGATGCTCGGTCAGACCAGGCTGAATAAAAACAACCTCTAATGAATAGAAACACAAGTGCCTGCACGGGCCAAACCTGCCGCTCGCAGGCCTTTTTAAAAAGGGGCTTTTACCTTTTCAGAGGCAGGAAATTGCATTACCTTTGAGAGATAGGGAAAAGAAAGGAGGTGGATGTGGTGGTGGTGTGTTTTATTCTCCTAAAAATTAACATCTTGTTACTTGGATGAACACTGTTCACACTTGGTGGCTTTCAGTTTTTCACTTGATGGTGAAAACTGTTACTTCTCATTAGAAAGATAAGGTGGGTCGGCCCACACAATGCAACACAATGCTGTAAACATATTGCACTGTCAAACATGAGAATATTCACATCACATGCAGAAACTTTAGACACACATCTGCTGTATCTATATTAATACAAAGTAATAAAAAACATCATGAAAGCATGACAACTTTGAGGAGTTTCTTCAATCTTCAACAAAAGTCAAAGAGGTCCGTCTGTCTTTAGTGACAGCACTAATTATTTCAAAACAACAGGTGGGATAAAGCCTTTTCACCCTCTAAAAACACTTAGCACCCGAATGTATTCATACACCGACACAGAGGCAACACTTGCATGTATGTCATCTTGGTGAGCACGAGTTTAGAGACTAAAAAAAAAACGCTATTTACCACCTCAAAGTGATCAGAATTTACTAAATCTAACTCTCAAGAAGTCGCAAGAAGAGGGCAAAAACAGAACGAAAAAACAACCAGTGGTGGAAAAACAGATCCAGCAAGGACTAATTAAGCTAATTGAATATGACTAATAATATGAAACACAGTGGAAACATGCAGGCATGATGGTGCCGCTCACAGCGTTGAGCGGTGTCAGTGTACATTGTTTTATTGAAGCCGGACGTACTGGCAGTGTGTTCTGACTCGGGTGAGAAATGTACGAGGCATCCTCCGACTTGTCATGTGGCGTGAGAGGATGAAGAATCAGTTTGACGTACGACACAAGCTGTGGAGACGAGTTTCAATGTGCTCACTTTAGAGGGCGAGAAACACTCACTATCGTTGTATCGTAGCAGCAAGACATGAAAAAAGCAACAGGTTTGATAGTTAAATGATCAAAAAGATAACATATATTTACTTAGGAAGGTTTTAGATAAGTGTAGCTAATAAACTGACATGAGTGTATTTGTCCCAGCTGAGATATTTTTAAAAATTCAGATTAGATATCGATATATATAATTTATTTTGGTACTGCCTTTTTGTGAGAATATTTTAGAATAAATAAATTCTATCAACAGCTGTACTGTACTGTTTGGCATCCTACATCCTAGATCTTTATTCAACTCCCCTTAGCTCTTTGTAAACAGTATGACGTGTACTCTGTTTATGGTCAATTTATGACACAAGAACATGACGTCTGTTCCTTTACGTCAGTAAAGAAGGAAAGCAAAAAACAAACCGAGTGTATTTGTGACCTGTGGTTAAAGATGTCTGTCTTCAGCAGGAGTGCCACTGTTTGAGTATCATATTGGCACCAATATAAAACAATCACATTAGGTACAGAATAAACTGTCTCCCAGTCACAACATCATCTCCCAGTCCCCTTGACAGAGAAGGAGCGTCTCTTGTGCCCGGACCGCCAAAGTGCCTGTAAAAAAAGGAGGTCAAACAAACATTTGTCGCTGTGCTGTAACGCCGCCGCGCCCTCAACAAGCGCCCGTCACGCCGCAGCCAGCCTGCAAATTTATTGGGCCACTTTTGGATGTGTCAGAGCAGTCGGTGTCGATAAAGCTGGCCATAATGTTTGCCACCCCATCACAACAGAGATTTACCTCCCTGACAGACACATCCTGCTTCAAGGTCCCTGTCTGTCGCCTCGCACCCGAGCAGGCGGCAGCGACGGAGACAGGACAGGGCTTCAAGCTGCTTATTATCACCAATTTGACACAGTGGACAGTTAAAGCCTGACACAAGTGCCCACACAAGCCCCTTCACTCCGCCATCCATTGTTGTCCTGTTAGGCAGCACAAGCCCATAACACCTCAAGTGTAAATAAGAGAAGAGGACGGATGTAACCTTGACTTCTCTGTCAGTCTCCCTTTCTGTTTTTTTTATATCTTTGGCTCCCGTTCTTCACCCTGGACAGGAAGGAGGGAGGTTGACAATGAGGGAGGAAGTTGATTGAGAGGCTCTATTATGCATCAACTTAAAGGAAGCTCCTGTGATGGATGACACAGACACCAGTCACCTTCAGAGCCCGGACGCCACGCTCCCAGCATCCTCTCTGGCAAATGACCTGAAAATCCCGCTGACGTATTCAAAAAAAGAAAGGGGGCTAACCGGAGCCGGGTAGCCTTGTGCCGTGTGCATAAGAAGGCCAATTTAAAAGAAAGTGGTGTGGCGAGTACAGAGATGTATGGGCATATATTGAAAATCCATTTCTGGTTTTCAGACAGCGTGTGCCTCCAACAGCAGGGACAGGATTTCATTATGCTCTACAGGAGTTGTGAGGATTAAGGTAAGGGACATGTGTTTGACTTTAGGGCCTAATTGTTCCCCCTCAGTCAGGAGATGACAATTAATTGAGGGGCGTCACAAAGACCTTGACGGCAAATTGAATTAAATAAATGTTACTACAGCCATCTAAAACTCACTTAAATGTAACAAGAAGTCTCTCCAGCGCATATAGACAGAGGTTACTTCATTTATGCCAATTTGTCAGTAAATTAGGTGCTAAAATTATTAATTTTTTGAAGTTTCCCATTAAAGAACATTAGCAATAATAGAGGACTGTTATTCAGAAACAGTATTGTCCTTCATCTGGCTTTACAAGTATTGTTAACAAACTGCCAACAGTTACTTTGTATTAGCATGATACTTAATAGAACTAGGGCTGCAACTCATGATTATTTTCATTATCGGTTCATCTGCTGCTTATTTTCTAGATTAATCAATTAATCGTTTGGTCTAGAAAATGTTAAAAAATAGTGAAAAATGCTCATCACAATTTCCCACAAAGATATTCAACTTAGTATCATAGAAGACAAAGAAATCCAGCAAATATTCACATTTAAGAAGCTGGAAGCAGAGAATTTTTGCATTTTTGCTTGAAAAATTACTTCAAAATCTAATCTGTTGCTCATAAACTGTCAGTCAATCATCTAATCGATTAATCAACCAACTGATTTAGCTCTAAATAGAATCAAATGCAGGCAGGACTTTAAACATGCAATTTAAATACTCAGCACATTCCAAACATGCACCAAAGAGTACCAAATAAATAAAGTTTTTTTGCACATGAATCACAAGAGCTTGACCAGTAATAATATATCATATGATATTAAAACACTCTGAAAGAGGCCATCCTGCATAAGGAGTACTTTTACTTTAAGTACATTTTGTCTGTCTTTTTACTTAAGTAAAACTTTGAATGCAGGACTTTACTTGTAATGCAGTATTTTTATACTATGGTACTGTTACTTTTACTCTGAATACTCCCTCCATCACTGGAAGAAACAACCTGCATGACACTACAGCAATTTGTTGATGTAGGCATCATACTTATGTTTAAAGATTTCAAAATAAAGGGTTAAGACCCCGATTCATTTGCTTACAGTAATTAAATAGCTACGTGGTTTGTTGAGACAAGTGGAAGTCTCAGTTGTTGCAGCAGACAATGAAAACACACATATGATAATCAAGATTTTAGGGACACAATGATGACCTCCGTCACCTCGGAAAAGGACAGCACGAGGAAGTGGACAGAAAAGATAAAATGCAAAAGACAAAGACCTGTCCTCACAGTTACTAAAATAAACTAATAAGAAAAGAAATGCTGCAACAGCTGCATTAAAACACAAACATTTCCCAAACTACCCTCTTGCTGCATAGGCCACTGCACTGACTGGCTATTTCTGTGTGGGCATTTATTCCTATTTAAGAGGCAATCTCCGCAGTTTGAGTGGCAGCAGGAGGTTTGGAGGGCAGGGGCTGCTATATTCGTGGCGCTCGGGGTCCTTCTGCTGATTCATAATTAGACGTGAACCCAGAGCGCCCACTACGGGAGGTCAGAGGGGTGAGGAGGGAGACGGGGGAGGAGGAGGGGGTGAGCTGGCGCCCGCCTGATGGACACCAAATGAACAAATTATGATGGCCCCCTCTGGGCGTGATGGGGTCAAACGCCCTGCGCCCCGCCGCTGACAGTTCAATTTCCCCCCAACGCAGCCCCATTCGCCGACTGCTAATTATGAATGAAAAGTTATCAGCCTCAGCCACCCCGCCGCACACACGGACAGCGGTCGGAAGAGGTTTGGGGTGGGGTGGGGAGGGTGGTGGGGGGGGATTTAAGAGGCATTTGCGAGAGATCCTAATGTCAAAATGTTATTAGAGAGAGCGGTAGCATGCAGAAACTGGGGAGAGGAGGAGGAGGAGACAGAAGATGAGGTGGGTCAAAGACAGTGACCAGGGTTAATCTAAATGCTTTTGATAACCATGCAGTAATTCTCTAAAAGGGCCCGAGCGCTCAGCTGAGACAGACTCACTGCCTCTGTGGGCAGATTGCTGAGAAATAGAAATGACACTGGGGCCAGTGTGTGTGTGTGTGTGTGAGGGAGCTGTGTAAGCGTGTGCATGCACGGGGGGGGGGGGGGGCGTGTGTGTGAATAAAGGTGAGGTTATTTACCCTTGTCTATGAATCCCGATGCCCAGCAAAAAGTTCCCTGTTCTAATCTGCATTTCTATTCTCTATTACGCCGCGGCCTTCACCTGAGGAGGAGAGAGTGACGAACAGGACTCGCGCTGCATTAAACGCTGGCCTGAGAGCAGCCTGTCAATCATAGTGACTGACAGGCGGGCAGGACTGACGGGCAGACTCGGAATATAGAGTAACTCGCCACAAAGCTCAGAGTAACACACCAGAGCGGGGACAGTGTAGAGGCCGCTCAGACAGACAGCTGGTGAAAAGACATCCAGCTGTCTACACAAGGCAGGCAAACAAATTGTTTACCATAAAAAGTTAATACAGACTTCATACAGAAATCAGCCACTTTTAAAGCGTCTTTAACATGAACTCTGTACGTTTTCTACCACCTGCCACCTCCATTTAGGCTGTAAATGAATCTGAACATAATTTTCTCCTTCATACTTTTACTTTTTGCCTTTAACTTTAGAGGTGCTTGTAGACGCCGTTACCTTTGGAGAGACCTTTCGCCCTTCTTCCTGTCTTAATGTTAAGCTAAGCTAATTGGCTTTACTCTTATATTTACCCTATATATGTGAGAGTGGTATTGATCTTCTCATCTAACTCTCGGCAAGGAAAAAAACAAGCATATTTCCCAAATCGTCAAACTATTGATCTGATATTGTAACTCTACTACTTCTGCCTATCGTCTGTTCGTCCTGGAAGAGGGACCCCTCCTCTGTTCCTCTTCCTGAGGTTTCTCCCTTTTTCCACAGTTACAGAGGCCGTCATGTGTTGTCCAGATTTAAAAAATCCGTCTGAGACACATTTATAATTTGAACTGTATAAATTAAATTAACTTGAGTATCTAAAAAGTATAATAACTTCAACTCTCAACTTAAGCTGCCTTTGAGACTGAAGAAGCGTTTAACACTTAGCAGAATATCTTTAAGACAAATATAAAGAGTCTGGTAATAATGTAAACACTATATGGTACAAACTTAACTTGAAACTTATAAAACATGTTTGTCAGAAGGAAGGCACCTAAAAAATAAAAACAATTCAACTCTCGTTGTAACTTTTCCTCTTTCTGAATATTGTAGAAGTACAGCTGAGTTTCGATTTAGTGCTGACAAGTTGATTGGCTGAACAGTTTATCAATTAATCATTTAATTCACTGATTTTAAATTGAATGAAATAAATTAAACGATAACAAGATTAATCTAAAAAATGATCCACAAAAGTAAAATAATCATTTCTTGCAGCCCCCATTTATAAATTACGAGTAAGTTATTTACAGCGAGACACTTAAATAAATACAATTAAAGTAAATTCCATAATAAAAGCACGTGTCAAACACCTGTGTGAATGCTGAACGTATTAAAAATAAAGATTCACACCATCAATATTCTGACTTAAAATCCTCAAACAGCAGAGTTACCACAGACCCGACTATGAGACACAAAATAGACACAGCAACAGCAGAGAGAACGGTCTGGACATTTTCCTCTCGGGGGAGAAAGACATGATACAAAATACACAGACTGAGGAGAGAAAGGAGCCGTCACACTGGGAAAGGTCAACCATCAGATATACACAACGCCGAGACACAAGGGACACAACATCTGACAGAGAGAGATGGAAGGTGACAAGAGAGAGAGAGAGAGAGAGAGAGAGAGGGGGAGAGAAACCAGGCGGGAGGACTTATAGATGAGACACAGAAATAGAGTTCAAGGGTGTGGAGGAGCAAAAGACAGCGAGGGTGAGAAAGACAGACTATAAGAGATACAGGAAACAGGGAGAGCAGTTGTACTGTCCTGACTGGCGATAAATATAAGACGGCAGAAAAGGTCAATAGTTTGGCGTCTGAGGCAGAAATGTTCCACAAGGGAGAGAGGCTCATTTCACCAGCTCATACGCTGCTCTGCTGTGCTGCCAGTGTCAGTGACAGAAAGGAACAATTGACTCTCAACACACGTTGATAGAGGAAATGTCCTCCTGTGTGTGTTTCTAATGCAGACACACACACACACACACACGAGTACACTAACCTGCATGGTGGAGGAGATGTTGGAGAGAGAAAGGCCCTTGAGGTCGGACAGCAGGCTCGAAGAGACGAACGAAGACTTTGGTGCATTTGTGGGTGCCGGAGAAACTAAAGGATACAAAGAAAACTTAACTTTAAGCTTGTTAAAGCCACTATAGAGTGGTGGCATGCACTGCTGTCTATCACAGTGTCTTTTTTGTTACTGCCACTAGGGGGCGCCAAACACTAGAATTTTCAAATTGTACACGCAGTGGCTTCAAAGATATAGTAATTGCTTTTCTGGCCACTTGGGGGCTGTGAGGACATCAACTGACATATCATCACCTTAAAACACGCCTTGGCAGTTTGTGTCAATCATTGGCCATTTTTTTCTAGCACTATTCGATGGGGAACAGATGTGGAAGACGCAGACCTGTATGCTTTCAATATTTTGTTTATTTCTGTATTATTTAATTATTTTAAGAATAAAACTGGTTCAGGATTTTATCCGAGGGCAGATGTTAGTTTTCAATTGGTAAAACTCGATTTATATACCCCAAACGTATGTTCTGTGTTGCACTATAAGACAGGAGATTTAATTGATGGCCTGGTTGAATTAAGGTACTCTTCTTGTTATTATTGTTGCCTTAAAAAAAATAATGTTATCAGCACGTCAAACGGGCTAAAACCGTGGAATTTGAAGTGTGTTTAAAATCACAGGGTACTTCCTTCATTTAAATTAAGTGTATTATATTATTTATCTGTGTTATTTATCCAGAAAGGTTATTAGACTTTATTCCAGCACGCTGCACTGAATGAGGCAGAGTAGCCACGGTTTGCATGCCTCTCTTCACGTGGGGGCATTGATTATTATTAAATGATACAAGGTCATGCTTTTTAGGATTAACATAGTATTTCTACAGTTATCTGCAGCAGATTTAAGAAAAGTCCTGTTACAGTTTTGCTGCAGAATATAAAGGGGGAAATTTAACCTTTTGTCAAGGTGCCTAACATTTTTGTTGGAGGGCCGAACTTGGCCCACAGGTCACTATTTTCCTACCACTGCCTTATAAAGCTGTTGTGGAGAATATGTTATAAATTGCAGCAGACACAGAGTAACACTGGCATTCATTTGGATCCGTGTTTCTGGCCAACTGACAAATATACACTCTCCTATTAGCTCTCTTTTGGGGGGGCTCCTTCAGCTCCAGAGAATAATATCTGGCTCATTAGACAATAGATGCTTGATTTTCCTCTCTAGGAATTTGCTAACTTTCTCCGTCGGCCATTTGGTGTTGGGCAGGTAGAAAACATTTGATTTATCTGAGCTTTTTTGGAGCCTGCTGCTGTTGAAAACGGGGTTTAACAATGCGAGCAGAATTTGCGGGCCGTAAAACCACAACACCGAGCTAAGGCAGACTAAGAGAGCTGAGGGGAACTGCAAATAAATGTTTGATGAATTGAGTGATTTACGGCGGGAAAGTGCAGATAAACTCACAGTCATCTAGATCCAGTAAGGAGACTTCCTTCTTGGACTTCACTTCCACCTGAAAAAAAAAACAAACATGATGATGAGCAACACAGAAGGAGAGGACCAGGCAGAAAAATGACAACTTAAAAACAAAAGTACTGAAAACTGCGTGTTGTGCTATTCGGCGGGTGAAATATTTCAATTTCGCTGACAGTGTCTCTCAAGACGTGACACATTCATCCCCAAAAAACAGATACTCTGCATTTATATGTAACACGTCTGGAATTTCCAGTGACCACTCATGCACAGTGTCGTGTCACAACCGATACACGCCACCTCATGCGACTGAGGCGGGCTTGTCAGGTGTTGACTTGTGGGAATTACAACACACGCCTCTGGCTCGCACCACAACGAGCCCAATAAAAACGCATTTAAACCTACGAACGCTTTTATCACCCTTTCTCCACACCCTCCTAACCAACCGAGGCTCCGTTCACGTCACATAAAGAACCATAAAATTCCACTCTGCATACTCCAGGCTGAGCAGACAGGAAGAAGAAGAAGAAAAAAAAAAAAAACAAACACAAAACAACAGGACACAGGAGGGAGTGAGGAATGAGAGTGAAAACAAACAATAAAGTTAGAGGCCGTATCTTATCAGATCTTCTCTGACTGACGCTTGGTGGTGGTAATAGAGACGGAAACCTTGTTAGCAAATAGAGGTCTGGAAGAGCAAGAGAGGTGAGTGGAAAGAGAGAGAGAGAGAGAAAGAGAGAGAGAGAAAGAAAGATGCATAATTCATAGGCCATGTCCAAATGACAAACCGTATGAAATGAGAGTTTCATAGTGCAGAAAAAGGAAAGGGAGGGTGAAATAATGTGATGAGCAATAACAGGTAAGAAGAAGACGGTGAAGGCTGGAAAGGGGATGAATGAAAGACTTGAAGATGAATAATAAAGCTGATAACAGAGGAGCAAAATTATATATCCCACAATATAAATTGTGATTTCGACGCTCTCGCCACATGTGTACCTGAAGGAACGACGACTCCCTGGGAGAACATGGTCCTGTTTACAATAATATCATATTCTACACCAGTTTAAACTTAATATATTGTAGCAGAATATCTTTAATCAGAATCAGATATTTGCTTCTGATTGAAACTGAGCTGAAACTGCATGTTCTTCCTGTAGAAGCTTTCGCTAAGTAAATGTTTGATAGCAGCTCCAAATCAACATCTGTTGTATTTAGTACCAGATAATGAACCAGAATTGCATGCAGTGTGTTGCCACGGCTACAAAGATCTATAACGTCTGGCTTTTTATATAGAAGCTGAATAAAATAATAATAGAAAGCACTCAGAGATAGAGTGGGCCTTTGTGTAGAGGTATACCTACGCCAAGCCCACACAATCCTCTAAATGTGTACTTTTTTATAATAGAAAATGTTCAAAATGTTCAGATTTGAGACAGAATCTAGATAAATCAAAATGCACATAATGACAGACAATCATGTGACACGTGCTAGATTTGTTTCATTTCAGTATGTGTAGGTGTTCATGAGAAAATAGCGAAAACATCTTCTTTTATATACTAGAAACAAGCTCAGACACCATACTATTGAAGGCAAGATAGCTAAAAAAGGTCTAGTGAACGAAGCATGGTGTACCGGAGAAGAGCACCTCGCTATGTGTGCACCCTCAAAGCGAGAAACAGTTCCGCTGCTCAGATCCAAATAACCCAACTAAATCCTAATGTCACCTTGGGTTTGGACTTTGCATCACTCTTCTTCTTCTTCTGTGCTGTGAGGGAGTCTGAATCAGAGTCGTCGGAGGAGTCCGTCTCTGAGTCGGAGGAGCTTTCGGGGGACGAGCTGCTAGCTTGGGCTACAGGTCCATTGCCGTTATCATCCGAGTCACTGAAACACACAAGAACAGCAGAATTTGTTTCAGATATGGTATCAATGCAAGAACCGATAGTCAAGTAAAAGCCGGGTCTCCAGTAACGGCCGGGGACGTGGTCAACACAAACAAACAAAGGCTGGGGAAAAAACAAGGGTGGATAAACTCCCGGTGGCTGTCATGTTATGTACATGCCAACTACGGTAAGCATAATGTATATTTCCACCGCTTAATTTAATAAACAACAATATAATCATGCTATTTTCAACACTGTTGTTCTGGATTACTCATCCAAAGTGTTATTATCCGATTTCAGTGACTGTGGGTGTTTGTGTGTTAATGTCTGTATGTTGTAGTAACGTACAATCGCCACTAGGTGGCAGTAGCTAGATTTCAAGCGCCACATGGGAACCTTGCATGTCAATGCGTTTTCCACAAAACGTTTCCTGCAAATGTTTCACAACAAAAGCCTTGTTAGGAAATGAAGGGTAAGGGTTTCTGTCCACTGAAACGCGACCAATTATACTTATCAAACAGAGGGAATTAGAAATAAAGGCCTGAATCTAATACAAGCCTGCTTCAGATAAAGGCCTGTTACCTTCTGCAGTTCAGGTAAATATAGGCCCCGGTCACTATTCAAGGAAATATGGTAATAAAAAACATATATGAAAATAACAGCACTGCCCATTTACTGTGGTCTTTTAACTTTTAAATGAAATATGATGTTGTTTTTCCCACAACATTTACATAAAAACACTTCTCTGTATATTATTTAAACAGCCTCTAAACCACCAGTCAAAGCAAACTTAACAATATCTTTTTTTTTTTTTAAAAGCGTGGCCCCCGCTCAGAACAGCAGCGATCAATCTGTTTTTGTTTGTGAAGTTAATTCAATGTTGCGTTCACTCAAAAAGATTTTTTCCATCTTTCTCCCCTCTCTTTCTAACTTGCTCTGTCCCTCTTCAATTTGTCCCGATAATGAGTGTTTACTCCGCCTGCCTGGGATTTTCAGCCGTTAAATTAATGAGGGGAATTGTGACGGTAACTGGCTTTTTAACTTGGGCGATGATGAAAAGCCAGTATTAATTTGGCCTACAGATTTCATTTGCTGCGAACAGGAAAAAGTGATATAAATCACTGTGGGCCTGATTAGGTCCTGCCTGAAATGACTGGGCCATAATGAGGGCATTATGCTGTGTTTGTTGTGGAAGCACTGGGGTGAGCTGCTCTAATTACTGTGTGTATGTGTGTGTGTGCGTGTTTGTGTGTGTTTGAGCACTGGGGTGAGTTGCTCTAATTATACTCTCTAATGGAGAGAACAGGGTCAGCCGGCGGCCTGTCACACAGCGAAATCAGGTACATTCTGTGTGAGTTTGTGTGTCCGTGAGCAAATGAAGGAGAGTGCATAAGAAACTAAATTTGCCAGTGTGTAAAGAGAGTGTACGTGAGCATATTCAGCAGTAATGACTCAGATCTCATTCATTGGTAACACCAGGCTGCTAAATGACCAATCAAAAGTCATTATCCATTAGCCATGTAAATGTGGGTTACGCTACTGGAGGAAAATTCTCCTTGATTAGCTTGTTAATGGAATTCACACTAACGATATTCTAGCAGCTCAGCCAGCCTGATGTGTCTCTGTGTGTGTGTGTGTGTGTGTGTGTGTGTGTGTGTGTGAGATAGAGAGAGAGGGGAAAGAGAAGGTGTATACACAGTACAATAGGTGTGTATGGCTCAGAGACTATACTGTTTCCTCCTTCAAGAAAGCTGGTATGAGGTTATTTTCTTTCTGTAAACATGGATTCGGATTTAAATTTGGTGAGCAGAGCATTTGGCCCCAGAATCTGTTGACTGAGCTTTGGTTGGACTCACAACACTGTTATCTGGTCCTGTTCGTACAGCTCTTTTAAGCACTTTTAAAAAGGTACCTAAACCAAAAATTTCCAGACTCTCAAAGTCTTTAACTGTTACTACAAACACCAGGAGACAACAAACAAATATGGCGACAGGATCGTTTCATTTCAAATATTAAAATATTTTTGGTTTCTTTTTCTTGGCTGGTTTTTTGGCATATTCCTAACCTTGAAAACATAACTGTTAAAATTAAGCACATTCCAAACTTTCAAGACTTCATACGAACCCTGTGTTAAACTCTTGTTTGTTACGTTGTTCAAAAGGACATGAAGTCCAGCGACTAAATGTAGAATTCTCATTCAAACCCTTTATTAAGGTCTATTTTCAAAACATATCCTATTCTGTGTTGCCAAATATTTACTTTTCATATTTGATTCCCAAATTTCCAAAGTATTTGTTACAATTGTAATAGTTTTTTAAGAATACCTATACAATACTAATTTGTAATGCACTAATATATATATATATATATATATATATATATATATATATATATATATATATATATATATATATATATATATATATATATGTGTTAGCTAGCACGTAACTAGCCAATCACAGCGTGTCTGTACAAACAGTTGGTGAAAGTGACGTGAGGCGATCAGCTAGAGAGAAGACATATGACTGGAACTGGTTGTTTACAAAGTGGAGCTTTTTCCCCTCACAAAAGTATCTGTTTCTTACCTCTGAGTCGGACAAAATTAGCCGAATACAACAGACGTTAATTTGCTAGTTAGTTACAGCGGTTGACAACCTTGACGTTCGGCTTCAAGCGCAGCAAAATGCACATGCATGTTTGGTGCGTCATTTGGTGGGAGGGGCTTAGCGGAGTGATACGAGGCAGCCGAGAGAGAGGCGGAAAGCTTTGCATTGTTTATGTTGAAATTTCCTACTTCAGCTTTAATTTATTATTTACTCATTATTGTGTCTTAGCTTAAGAACTGTCCCGCTGTGTCCATACGGTGGTGTGAACTTCCATCATTTTGAACTTCCAAGTGAGTTGCTAAACAGCGCTGCATTCACTGCCCCTTACCACATGTCATTTGTTGGAATATCAAATCCCAGAAAACAAATATAACACAAACATAAATTTGGATTTGGAGAATTGTTCAGGCTCTACTCAGGAATAATGAAGGCATAAGCCAAAACATGTTGGAATAAACCTAATCTGTTTCCCCATTCAGGGGAGTGTGCATCTAATTCTTTTTCACTCAAGTTTTTATCACTATTCCTGATGTTGTTTTGGGGTGCATTTCATCTTTTCAATGTATCACACGTGATTAAAAAAGGTCTTTGCCCCCGCTGTTGGTGCAAAGATATAAAAATCCAGCAAGTATAAGAATCAAAATTCTCTACAATTTCAGATTTTTTTCCTGACAAATATTCTGGATGAAGTGCAAAAGTTTGTGTGCTTAGGGAAGAAAAAGATCAAACTGAACAGAAGGAAGTATCATGGCAGCAGGCGGGTTGTCATATAGATGGTAAAAATGGCTCAAGTTGTGAACAGATGGGGGTTTGAGCTTATTGATGCAGCAAAGCACTGATCACATTTGTTGTTGACTACAACTCGGGCGGCTCTCAAAAACACACACCTGTCTAATTAGCTAAGCGGGAAAGAGAAAAAGAGAAAGAAACGGGTAACATCTGGACACACTAAATTCACAGGGAAGAAAAATGATGCTTTCAGAGTCTCACAGACGGGAGGGGATTTCTCAGTACCTGTCAGCAGCTGTTGGCTTGCTTTTCTTCTGCGGCGCCTTCTTGGTCTTTTTCTTCTTTTTTTGCTCCGATTCCGATTCACTGGAGCTCTTTTCAGATCCACTGGAACTCTTTCCAGAATCACTTGAGGTGTTTTCTGACTCTTCACTGCTTTCCTCCTCGCTCTCACTGCCCGACTCTGTACAGACACAACACACAAATATGTATATCAAACGTAAGGTTGGTGAATTAAACTTATAATGCTTATATTTTCATGAAATCAAACCCTGTTTTTGATTTCTTTCATGGTCGGCATTTTTCTTCCAGCACAGGAAATGAGGCATGGCATAAAGGATGATAACTAGACAGAAACATACCTTCACCACTGCTGCTGCTGCTGCTGTTGCTGCTGCTGCCCTCACTGCCACTGCTCTCAGATCCTTCTTCCTCTTTCTCCTCTTCATCATCCGAGTAGAACTTATCAGATTTGGGTTGCTTGGCCTTCCCAACTATCGGCACCCACTCTTTCACCTAAACAGATACGGTGGAGGAATGTGAGGTCATTTAAACTTGAAGCGTACTGCTAGATTTTAAATTATTCTAACACCTTATTCAGAGGCATTATCCAATAGTTTTTGCTTTGTAGGTGGGAAACAATGAGAAGAAAACAAATCATTCCGCAACTGCATTGTTGTCAAAAATAAACTTACAGACCCAACTATTCACACAAAGTAAAGAGCATCTAGCCATTAGCAGTCTGTGAGGAGCAGTATATAGTGGATATGCACGTTGTATACCGCTCAATCGCTTTAATAAGATGCAATGGAATAAGTCAGTTAACCAAAACTATAATTAATTCACCCAATTCTCTCCCTGTGTCAGCTGGGATTGGCTCCCGTCCCCCGCGACCCTCTAAAAGATTAGCGGGTATAGCTAATGGATGGATGGATGGATGGATAATTAATTCAATCAGTTTTTGTTAGCATTTATTTTGTTCAGGACAACACAGATTTTCCAAGTTACCAGATATATTTTCCGTAAAATCTACATTATATTTAAAACTAGGAATAAACTTTGTTGAAATTACAGCTCGTGTTCTGCTTTATTGTAGTTCATTGTTTTATTAGGATCCCCATGAGCTGCCTAAAAGTAACAATGATAAAGCTTGAGCTGGTGCTCAGAGAAAAAAAAAGTGAATCAATAACATCCCTCAGTGAAAAACAAAGCCCTTTAATTTTTGTAATTTCTGTTCTTTAACTTGTAACGAGGCACAAAAAGTTCCCGTCTGTGAGCTGACAGGAACGGAGGAATGCATGTTGATTTCTCCAACACAACACACAACAGAAGAGACGGTAAACTAACAGTTTTGAGGTAGAATTAGGCACGTATGAAGCGTAACTATGATAAAAGGAGTGTGTCAGGATGGAAGGAGGATTCCTTACTGGCTCGATGACCTCCACGTTCCTCACTGATTGGTCAGGAGCAACATCTGGCCAGTCTGAGAGCTCCTGGTATCCAGTGGCTTTAGTATTGAGGCTGTGGGAGAGAGTGCCCAGTTGGAAACGGTCTCGATCTGAAAGCAGAGAAAAGAGAAATGATTTTTTTTTTTTTTTCACTTTAGTTTTTATTGATGATTCTCACAGTTTCATCAACTAAATCAGTTGTCTTTTCTGTAGTCTTAGTTGCTGTTTTGCGTCCTGAATAACGTCCACTTTTCTTCCATCTGTGCTTCTTGTAATCTCAAACAATGTGCCAGTTTGTCCATTATGTAGATTTCCTCTTCTATCTCCATCCATTGTTCCTGGGTAGGGGGGTCCACTTTACCCCATTTCCTTGCGACAGCTTTTTTTTACTAACTATTAACAATATTTTGACCAGGTACCTCTCCTTTATTCGTACATTTTCTTTAGTTAAAATTACACAGACATAGCACCATTTCCAAAACATCAATAACTTGTGTCATTTTTTATGTTGAACTCTGATTAGAGAAGAGAAATGTTTAAAAAATGGAAAACAAAAATAATTTTTAAAAAATGAAATAAAAAAAGCACTAGGTTGAAAAGATGAGAGTGGTGAAAAGCAAAAGGGGAGGTCCTTTTAAAGTAAAGGCCTTTACACACCCGAGGTGTTTTTTGGTGTGCAAATTAATCAAAATATTTTTTCAAACTGTTGTTTTTGTCTCGAGTACTTTCACACAGAACATAAATATTACGCAGCGAAAAAGCGACGTCTTTTTTTTTCCGGAATGAGGCTGATTTTTCTGAGCTTACGCACGCTGAATTAAGGCATCAACCAATCAGGTTGAGCGGAACGGACGTCACGTCACAACTCTGGACCTGTTGATTGTTTGTGTTTCTCGTCACCCTGTATTATATGACAAAGAACACAAAAATTATAAAAACAATGAACTCAAGGACAACGTGTGTAGCAGCACCGCCGGATGCAGGACAGTGAGTAGCTGATGTAGTTTACTTTTGGAGGAGAGTATTTTGCATTTTCATGCCGTTTATTCGTTATGTCCCCGGTGTGTAAAGGCCTTAATGGAAAATAACATAAAAGATGAGACCAAACATAAAAGGAAGTTTAATGAGTGGTAGAGAAATTGGGGTATATGGCAGATAGAGGATGGTTCAAAGTCACCTCAGTCTGTCCTTAATGAGGCAGCCAGTGGCTAAATGTCTACATACAGAGACCTTTAATATGAGATCTCTAGATTTTGATATCAGCTCTCTGTTATTGTGATTCTCTCTCACACAGGAAGATAATCAATGTCTGTGCCTTGGGAGGGTATGCTCTAAAAACTGTGTTTTGCAAACAAAAAAAAAAAAAAGAAGAGAAAAAAAAGACTTCAGTTGTGAATATTAAGAATGACAGGGGTGGTTAACGCTTTCCATAAACATCCAGTAGGTGCAAACTGCCTCTGAATTTTAATGTTGTAGGAGGCAGTTTCTGTCCCTTTTGTCAAGGAGGGAGAGAGAGAGAGAGGAGACAGCTAAATGAGGGAGTTTTTTTCTTTCTCCTCCGAGTGTCTGAAAAAGGTTAGCATTAGCTCAATTATTTACCCATCTCATTAGTCCAAGGTAAAGGGGTCTAACCTAACTGCCCTTCAGAGAGATAGACACACCAGAATAATAAAACCACTGCCTGAATCAACTTTGCATAACACTTGAAATAGAGCCACTGGATGTGAAATAGATGAATTACCAGAGAGGAATGGTATTTAATCTTAAACTTTCAACCCATTTAGAGGATTTAATATGTTTCGAGATAAGAATAAAGAAGTTGATATTAGAAATGTGTGAAGTACCTTTGAAGGCAGACTCCAGCACTGGGGCTGGTTTGGGGGCCAGCAGGATGCGTCGAGCGTACTTGTTGAGGGCACCGCTCTTCTCGTTGGGCACTATCAGCTGTCTTATGAAGCGCGTTCGGTCTCTGATGTCGTAGTTCTGGTCGTATTTGCCGAGGTTCAGGATGTACTGGGTCAGCAGCTTGGTCTTGGGGGGGTGAAGAGATGACTTTTGTTAGTAAAGACTGAAGGTGTGAATCATTTTTTTATGAAACTGATTTAGCAGAGGAGAAGTAAAACCCATTAAAAGGAATAGATCGACATTTTAGGAAATAAACGTATTTGTTTTCTTGCCGAGAGAAGATCATTACAACTCTAATCAATAACATATAATTATAATAATATGTAAGTACAGAGCTGGAATCTTGAGATTCCAGGAAGTCAATGTCCCCGGTCGCTGTTTGCCAAAAAAATACGGCAGCTACAGCACATAATATCCTGTAAAACTACAACTTGTCATTTTCACATTACTGTTTTTGTTCGGACTAAACCAAGATATAACATGTTAATTGTAGAGCTTTAGAGGTGTATTTCCAGTCTTTATGCTAAGCTAAGCTAACTGCCTCCTGGCTCCAGCTCTGTACTTAGGGCACATGCATGAGAGGGATCATCTCATCTAAATATTGGCAAGAAAGAGAATGAGCGTATTTCCCAAAATGTTAAACTAGTCCTTTAAAAATAGATTTAAAAACTGGAATATAGCCATATAGCAACTTCATGTGCAACCAATTGAACTGAGCAAGGATTTGCCACTAACGACCGCCCCTTAATGACTAATCAGCAGACATCTCCTTCACCCCCTTTTGTCTCCAGGTCATTCCCACATTTTCTTTCTTTAACAGGCTTTGTTCTTATTTCAACCTGGATAAGTGAAAAAAAAACACTTCCTCTGACCGAAAACAGGGAGAAACAGCACTTTCACTGACTTATATTATTTAGGCAGGCAAAGAAACAAAAATCACTGCATTATAACCCAAATCCTTTTTTGCACTGTCTTTGTCTCTCCTTCTCTATCCTCCCCGACACATTACGAGTGGCAAGAGGTGTAATGATGTGCTCGTTTGGAGGGGGCAGCGTCTGGGCTCATAAACCAAGCCTCAGAGGCCAAAATCACCCCATCTAACCGAATGGGCCTGCAGACGCCGAGCTGCGCTAGGAGATGCTCCATTACGTCAAAGCTGTCTCATTCACAGCTCTATATTTAAACTGAGCCTTTAGTTGCAGAAGTGTTCTGTTACTGCAAGACAAAGCTGTGTCTTGTGAAATAAAAATACTTCAAGGGACCACATTTAGATACAATGAACCTGATATATTTCTTTTTTAATACTTACCATGTACGTGCCAATTTCTAGATTTCACAATAAATGTCTCTGGCCTTAGTATTTTATTTTGTACCTGCTTGGAGTTTGTCAGGTAGAGTTTGGCTGCTAGGTTGACTGTCTGCAGCTTCACAATGTCCTCCTCTGCTGTGAAAGTCTTTGCCATCTTACGGAGCACATCAGGGGCAATTTTCGGCACCCTCTCACAGTACTCTCCCATCAGCCACAGGATGCTGGCTCGGGCCATGGGGACCTGCAAGTTTGGGTGACAAATCAAAGAGAAAGCATGACACGCTCATTTGTTCCTGTTATTCAACTTTCATGTTGAACAAATACAAATGGATCAACAGTGCGAATAATACAACGGTGAGTCATACAGTGATGTTGTCGAAGAGCTTGGCCATGTGTTTGATGATCTCGCTGTGCTGGGTGGGCTGAGTCTGAAGCAACTTCTTGATCACCACCACACTCTCAGCCACCACCGTCTCTGCAAAGACAATACAGCAACTGCTCACAAAAAGACACACAACCAGGCAGACAGACACCTTAATACACTGAGGAAGGTAAACACAGATATCTGTAATCAGTGAAGGTATTTTACCGTCTCTGTTGGAAAGCAGCAGCACCAGACCGTTGAGACAGGTGTCTGTCACCTCCGAGATGTTGGTGGCACACCTGCCGATCGCCTGAATGGTGGCCGCCGCAAACGCCTTGTCCTGGCTCTTCACATAGGTCTGAAAAAAAGACAAGACCGAGGACGAGGACAGTGAAGACCAGAAACTGTTTAAAAGTCACCAGGAAGTGTAATACTAAGCCTTGACTGTTGATGTCAATTACTGGAAATCATTAAGTAACCAAACACAAACCTGAAATTCCCTCAGAATAGTGGAGATGTTGGCTTCATTGGCCAGGTTGGTCAGGATCTCCAACTATAGAAAATCATGAGGGAGAGTTTGGATGAAGTATGGGCTCAAGTAAGGGTCAAAAAGATGTTGAGCTTAAGAAACGGTGTCCAGAAATAATTGTAAAGCCTTTCATTGTGCAGTAAAAATGACCCGTTTTTAAACCTGTCACAAAACGGTGGGAGAAATCCAAGTTTGTAAATGTGCAGAAAACATGAGAATATGTGAATAAAATTAGTCATTTTCAAAGCAGAACACTGTTTTCATGCTGTTTTCTAATTTGAATCTGTACTCAGATGTTCAGAAAAGCAGGTCTTTTTCCTCTGAGTCTTGTCATGTGTGACCTCGCCGCCGATATAATTTGTGCATTTTATTCTACCAACAAAACCTTTCTACACGTTCACAAACTGAACTGAATTTCTCCTGCAGACATTTTTTCACAGGTTTAAAAAGAATAATACACAACCACCATATTGTAGTACAGTATGTACATAATGCACAGAATAAACTGGCAGCTACCTTCAGTGTTTTGATGTGTGTCGCATCTGTAGATCTCACATAGAAACTCTTCATGAAGGGCTCAAACATCCCCTGTTTGAAGACAATCCACGTTATTAGACAGTCTGCGTCAACGCAAGACACCATTAACCATTATTGTCCCGCTGTCCACAAGCAGACTCACCTTCCTCTGAATGGACATCGTGGCTATATTCTGAAGCACAATGAACTGCACCTCTCTGTGCAAGAGAGAAAGAAAATAACATATTCAGACTGACAATATGCAAAGAATATCATATTGTGATTATTTTGACCGATATTGCGATTGCGACATGAGTCACGATTTTAGTGGGGATGGTAATTTTTGCATTTCATTTTCACTGAAAAATATATAATTATGATGATGATGAGATTTTTGCTGGGGTCTGTACCAAACAAGCATGTTCGCTTACGTCTGGAGAATATGACTTGTAGGCCAGGGCATCTCTGTGGCAGCACAGTGCTTCATTTATAATGTTGTGACACATTTTACCTTTATCAAAAAATTGCAGCTCTTGCAATTTTGATAATATTTCTATTAATTGCTCAGCCCAAATTCAGACTTTAACAACATGGACGCAGAGATACAGTGACGAAGGAAGATGGTAAGTCAAACAAACAGGGAGAGGCAGCATATTTTGTTTGTTTTTTGTTTTACACTACCTGTGGCTTCTTAGGAGTCGAACCAGTGACTTGGTGACAATGTTGACTTCCTGCTTAGGGGCCAAATGCCAATAGAGCTGAGCGACAGACATCACCACCTGAAACACAACATCACAGTCAGAAATGAAATGGATTTAAATATTTTAAACATTTTAATCCCTCTTAAGACATTTTATAGACGAGCTTCTGGGCAATGTCGCTGATTTTTCTTGCTTTTAAATCTTGTTGTTGTTTGCTACTCACTTTTTACTCTAACTATAACTATATTTTTTAACACTTTGTAACTTTTAAGTGCTTTATTATTATTATTACACCACCTACAGTATATTACTGTACCATCTGTCTACCCGAGCTAAAATAAAATTCCTTCACGTGCAGCTCTTAGGGCTCTACAAAGGCACTCATGACACGACTCTATAAAGGTAATTTTTCAGCGGAGCTTTAAAAAGCAGGCGGACGTGTGTCCATCGTTGCAGGTAGAATAAAAGGGTTCAGGCGTCTATGAAGATGGAGGATGTCACTGTGTTGTCACGAGGAAAGACACAGCATGTCACATTTTAATCAACACTTTCATTTGGGAGCATTTTTCCTCCCGCTGCTCCACAGCGACAGAGACCTTGAGGCTCCTGGGTGATGGAGATCTGCACTCACTATGTTTTTTTATCTTTTTTTTTTTTGCACTATGGCAGGTGTGTGTGTTTATTCTCGTGTCTTTGTGTTGTGTGTCCAGGTGTGCATGTTGTATTTGTGGAAGAAAATGTATCTTGAAATGCATTACAGCTGGGGAGTGAATATGAAAGTGTGTGAACGTCCATACTACAGGGCTGCAGCAGCATTAGTTGTTGTGTAGCTTTTTATTTCGAAGACGGTGGTGAGATACGAGCAGAGGCCGCACTTTACTACACTTTTAACTGGGGCTGGGCGATATGGCCAAAAATTTTATCACAAAAACAAAATTCATATCAGTCGATATCGATAATTATCACGATAAATGTCAAATCATTATTTCTTTCAAGTTCAAAGGCAGATTTTTGCTCCTGAGTGAAAGTTGAAGAAACCAGGTGGTTAATTGTGGTTTTAAACTATTCTTTATCGTCAGAACATGACAAACACTTGCCAAACAGCGGAACATTTCACAAATCTGAGGTTCTGTAATTTCTTACTTTCTGCCTGTTCTAACGGGTGATATTTGCTTCAAATGATGAAACAGGTTTGTGGTGTCTTCGACATAGTTTGCTCTGTTTTTTTGTCGGATTGTAAAAAGCCAAAATATCTCCAAACTACTGAAGTTGACCTTTCTTGTCGACGATGGCTTCGTCCTGCTTCGAGCTGGTCATGTGCACTGCGTTTTCTTCGGTGTCGCTCATTTCGCTTACTGGTATTTTTACTTCTTCTTCTTCCTCTGTTTAATGGCAGGTGGCCACTAGCATTTAAGGTGCATCAGCGCCACCCTCTCCCAGTGTACGAGTTTAATTACATCGAACATTTGTTTTATTTCTATCAAGGAAAATTATATCGCGATAATTATCGTTATCGCTTTTTAGCCCAGCCCTACTTTTAACAATGAATTTCAATCATCTCTCTTTCAGATGTTGATTCTACTCTTTGACTAAAGCTGCACGTGTCTGTGTTTAAGTGTGCGGCTAACTCACAGCCGTGTTCCTGCTCTGCAGTAGCGGTTTGGTGTTCCTGAGCAGCAGTCTGTGATCTGGATCCATGATGTAGGGCCTGGCCTCCGTCTGGCCTTTTTTCTCCTCAGAGTCAGAGTCATAGAACGCCTTGTCGTTATTCTCGTCAAACATGGCGCCCTGAAATACAAGCAAACAGGAACTGGTACCATAGCCTGCTTACTAGCAAAGATTCTTACCAAAGTAAAAAATAAATATAAAAAACTAAATATATGGTGAATTGCCACTTCATGGATGTGGATCCCCATTGGTTTTTAGTCCTCACCTCCTTCCAGGGACTGGTGAACTGCGTCCTGGCATAGCGCGTCAGCATGGAGATGATGACCACCTGGCCCCACTCCTCCACATCCACCAACAGGTTGCACAGCTTCCTGTAGTTCTTATGGATCAGGTCAATGCGATCTGGACACACTTCCTCAAACGCCATCACCACACTGCCGGCCACCAGCTACAGAGGAGAATGAAGGGAAGACGAAGAACTGAGAGAAACCAACTGAGGGAATTTATTTCTCTCTAGTATTAGCATTCCAGGTAATGGAAGTTGTAAAGGATATGTAGCAGTTTTGTTAAGACAAATTGAACAAATACTTTATCTCTTAAAAAAGCCGTAATATACACACTCTAGAGAAATAGAAGACTGGTTAACAGATATGACCCTGGTCAAAAAAAAGTACTATTATTGCACTTAAAAAAAAAACACAATGCCAATTTACCACTTTGATTACAATACACACAGTTCAGCCTCTAAGTACTTAGTTGATAATTAGAAGGAAAATGTTTGCGCTTAAAGTTTTAAATGACTCATTTTATACAACCCCTGTGAAAGAAATCCATCAATGAGAGTGTTTCTCATATTTTTCCCCGTAAATTATATATTTTTTTCTCAGGCACAAAACTCATTTTCTGTTCAATTCACAGAGAAAAGAGGACAAGGAGGAAGCAGCAGCCGAGAGAGCCAATAATCAACTGTGTTTTATTGGTAGGAGGAAAAAACCCATTTGGCTGTTGCATGCCCCCCCCCCGCCACCCAACTGCCTGCTGGCTTGCTGACTGACTGTGAGACTGAGTGAGTGACATGGTGGTGTATTAATATGCAAACAGCATTATCATGGGCAGGCGAGGGTGAAGAAGAAGAGAAAGGGAGCAGAATATGGTCTTCCCAATTAAAGCCTTCTGGCCCCTGGTGGCCCTGTGGGAACCCAGTGCATTTACCCATCAGCATTGTCATGAGCCTGCATTGATTGTGTGTGAACGTGTGTGTTTGAAATGTGTGTGTGCACGGCTGCTGTCTGTAGATTCTCTGAGCAATCTGGACCTTAAAATCAGAGTGACAATTAGCCTTTCTGACATTCACACGCCAACATTGATGAACAGATTACTAGAGGGATCAAACAGCTACATTTTATGGTATCACACTGATGTATGGAGTGATATTTATTGAATGACCCACACAGAAAGTCTATGTAGTTACATTCAGGCAATGACACCTGCAGGTAGGTGCAGCCAGGCTAATTACATGCAAAAAATAGCTCAGTGAAAATGCATTGCATCAGGTGTTTCTATTATTTTGTCCACACCATTTATATCAATGAGGGTAAATAAACAGAAACGCCTCTCTGCATAATGCAAAAAACACAAAAACTGAACATTATAATTCATGAATGGAGGGTTTATTGCAGGACTGTTGTGTTAGACTGCACTAGTTTTAGCTAGCTGTACCTAATAAACTGGCTACTGATCTGCAGCATGACATACACAACACGATGAGTCACACTATTCTTATGTTGTATATCTAATGAGTCTTCTTTTTATTTTATTTATCTTCTATTTGGAAAAAATAGTGGAAGAAATAAAACAATCTATCTTTGGGAAATAAGCTGTATAGAGTTTGTGGATTTATCTGAGAGAAACCAACTCAAGCACGAAAACTTGCTTTTTGTAATATTTAGTCAAGTGTGCTGTTAGAAATTCCACAGGTAATTAAAAGCATAAAATGGACTTAAAGGAAGTGACATTTTCTTTCACTTATATTCATATATCATCAATTTATATTTGAGTTAGAGAAGCCTGTTTTCAATAGCCTTGAGTAAAAATGCTTATATGGTAAGTTCAGCCAAACCACACACAAGAAAGAGGCAACTCTCACCTCTATAGACCTTTTTCACAGCAGACATTTTGACCTTAACGATGGCTGCATTCCAGTTAAAGTGTGACAGTTTCAGGGCCCTGGTGTTGTGCATACTAGCTTACAGGAACATCCAAATGGAACAGAGCCACCATTAATTTAATATCATTTGTTACACTTGGGCTTTCCTTGCTGTGACAAGTCAAAAAGGTGTAGGTGGTTTTGGTTTTATTTGTCAAGGTTTTAGAGTCGAGATGAAACAGCATTTCGAGAGTATCTAGCTTCCGATTTTAACGTTGGAAAGTGGGCGTTCGTAGCCCTTCGAACTGCAGGAGGTGGAGGAAGAGGATGAATTTCATCCTTGGAGTAAGTAAATCTATAAGCTCTGTGCTGCTAAAAGATTGACTGATGGGTGGATGTCGTGATATTATTGGTTGAAACTGGTTGGTTCAAGCTTACGTAATCACACACACGTCATATTTTGTTTAACAGGAAGAAAACATGATTGGATTTTGATATAAGAATACAAAGAAAAGGAATAGGTGCGATGTGAGGTAAAAGGGTTAAAGAATTTTTCATTTCATCTCAACTTTAATCATCTCGACTGTCTCTGAGATTTGTGCCATCAAACCAATACAAAGCAGAAAAATGTCAACAGCAGCGTCTCTTTCCAGAAACACTTCCTCTGCATAGTCCACAAAATATGATGTACACTGTTTTTAAAAGTGACTAATAGTAGAAGAAGTAGTTCCAATGAGTTCACAAAAATCATGAAATCTGAGTAAGACAGGTTTGTACATTTCTGTGTTAAAGCAGCTTGAAGCACAGCAGAGCTTTTCAGTAGAATATCTCTGCCAACATATTCCACTCTAGGTAAACCTCCTCAAAGCAGTCAATTAGAATATATACTTCAGCATGTACTGGTGTGTATTTTTGCATCACTCTCCCCTGACGTTCTCCCTCGGCCTCTCCTGTCTCTTAGGCTATTACAGGCTAGCACTGTTTCTGAGCATGTGGATCCTGCTGCAAGGGCTTTGTGCATTCTCTACCAACTTCCCCCATTAGACACAGCTCCAAGGTAAACTACATGCACCATCAACAAAACTGACACCCCAATCTATGGAGTTCATATGCCTCCTCCTCCTACCCCTCCTCCTCCACCTCGACCGTATTATCTACCCTGCGTGACAAGCCGGTAATGGAAAAATCACACTAAGCAAATGGTTCTTCTAATAACAATAAATTTCCTATAAAATTATGAAGGGCCCAAACCGTTTCCTTGCATCTATTTTGCTATGAATTCTAATTAGGGTGCCAGAGAGGCAGAGAGTGCTGGGTCATCACGCCAGAGACAACGTGCGCCTTTTTGATTGATGGCCCGGTGTGGGGTCGGGCCTATCCTCCCTTCGCCTGCTCCTCTCCTGCTCTCTTCCTCTTCCCTCCCTTTTTCCTCTTAAATTAATGGGCATCTCACCTAGCCCCTAATCATAGTACCCGCCTCCCGCCCCCCTGTCCCTCCGTTCTGTTCTCATTTCAATTTTGCAGAAGGTGCACGGGAGAAGGGAGGATGGGAGGGATCGATCATTTATCTTGTAATGGCTGGATAATAGATCCATCACGGTAAAACAGCTGCACAAACTCCTATGTTGTCTCTGTCATCAGGCCTTCCCCATTTTCTCTTTAAACCATCTTGCCTATAAACAGCCCCCCACCCCCACCATGTGTCACAGCCATTTAACCAAACAGGCACATCTGTAAAGGTAAATGTCAGGCGGGCCCGGACAATGCCACAGACTGGAACAATAACCAAATGTTTCCTTCCTCTACAGGCAGCACAGTGACATCAGCTAAAGAGCATTTAGCTAAATGAATTCACTCATTTGCAGTTAAATTGATTCGTTTGCATAAGACATGGCAAAAACTGTGTTACGAACCTAAAGACGGCTGCCTTTTAAGCCTGAAAAGTTAAAGAAAGCAGACATTTTGACACGTCCTAGCAGGACAAGCACAGGTGTGATTAGCAACATCAGGACTGGGACACTTGATGGAACTGAGCCGTCATTAACGAAATTAGTTTGCTGCAATACACAATGTCAGTTCATACAAGCTTATTTTAACTTATTTTAAGAACTTCAATAATACTTACCTGTACTTGTCTCAAATCAGTAGAGCTGGGAGGGTTATTCAGCTTATTTATTAATTGACTGACTTTGATAAATTTGTCATTTTTTTACACAAACATTGGTTTCATCTTCTCAAAAGTGAAAATTTCACATTTCCAATAACAACCAATAGCATTGTTTCATCTCTGCTTGGCAAATGGCCACGATGTCTTTCAAACTTACAAACAACATATGTCGTCTCCAAGCCCAAGCTGAAATAACCCTCAGGACATGGCTACAGAGCTACAGAGGACATTATAAAACTGCTTTTACAGGCAGCGCAGTGCTCCTCATGACTAGTAAAACTGACCTTTATGTGTAAAGCTAATGTGAAGTTCCACTTTGCGTTAAGCTACGTGTTCACCCTCAGTAACCCGCCAAGAGCCTCTGAGTGCACTGATTCAACTCCAGGACATCCTCACACAGTATTCCTCCCAGCATATAGAAACAGAAAGACTGACCGTCGTTGTGGGACTTCTAAATGGTACACGGTGTCGTCCTAGCATCATAAAAATGCACCGCTTGATAGCTATTAAGTATCCGCTATGTTTGGGTTTTTCACCATTCATCACCGACTGATAGTGCCTGTGCGTGTGTGTGATGATGGTGCCCTCTCTCTCCGTCCCCAGCCTCACAATGTGGGCTCCAATGGGGGAGAAGTCATCTGTCTTCGTTAGCGTCTGGGGCTAAATATGCTATGCATCTGGTACTGGGCTTTCCATCCCCCCCTTGGCCTAAGCTGCTTTGTTTTGTTTGTATAACGATAGGTATACGCTATGAATACATAATTACGACAAACTGTGCATGACTTGCACGTACAAACACGACATACTCTGCATTCTGTAGCCAACGTCTACATATTTGAAATTGGCATTTAAACACCCTTAGTATCCACTGTGACCTCCTCAAATTAATGTGCTGCCTGCTGACTTCTAATGGGCTGCCTGCATTGTGTCTGTGGCTGGCCCATAAACACAGAATTTGAGAATCCAACTCATTTACGGTCCATTTTGGAAAAAAAGAGAAGAAGTTGGCCTTTGAGAAAATTAAGCTGACACTAGCATCAGTGCGAAAATTCCTTCCAAATGGACACTTAACAAGGAGCATCTGAAGATGTGCGGGTTTAAGTGGGTGTTAACAAACCGTGGCATTGCCGAATGAGCTGTGGGATGGAGAGCTGAGAGGAGAATCGCTTGACTGGGGCGCCCTCCAGTGGTCTGCACTCTCTAACATGTACCCAGGCAGATGTACTGTATAGCACTCGCTGCTCAGTCTGTACTTACTGTGCTTTTGTCTTTCAATAGTTTCTCTATGACTTCGATCAGCTGCTCCTTCTGGTCTGGATCCAGGCTGAAGACAAAAGAGAGAGAGAGGCAAATTGTCAACTAAGGCGTGGCAATTATTCAGATAACATGAAAACTTGATGGACTTACAAATTAAATTATGTCCCCTCTGTGTGCTCAGAATACGGAGGAGCTCGTGTGCTTACAGTGGCTCAGGTCAACTGTCTGTGAGCATGTTTTATTTTCTGATGTGGACTGTGACCGAAATCAGTGATATTCACTGCCCCCTTTACGACAAACACTCAGTATTTTGCTCTACAGTGAGCAATAAATCAAGATTTCAAACACTCCAGACTCATCATCATGTTGCGTCATCACTGACGGGTGTAGTGTGCGACGCATTGCATTGTGGGAGTGTCAGCAGAAAGGGGAGTGTACTAGAACTGATACAAGTACAATTACTCGATTAGTCGATCGGCAGAAAATTAACCAGCAAATATTCTCCTATCCTTTTTCAAGCAAAATTTCCAAACATTCGCTGGTTGACGCTTCTCAAATGTGATGATTTGCAGCTTTTCTTTGTCGTATCCGATTGTAAACTGAACATTTTGGGGTTTAGGTTGGGCTTTGGGAAATCATAGTAGGCAACTTTCACTATTTTCTGACATTTTATAGACAACACGATTAATCGATAATGAAAATAATCGTTAGTTGCAGCCCTACCATGGACACTGCCTTTTTCTTTCCATTGTGGGAATTTTTAAGGGCACTATATAGAGCATAAATTTCACACTCAGAATCCA
Source organism: Macquaria ambigua (assembly GCA_008360985.2). Classification (NCBI taxonomy): domain Eukaryota; kingdom Metazoa; phylum Chordata; class Actinopteri; order Centrarchiformes; family Percichthyidae; genus Macquaria; species Macquaria ambigua. The sequence continues at coordinate 84,819 of VMKM01000244.1, read as the reverse complement.
GCCACTCAAATAAAAAGGTGCAAAATAAATATAGTGCACTGTATAGTAAATAGGAGAGATTTCAGAAACAGCCCTAGTCTTGTAAGGAACTCATCGCCTGATATCAACCATTAAATCAAACTGATGTATTCAGGTTCAGTTTTACTACTTTGCTCATATTTTAAGCACTCATTCATTCTTTGATTCATGCCAGTCTTAGAAAGACTCAGCTGATAAGAGCGAGATAACTGCAGGGTAAAACCCCTTATATCAACATTACCCAACATGTACTGTATTAACTGCTCAGGAATGAGGCGGTAAGGAGAGCCAGTGAACTAGATACTAGCTACTGGCTTTACCCTGTGATATCTGCGCCTCGTATTGCAGCCCTGGTATTTGCCAAAAACCAGTCAGGTGCACAGAACTGTACCTGTAGAGTTTCTGGATAGCATGGGCCGATGTCTTCCTGACATATGGGGACAGGTCAGCTGCCGCCTCCTTTATGGCCAGCATCATGATGGGGACAATGATGGGGACCCGGATACTGGACAAAACCCTCAGTGCGCTGGCCCGGATGAACTGGTTCGGGTCCTGCCACAGAGATACAGAAAAACTAAAAACTTGAGTTAGTGTGTGAAAGAATGTTTTCTGCTATTAATGATTACTGTATCTGAAGCATTTAAAAGAACATCAAGGTTAGAGATTATGTTTCCCAGTGGAGTTTATGTACCACAACATTGTCATATATAACAAAAGGAACATGGCGAACATCTCAGAAATAAGGAGAAAAGGCAAGAAAAGACATCGGTATCTAGAAATGAGCATAAGAAGTTAAGTTTAGTTAAGTTTAGTAATAATGAAGAGACCAGAAGTAGACATGTTACCTTGAGGGCCCGCTGGAAGGTGCTGATGGATAGCAAAGCCAGGTCCTGCTGCTCTTCCGCATACCTCACCAGGTACACATACACAAGCTTCTTAAGCTGCAGAGGACAATTAAATCAAACAGAAATAAACAGCTGTGAAGGGAAATGAGTGCAGCACATGTGGAAAACAATCTAGGAAACCAGCAGCTGTGTTCTAAAACTTTTATGCGAGAGCACGAGCTGCATGTTTTTACTTCTAATAAAAGATAAAAGGCTGCAGCTATAAACAACAGGGAGAGTCCTCTCTTAGTTCACTTTTTCTGCAGGAAATTTGAGTTTATTATTTTAAGGTGTGGTAAAAAAAAAAAAGTTGGTATAGGAAGCTTTCCTGTCTTGATACCACTAGCTGCAGAAAGGCTCCAGTGTTGTTTCAGGCAGAGAACGACGTTACGTATTTTTGTTCCTTTCAGAAATTGCCATTGAATTATTTTGGCCCGCCCGTCTTGTATTTTGGCTTCCACACTTCTTCTTTTCTCGCAGGGAAGCCTGAGATAATATTTGTCCTGCTTTCTGACAAGTTTAACTGGAGGCCAAAGGTTGCTCCTCTGCTGATTCCCATCAGCTATTCAAAAAAAAAAAAAGAAAAGAGGAATTAACCGAAATAATTTCTCCCTCTAAGGCTGCGCATTCATAAATAATGGAACTGGAATAAAAGTGGTTATGAAAAATGATGATTTACTTCAGGAAGTATTTATAATTTCATTTAAGAGCTGATTTGAGGTCGAGGTCAGGGGTAAGGTTACATTTTAGGTACAATCGCCAAGAGCTTAATTAGTAATCAGCACCACGCTTTCTAATGCAGTGAGTATCGACCTGCGGCAGTGCACCACAGTTCTCAATCATCGTTCTGGTCATTACTGCTGGAATTAATGGCATTACTCACTATAAAAAGGAGACACCACCCATCTGCCCTCAAGGATCTGGTTTATATGATCACAAAGCACACGACTGGTTTCATTTTGAACCGCTAAGTTGGCAATTAAGGACTCTACAACTTGCTCAGCATCAAATAAGACTCTTGATTTCTTTTTTTATCATTTCCCTTCTTGTCACTTGAATATGCGCTCAAAAAGCATACGCCAAAACATGCAAACCCACACATTCATGCATGATGATGTGTGTGTTACAATGAAGGGCAGTGATGAAGAGAAAGTAAAGTGCACCGATATGAAATCACGCAACACTGTCAATAACCTCGCATGCTGTTTTCTAATTAGTGGGGATCAATGGCGCTTCGCAGTGACGAGGAGGGAAGGGACGAGGGGCGGGAACAAGAGAAGAGGCCATTTTTAGCGAGATATACTGTAGGCAAGTAAAGTGTGGAAGAAGCTCACACTACCTTAGCAGCTGGTGTATATGAGGTGGGAGAGAAGAGACGTGACTGTGGGCGCTCTGCTGCCAATTACATCCACCCACCTGCTCCCCTACGCTGCCATGAGTGGCTCCGGCTGCATGCCTTGCACACAGCGGCCGGCTTCGGGCCCCCCCGGCTCACATGCTGCCCCTCTTGCTACCTGATTATTCTGCTGCTGCTAATCAATATTCACAGGCTCTGGGCATGGGAACCCCTCTTGAGCTGTTGTTTAGTGTCTGGTCATTCACTGGAATAGTCTTTGCACAAGTCTGTCACAATATTACATGATTTAGTGGAGTATTTACACAGGCCCACAGTATCTTACAGTATCTTTATGCTGCTGCACCAATTTACGATATGCAGTACTAAATCTAGTCGTACTACTATTGATTGATAAGGGAATAATGGAACAGTTGGGTGGATCTGTAGAGCTGACATTATCACAAGTGGACTTACTGCTCATGAAAAGAATAGCTGCAAAACATAGGCAACAAAAGGCAAATAACAAGACTAATACTGCTCTAGTTAAAAGAGAAATGGGACTGATAGCCGAATGCCACGTAACTGCAACGTCTCTGGTTCAATTCCAGTAGAGCACCGTTGTTGCATGCCTCTCTCTCTCTCCCCTTGTTTCCTGTCTGCTTCTTCATTTTCTAGTGTTCAATAAAGGCGTAAATGCCAAAAAACTAAAACTTTAAAAAGAAAAATAGAAGACAGATCTGGGATTTCAAACGGATCGTTGGTCTGACCCACAAAATTTACGATGTGTGATTTTAAAATCCTCCACAGAATTTACTTTACATCTGAGAGGATTAGTATTTTATTTTAGATTTTAATAGTTATGCTTCGCCAAACTGTAACAAAAGCCAAACCGAGAGTGGAAACTTCCTACATATGACTTGATCATGTTCAAAACTCGAATCATGAAGGGAAGAAACAGAGAGAATACATTTAAGGAAGTGTTATTGAATATTCACAACAGGTAAACAAACTCAACTGCATGTGTGACATTAGAAAGAACATGACATACAACCTTAGAGGTACTTAGAGGATTAATTCTTAGAACAGTAGATGGGTAGATCGTACTCTTATATATTTATTCATTTTAGTTTTAAGAATGTTGCCTTTTTTTTATTTCTCTCTTTTTGTAATATATTACTTCTGATGAATTAATTGAGCCATTTTTCTGGAAGTACGTATTTAAATACACATACAGTGGGTGATACATAAATGGGTATCTCTTTGTTATATGCAGACGGTGGAGTATATGAGTCGTTATTCATTTGCGTAAGACTTTGTTCTTACCTCGTATTTATTTATTTTTTTAATTTAATATAATTTCTTTTATGTGACCATTTAGTCTGTTTTACTTTGTACAAAAACTTGGGACTATCGTTGAAAGGAAAAAAAAAAAAAGGAATCGAACAAATAAATACAAACTGAATTAAGGAAAAGCTTTCAAGTGAAGCCAATCCACATGAGCCTATTGTTCTGTATGAGGAAGTTCCTTCTGTAATGTCATGAGTACTCACGTGCCGTGTCACACGAGAATCAAATGAATCCTAACAAGTGACTGTAGTAAATGTGACAATAGTAATGATGGTGTATTTCTTAATAATTGTCATACCTCGATGTTCTTACTCGCAACGTTCTTCACAACAGCAGGAAACAGCTCGGAGGAATTTTTCCCTTTGGCAATCAGCTAAAATAAATAAAATAAAACAGTTTTATCCACCAATCTTATCATTAATATTAAACTCAGCTCATTTAAAAAGAATGTATATGAATTCCTGTGATGCACTCACCCCAACGACTCTTTTCATGGCCTCCAGTTTGAGCGACTCCTTGTTGCTCTCCAACATCTCTTTAAGGTCTTCATTCCTGAGGACAGAAAAATACTTTTACTTATACTTTATTATGGTCAACATTAGAGAGGGGGCGTAGTAACCAGACTAATCAGTTTCAAGGGTTAGAGCTTGACCAAAGGTGCTGTGAAAGCTCCATGTATACGACATCTGTCAGCTTCACAGTTTACAGGGTACACATGCAACGGTCACACTGGCTCCTACAAGACAAACAGTATAAGAGCCAAAGTGAAACAGTGCGCTGACAATGCACGACTGTTATCTTTACCGATTCAACAGCAGCATCACACCAATTTCTGCTAAAATTGGCCGACCCTCACATGATATGACAACACTCATTCCTCGGCTAATGCTAACACACACGGTCATTGTACAACTTTGTTCCACACAGAGGTTAAACATTGAGAGAGGTAATGTCCAGATGGAAAACAAAATGTGGGATAGAAATGCCAATGCAACCACTGCAGATGTGTACCTTTCTGGGAATTAAATGTGTTTTAGTCATGCTAGCTGTGACTGTCTGTCTGTCAACCACTTTGTTCCAGACTGAAATATCTCAACACCTATTGGATGAAATGCTGAGAATTTTTGTGCAGATATTCATGGCTTCAGAGGATAAATCCTAATAAGTTTGGTGATCCCTTGACTTTGAATCTAGCGCCATCATCAGGTCAAACTTTTGATTTTTGCAACACTTTGGTTTATGACCAAATACCTGCAAAACTAAAGACTTCCCAGCAGCCTCAGCTGCACTTTGTATTTAGTGCTAATTAGCATGCTAACACGCTAAACTAAGATCATGACAATGATAAACATTATACCTGCTAAACATCAGCATGTCTAACATTGTCATTGTGAGCATGTTAGCATGCTGACATTAGCATTTTGCTCAAAACAGCTTCACAGAGTAGCTAGCATGTTTGTAGACTCTTATTTCATCACTGGTCTTCGTGACTAAATTGTCTTAATTCAAAAATCATGTTGTAATTTCATTCAAAATCTATTAATCTTACAGTGTTAAAGTTATAAGGCTACACCATGAGCCATAAATGTATTGCATTATTGAATATTCCTGGATTGTAAGAGATACAATAATCTTAATTCAAGTAAAATAATCTGAAGACTTGCATTCCCTTCCTAGGATTAACAAACGGCAGTTTAGAGAAAACTTATTTCGAAACATGATTTTAAAGTTTGTTATATCTAAATGGATCCATATTTTAAACACTAGTCACTGAGGAGGCATGGTTTTCACGTTTTACATCATTTCTTTTTAAGGTTTTCTTTTGCAAGACATTGCAAACTTGAGTATCCAGCTGACCAACATTATGAGGAAACAAAAACCTGAACTAAAACTTATGTCAAAGAAGTAATGAACAAAGTTTACGGTAAGTGTCCATCAGAGTGCTGTGGGTGATCTTACTACAGTTACCCGGCTTTTTGCGTCTCCTTGGGGCTATTTTTGGTGTGTGTGAGGGCCTGTTCCTCCTGACTGAGCTCGGTCTTCAGAGTGAGCTGTAAGTTCTCGGCGGACACCAGCGCCGTCCTCATGGCTCCCACTGCCTCCGAGCGCAAATAAGATAAACCAACATCCATACCGGCTTTCTCCCACAGCAGTCCAAAAACACTCGAGTTCACTCAACAACCAGTACTTGTTCTGTGTGTGAATAGAGTCCACAAACCGCACTGACTGACTGACTTTCAAGTAACTCAAGAGTGAAACAGAGCTGTGGTAATTACTTTCCTCCAGGCTGTGTGCCCTGTTCTCTTGGCTTTATTTACAGTTGTCTTCTCGTCTCCTTCTTGTTCATAACTGTCAAAGCTGTGGAGAGTGGAAAAACAGCACAGGCTCCACTGGCTTTGTGCCTGTCATTCACGACTCCCTTCCTCTTCGCTTGGGCAAAAAAAAGTCACAAGATGCCCCGTCAGCTCGCTAATGGCAAGTCATACTTGTGCCTGAAGGTAGTGCTGGCTCACTCGGGTAAGACCTCTCTCCTCTTGTCCACATTCCTTCTGAAACTACCTGCTGTGGTCATCTCTTGTTAAGTTGTTAGTCCTCTGTTCTTATAAATGTAGATTTTCGTCTGGGAACTTCTCACCTGCCTTCTGGCTGTGTATGTGGACTCTGTGTCTCTGTGTGTGAATGTGGTTACTTCCCTCTAGGGGAAAAAGGAGGGCCTTATCTACCCTGGTGGGTAAACACTGGGCTACTTTTCATCACCTCCACTGCACAATAATGCACTTTAGCTTGACACCACTGAGAGCACATACGCTGCCAAGTTGGGCTGTCAGGGCCGACAGGACGGGCCCACGTCAAAGATAACAGTACCAAGCTGAATGTCAGGAAATAACCTTTAAGATGTGAATGATACAGAATGATTGAGGGTGCTGAATTTGCTTCCTACCCTTTATTTGCCAGAAAATGACTGATTTAACGTCCCTTTCACAAGCTAATAAATATATCACACAATGAATCAGTATCTTATTTCTTTCAAGTTTAAAAGGCAAATTTTAGTTGAAGAAAGCAGATGATTAACTGTGGTTTTAAAACTATTTTTTATTGTCAGAAAAAAGCCAAAATATCTCCAAACTAGTGACCTTTCTAGTTGACGATGGCTTCATCCTGCTTCGAACTGGTCAGGGGCACTGCGTTTTCTTCAGTGTCGCTCATTTCATTTACCAGTATTTTGCTTATTCCGCTCCAACTACAAGCCTGTCAGCCACTGTGTCTGTAAGAATACCTTTATTTCTGCGACATAATTGGTTGTTTGTCTTCTTCTTCTTCTGTTTAATGGCAGGTAGCAACTTTAATTTAAGGTGCGTTAGCACCCCCCTTTCCCAGTGTATGGGAGGTTTACTTATATCGAATTTTTATCGAACATTTGTTATATTTCGAAGAAAATGATGTCGAGATAATTATCGTTATATCACCCAGCCCTAATCTTGATGTGTCTAAAATGTTGGAAATTCCTACAATACAGTACATAATACAGGACGCTATTTTTAGCAGCTCGGTCCAAAGTTTAATCTATAAAAGATTTTTGGTTCTTGAATAACTGTTAATCACAGATTTTTTGGTCACTTGGAGTTAGCAGAAACAGGCTAACACAACAGTGACATATTAGCATTGAAGTTGATATGGCGAACTTGTTAGCAAACAGTTGCCTATTTCCAGCAGGTACAAAGCAAGATAAGCATCCATTTGAAGACGTGTTAGTCCAATATTAACTCTCCTTTTAGCTTTGTTTTTGTTCTCTACCAACTCCTCAGGGAAATATCTGGCTATTTAGCTGCTAAATGCTCCACTATGTTCACCAGCTAGTTGCTAACTGTGTCTGTCTGGTGTTTGGTGCTGGACAGTTAGCGTACAGTGGGATTTTAGCGAAAAACAGCTGCCTACCTGTAGGCCTCTTTAGAGGCTAAAAAACAACGCTATGAGAGTAGTGGGAGAGAACCAAACCAGTGCAAAACAAAGTGAAAAGAAGTACCAAGTTAGCCATAGCAAACACAGCTGCATTGCACTCAATCCCTCCAGGCTCCACACGTCAAAAAACCAAATGTCTGCGTTACTTCTGGCTGATGAAATCTTTTTTTCCCCCCCATCACTGCTGAGATTTATTAGAATATCATTTACCCATGGCAGTTTCCTAATGAATATTTATCACAAATGTGCCACATGTGCATCCGTCTCATTTAATGCCGTGTTGTTATATGTGAAGACAGAACCAATTTGATTTGATGATCATTATTTCAGCTCTGTATTTCAACGCAATTCTTTGAGGGGGATTTGAACAAACGAGTCAAATCTTTTGAGAGGACATCACAGGATTTGAAGATCTTACAAGAACTGGATTTTGTTTATGCGCCAAAAATCTGCCCATTAACACACAGCGTTGGTGTCAGTAGCAATCATACACAACTCTTTAATTCAAGTGAGGTATGAAGGACAGACGGACTGCAGAGATTACTGCCTCCATGTAGCTGTCTGCTTAGTGTTTTTATAAAGCAGAAAACAACTGATGATAGAGCCACTACATCTGTGGTAAGAGGGGTCTGTGCAATACCTATGAGGAAGACTTATTATTAACCATGATTTTGAAATTAAATTAAAATCAAGTTTAAAAGACAATCAAGTGTGTGACCATATTCTGTAACTTACTCAAATAACCTGAAGTGTGCTTTGTTTTGTTTTATGCACTGCTGTCCTTGTTTTAATGTATTTAATGTGTCTTATTACACCTGCGCAGGGACTGCAGTTAGAAATTTGCCAAAATGGCTAAACTGGTACATTTACAGAAATGTCTATTAATGTGCACTGTCCCTGTAACTTTAAACTGTATAAATAATCTCTGTTGTAACAGACTCACACTACAGTCAGAGGCAGGAGATGGCTTTCAGGGCTGGATATTATGAAGTTGGTTCAAGCCACACCGTTCAAATTCTTGTGGTCCCAGAGTTCCTAACTTAAGTTAAAGTTATCCATCCCGTGTTCACATAACTCACTCAAACCCTAGTTAATATGGTTAACTATATACTAATATGATATAATATATAATATGATATGTTTATAGGCCAGATTGAGATACGCCTCTCTAGCTCAGCACAAGAACTTCATAGAGGAAGCACAGAAAACTAATGTGGTCTGAATATTTGACTGTATTCCTCCATTCATTCAGAAATTAATGAATGAAGGGATGCACTCACATGTTTCCTAAATTAATAAAAAAAAAAAAACAGCTGTATGACCCATTTTAAATCAATGTATCATACTGAAATAAGAATAAATACCCAAAATCCCAATTTGGTCACTTTTCCAGAGTTACTCTCTCTAACTGACAAAACAATCTCAACACAAGGTCCATTTAGTAGCTGTTCTGGAGCTTTCAATTGTCCAAATTTCTATTTTTTACTTCGATTTTACTTTCTATTTTGTACTTTAAGGACTACTCTTCCATGTTGGATTAAAAATTGTGACTGAACGTTCATTCTTGACCTTGGAAACAGTAGTTGACAAACCAAACAAGACTCTTTACGACTTCTGATAAATTAGCAGCTACAGCGTTTGAGAAAAGACAAAAAGGGGGAAACACGTTCACAGTGAAATCAGGCCTTTAAATGATGTGAAATCAAAAATCAAAATATTGTGGCAAAAACTGTGTGTTTGTTTATGTCAGAAAAGGAATAACTCACACGGACCTCATAAATTATCTTAAATAACAGGGAAAATAAATGTAGCTGTGGTTTGACCGAGCATGCCAAGAAGTCTGGGAAAATATGCAAGTTCTTGGTAAAATATTTGGATCCACCACTCTAGCAGTTTGCCAAAGGGAAGATTTGAGATCTGCACAGAAGGTCTGCAGTAATGGTGAGCAGTCAGAAAAGGGATTATAAATAAGATAGAGTATACAGAAATAGGCTTTTCATGGACTGTGATACTGCAAAAAGGTTTTAGCTACTTATGGCCAGTCACCTGAAAACAATACAACATAAACATAAAGGCAGCAGCGAGGGAATAGTGATGTTCTATCACATCAATCTGCAGTGTTTCAATGAATGTTTTCTATGTCAAACATGCACCTGATACCACCTCTTGGTGAGCCTGTAACCAAGAGTGCAAACCTTTCCAGTGTTTGAGACACTGAAAACAGCATTATTCCAGCTAAATCTATTAGCATAATTTCCTTATCATTCAGTCTTTTGCAGTGCTTAATTGGTTGAAATATGACTGCTTTCTATGTGGAGAACGAAAGAGTCTCTTAGCCACAAGTGCCCTGATATTATTAACAAATAGGCCAAAATAAATCGAGCTAATAACGCTCTTCTGAAAATAAAAGTTAAAAGATCAAAATCCTAACTGTAATAATGCAGCTCAAATAAAACTGTGTTCACACACAACAAATCCATACAACCAAACCACTCAGCCACAGTGAAATATCTCTTTAGTCACAGATAATAAATTAGTCACATGGTTGCATGCATAAGGCCTGGCATGGAGCTTTCAGTCAGTAAGACGAGGCCTATAAGACTACAGAACATTGCAGGAATGTTGCTGCGTCCTTCACACGAGACAAACATTCACAAGGGCGTCACTTTGGGTTGAAAAGTGGTGGGGACATAACGGCTCGGTCTTCAACATACGTGATTTTAGGCAAAGTAATGGGGGGATCGGGATGAGGTTAGTGTAGATAATTACGGCGGGTCGGGAAAAAATGGAATAACGGTGCATTAAAAGGGCATAGCGTAGGCTACTACAGTCGACAATACAAAAATACTCAGCATAAAACGCACAACAATGTCAACCGCACAAGTAACAGTCATCCATATGCATCACTGGACAATGTGCATTTGTATCTTGTATATTTACACAGCATTGTATGTTTTCTTATTGTGTTTTCAAAGCATTCTCATTTGTGAGTTAACATTTCTTAGTGCAAACTATTTTTCACAAATTAAGCTTTAAAAGGTGATGGGGACAAAATCGGCCATTTTTAAAAAGTGATGGGGACATGTCCCCAGTGTAAATGACACCATGAACATTCAGCAATTTCAAATAACAAAAACTTGATTTAACTTTAGCAGAACAGCCTCTCCATTCGTTCTTAACTACTGAAACAAGCTGGGGCTACCTTTAATTAACACGCATGCTTGCTGAGGAGGACAAAGCTTGTGTGCTACACTAATGTGAGATACAGGATGCACAGGCTGGGCCATTGTGAATTGTCTCAGACAGACATGAGTGAACAGACGCATCATTCATGCCCTTGTGTTTTCTTTCTGGTCTTCCAGCTTGGCCTAGAGGTAGGCAAACATATGACCTTGCCTTGCCTAACCGGGTAGATGGTCATGTGAGACAGCTTAGAGGTTCACTTTAGCATACTAAAGCAACACTTACCACTTAGTTTGGCACAAGAAAGTAATCAAAATGGCTTTCATGATCGGCAAAATCCTGCTCAAAACTAAAAGAGAAGCTGCAGTGTAACCTTACAGAAACATTTGCCAGATTTCAGGAAATGCAGTAACAGCATTTCTTGTTGCAATGAACACACAGGAGCCTAATTTGAGTGCTAAAAACTGACTGAGCAGCTGAAATCTACACCTGTGGAGCTGGTGTGGTGTGTAGCTTCTCGCCCACTCAGAGAAACCAGAGTAGCTAAACAGCATAAACACTGATTTTACAGGAAATTGTAAAATGCACAGGATGGTTACACTGATGATTGGCTGCCCTCCAGTGGCAGGTTTCTGGAATGAAACTCAAAATATGACCAAAATAATGCTGACAATCCAGTTTCAGTTTTATACAACAGAAAGGCTGATTAAACATGGTTGTGACAAGCTAATGTATAAGCTAACCGTGATGTGATGTTAGTATATGGTATCACAGGTAGAGAGACTTTTCTCTGCAGTATTTCACCTCTTTGACAGTTTCACCTGGTAAACATAAGACGGCCTTGGACACCCGCATGGCTATATCATAAACTAATTTGGTGTGTTAGGTCCAAAAGGTCTCATGTCTTTGCAAATTCTAGTAGCTCAAACTAGTCTGGATATGTAAATTGAAGTACAGATCATTCTTTTCCTATCTACCCCACGCTTGTACGTGATAATAAAGCACAGAGAATCACATGATGGCCCGCCATATAAAACAGGTGGTTTGCAGACAAATTCAAACAGGCCACACATATCAAGTTAATATGAGTTCAATGCTTTGTTGCTCTTCTATATAAAGCCTATAACACAAATCTCTGGGACAAAACAAACACATTTAAATAAACCACTGGTCACAAGCAGAAACCTGGTCATGGCTGTTTGCAGAAGATCACAGCAGTAGTCTGTGCATATCACTGCTAAACAGTAGTCAATACAGTATTAATTTAATTTAATACACAACTTCTGATGAGCTTACCTTGTAAACAAGTTCCAGTACTGTATCGTAATTGCATGCTGAAGATTAAACATATACTTAAGTGAGAAAGAGTATGCTACACCTTCTTCAAAAAAGTAAAGAAGATCACTCATTGATAAAAGCACACTTGGCCTGCTCAACACCTTCATTCTCCAAAATAGAGACCCTTTCTGTCTGCTTATACTGTTTAGACATGTAGAGGCCACTCAGTCTGAAGCCTAGGTGTCATTTCTGCTAACTCTCTGCAGAAATCCCGACTGTACACATTTTATGAAGCACTCTGCGCAATGATAAGAGACTCACTGAACTGGTTAAAGATGTGTTTACTGACACTGATCTAGAAGACTAATCAGTCATTGTTGTTGTTGTTTAGATCAGGTAATCCCAATTCTATTTCTTACTATGTAAAGTCTACTAATTGCTGCAAATTCTATATGAATGAATAAATGAATGAAAATGAAAGTTTTTATTATGTACATGGGCTGACAAAACACCATAAATTCATATAAGCCAGATTCAAGGTGCTGTGTTCACATTTTCAACCAATACTATAAAAAAAATAACTTACACAATCAAATCTTCAGACCTTCATTGTCTCCAATAAAATTCCTAAATCACTGGCATAAACATTTACTATATATTACTGGAGAAATCAGAGTAAATACTAATTAAATAGTCCACCTCGCCTTCTTTTCCAGGCTTTTGAGACAGTTAGCTAATTTAAACACATCAAAATGAAACAAATATTCCAGTTTTTGATCATCTGCACACCTGAATATTTTCACTTTCCACTTCACCCAAATCACACAAATCATACATTATATTTTCCTCCTGAATATTTTTGAACCTGCCAACATCAATGGAAGAAGAATAGCAGTTTTAAAGTGTGCAACTAAAGATCTTTGGCTTCGAGATACCAAGATAAAACATGTATATTTCTGTCTGTAACTTTATACTGTGTGCTTCAGCTGTCTATGCTCTCCCTTTTGAATAGCTGCTTTATCTCAACCGGCAAACACTGATACACAATGGTTAAACAAAACGAAACAATAGGTATCGAAAACGCCCCAAAAAGTCATCTAAACAAGGACTATTTTGGTAGTTAACAGTGCCATGGCAAACGGCTAGCAGTCAGTCGCCATCACTGCCTAGCTTGTTGATGATGCGGGGTCTTGTTGGCCTCTTTTCAACTCAGTTACACCGCAAGTTAGCCGCATAAAGTTCACCACAACCGTCTAACTTTACCACAAAAGAACAGCGTTGACAGCAGACGGAACACATGCTAAGCTAGCTTACTTTTTAAAGTCGGTGCTGAAAAGTCCAAAGGAAGCTCCGGCGCTGGAGGAGGTCGGGGTGCTCTCCTGACCCGCTTCCACGGCAGCCTCCGCTCCTCCTTGGTCATTGTACAAGACGGCTGTCGACATTGCTCGGCGTTTTAACAGGTGCCCGATAAGTAAACTTATATTCTGCTCCTCTTCCCGACTTGAAATCGCTCATAAACTTTAGGATATGTTGGTGTAACGTAGCGTATAAAGTTCCTGCAAAGCCAAACTTCTCCGAGATTTCACCCAACTTTTTTCACACGCTGTAGCGGAAGTGTGAGCTGGACAAGTTGGAGTCACATGACAGGGCTTCAGCTGCACACGGCACATAGATCTAGAATAACTAGAAAATAACTGTTTACTCATTTCCTTCTGTCCCAACTGACGTCACGTTTAGAATATCTAGATCTATGGTCAAACGCCCCGAGCAGTTGAGTTGCCATGGTAACAACGGCACCGTAGTTCTTACCGGAGAGGAAGAAAGTGAGCAAAAATTGCGTACTCGTCAACCGTTTTTTTAACGCAAAATGAAATGAATGAATTAAATTAAATTATAGGTTAAATTAAAAAATAAATCATAAAATAATTGTATTCTGACTGAGTCTCACGAGCTTACTAAATGTCATTGGTGGACTCAGATCTTTCACTAAAGTAAAAGTAGCAATACCACAGTGTAGAAATACTCTGGGGTACCACAGACCCCACTGCTGTGTGTATTTCTTTTTCTTTCAAATATTCTTCTCTTTTCTTCTGGCCTTAGTAAAATCCAATACGTATAAATGTATTGAAGTGGTAACTCTTCCCTTTGCCACAAACCGGGCTTGTAAATTTGATGAATACATAAATGACCACACAGCGTTGTTATTACACCAAATAAATAAGGTGATAATACAATGTTAAGTGTTAAGTGTCAAGAGGGCCTTTGGTCTCCAGGACCCCAAGCAGAACATTAGTGTTAAGTACACCTGGCTGCTCATTCTAATTTTACATAAAGTAACATTTTGAATGCAGGACTTTTTTCAATTATTAAAATAATAAGAAGGAAAAGCAGCAAATCCTCACATTTGAGAAGCTGGAACCATGAAATGTTTTTGCATGAAAGATGACTTAAACAATTATCAAAATAGTTGCAAATTAATTTTCTGTCAATCAACTAATTGATATCAACTAATCATTTCAGCTGTACTTGTATATACCACTGATTGGTAGTTAAATTTATAACAAGCATCATATTTTATAAGCTCTTCATATGTTTTGTATGCAAAAATCTTAATTTGTAAAGTAACTCAAGCTGTCAGATAATTGGAGTGGAGTAAAAAGTACAATATTTCCCTCTGAAACGTAGTGGAGTAGAAGTGGTATGAACAGAAGAGACTCAAGTAAAGTAATAGTACCTCAAATTTTAAGTACAGTACTTGAGTAAATGTACTTAGTTACATTGTGGTACTGATTGCGGTACTGAAAGAATAACATAGAGCTCTGCTTCTTCTTTTTTCCACAGCTAGGAAGTGACGTTTCTTTACTTCCGCCTTGCGTCTCGTTGTATCACACGTGATCCGCTGCTGGCGACCAATCCTCTACATCGATAGTATCTCTGGATACACACACACAGTCAAGACTTCACCTCCGACCGTGTCATCTCCTGCGTCTACCTCAAAGCGAGTCGGTTGTTTTTTCCAAGTAGCTAGCCTCTAACTTTGGTTATAATCACTAGTTGTGAGAGACACATTTAACGGAAACGACTTAAGTCATCCTCTTAGGAGAATGTCAGATTTCGACAGCAACCCGTTCGCGGACCCGGAGCTCAGCAACCCATTTCAGGTAACGTTAGCTAGCTACGTTAGCCAGGTTAGCATTAGCTTCTGCATTAAGCCACATTAATAACAGGTTGACGTTACTCAGACACTGGTTGCTCTGTGTTAAGCAGCTCTGATAAAGCTATTTGAGTTTGATGACAGTAATAACAGCTGGTAAAAGACGTTAATTAACTTGTTGGAACTAGGCTTTAGTTAGAGTCTGTCACTTAATATTGGTACACTTTGCCTAACTGGTGTAACATAACATGTAAAGGTTACTAAGCAGTGTTGTGTTAGCTAGCTTTTGATTTGTTGTGTTAGCCTTCATGGTGATACAGCAGGTGTTATCTCTGATTCAGACTGCAGCAGGTTGGGTGTGTGTGGTGTTTTATTGAAACCCTATTTGCACCTTACAGTTTTAACTTTCCACCTGTGTGACACCCTTCCCTTTACACACCTGTAAAAGGGAACATGCACATGTTTGTTTTTTTAAGTAGGTGAACTAAACTGCTATTGTTCTAATGTTGTTCCTGTTTTCACGCATGTTTGATTTCCCAGCCAGACTAAGTGCTGTAATAGATTGGACTTTAAATTGATTTTTCAGTGTAAGGCTGAAATTAAGATAAGAGATATAAGATAGTGCCTAATAGAGTAACAATATAAGTAAAACACATTTAGTAAAATAAATAAACTAAAATAGAAAAGTAATATTGCACATGATCTTGCAAAATCATGTGCAATATGAGATCCCCATAATGGACTTTCTATACCAAACCACAGATGATCATAATAAGTCAACCTGATGTTCAGGATTTGAGGGGTTGATTCTTGGAGACATACATTTTAAATAAGCTACTAAAACAGTGAGTGACTCATAATAATTCTCCAAAACAGAGAAGTGAATGAGAGCAGAGCATACAGTGTGACTGTGGTTGTGTAATTGTCACTGTCATGCCTTCATTTATGCTGTTGGTCTTGTGTTAACAGTGTCTTGTCATGGTGAAAGCATGCATTTGATCATGTGCTCTTCAGCCTCGCTCTGCCTGCCTGCCTGCAATGGCGTTTCCCTCTCTATCTCAGCGTATCAGGTGTACTGAACATGGGCGCTAGGGCAGCAACTAATTAGCATTTTCATTAGCGCTGAAAAGATGAGGCGATTCATTGATTAGTCAAGCAACAGAAAATTCATCTGCAAATATTTTGATAATTGTTTAAATAATAAAATGCCAAAAATGTCCTGGATCCAGCTACTCATATGTGAATATTTGCTGGTTTTCTTAGTCTTTTCTTAGATATTTAAATGAATATCTTTGAGTTTTAGACTCGAACAAAATAAGCAGTTCGAATCTTTCAATTTGGGAAATTATGATGTGCATTTTCCTCTAGAGGCCAACTGATAAATCTGCCGGGTGAACATACTGGTCGATATTAGCTCATTGCAGATATATTAGTATCAGTGTTTATGTCATCCGATAAATGACAAGAAATTGAAGTACAGAAATGCCAAAGATATGTTTTCATACATTGTCACCATTCTAGTTTGCCCACTAGAAAGTAGTGAGACTTTTATTTTTCAGCTGTAAAATGTCATGCCCGGTACATTAATTGGTCACAATTGTCGAAAAGACAAACAATAATAAGGGAACCTTTATCACATATTTTTATTTATGTTATGGGTTGTGTAAATAAAATCCATATCAGCCAGTCTATCATTATCTGATTTTTGTAAACTTTTTAAACTACAGTCGGACTATATTTTTCACTATTCTGACATTTAGGACGCGTCTTTGAGCCAAAGATGAATCAAGAAAATAATTGACAGATTAATCGATAATGTAAATAATTGTGAGTTGCATTCCTAATTTAACATATTGATTATATTTAAGAAAAATCAGTCTGTAACATGTCAAAAATAATAGTAGAGCAGCAATGATTAGTCGATCAAAATAAGTTGAACTATTCTGATAATTGATGAATAATTTAAGTAATTTTTAAAGTAAAAATAACAAACATTTAATGGTTCCAGGTTCTCAAATGTGAGAATTCACTATTTTTCTTGGTCTTACATGATAGTAAATTGAACATTTTAGAGGTTTGGGGCTGTTGGTCTGATAAAACATGACATTGAATGACGCCATCTTGTTCTCTGGGATATTTGTTTTTTAACTTTTTTCTGATGTTTTATTGACCAAATGATTAATCGAAACAATTATCTGCTGATTAATCAGTGATGAAAATAATAATTAGTTGCAGCACCTATTTTTTAGATTAACCGCTTGCCTATTGTAAGTTACCAGAACGAATAAAAAGATGTTATACAAAGAAAAACACACCAGTCTTCACATTTTTAAAGCTGTTATCAACATATCTGGCATTTTTAATATATAAATGAATAAAATAAATAGTCAAGTAATCAACCAGTTACTTTTCTTTTGATTGAAGTATAAAATGCTGTAAATGGCATAAACATTAAATATAAACAGATGTTCCTGTGCATGAGTACATGGCTACGTTCACTGTCATTTTAGAGGCTGTAATGTATCGCAGAAACTTAAAAAGTCACTCAGTGTGTGACGGTGAAAGATGCTGACGGCACAGTTTGACTGCTCAGATGCATGAAAGGTGAATTATTAATGGAGCCACATTAACATACTGACATGACTAGTGAACCCCTGCTGTCCTGCCATTTCTGTCATTTGTTGGCTCACATGTTTTTTCTTTTATTTTTTTTTTTTGCCTGAGGAGAAATGGAGCTCTGTTCCCTTCTCGGAGCTATCTTCAATAGTTCATGAAATCATATGGTGCCGTCATGGCGACATGTGGTGCTTGGATACCCTCTGGCGCCTATCCTGCTAAACTTCACCACCCCCCATGCCCTCTTTCCACCAAACCAGCTCTGGTTCTCGAACCGGTTTCGTTCAGTATTCTTGGAACCTTGGTGCTATCTATCTAGAGAACCAGACCGCGTTTCCACCAGTTTTGAGCGGAGCCACTGTAATCAACGGAGGACGTTGCACAATGCACAACGGAAGTAAACAGTAACAGCAAGATGGCGGATCGCAGTGATTACCTGCGAGCTTTTGTTCTGTTATTACAGATATTTGTTTTTCTCCAAAAAACAAGCACGGACCAACTATTAATGATAAGAAGATGTAGAAGACTGTCACCATAATAGACTATAGGCCACTGTTGCCTTCTCCACCCTCTCCTTCCAACCTGTAGAATAAGACAGTCAAGGAAAACCAACTTTTCGAGTTTCGAACTAATTTATTTAATAGTGGCAGCTGAAGAGAGAGACAGAGAAGGGGGGAGAGAGAGAGGGTATGACATGCAGCAAAGGGCCTAGGCTGGACTCGAATCCGAGCTGCTGCGGTAGGGACTCAGCCTTGGTGGTACGCGCTCTATCAGGTGAGCTTGGGGCTCCCACCAATTTATTTTTGGTTGAAATGCTCCAAACGGTTCAGAATTAGGTACACAAACCATAACGGACGCTGTTCCATGTTAGTGGAAAAGGGGTAACTCCCAGTCATGCATCAGATTGTTCTTTCTGTTTTGGCCTATTTCTGTAGGATAAATACAGAAATTAGGCTCCCATGTCAGTTAATAAAAAAACCCTATAAGGAAGCATGCATATTACATTATATCATCTTAGTAGCTGAATCAAATGTGAAAAATCCGTACAGAGCACGGACTGAAGCTTCACCCTCGAATACAGTACAGTAGGCAAAGTGTTGACGTCTTGGATAAAGTGTCACCATCTAGTGCTCATGCAGCACAATGCCTGTTTTATTTTCAGCTACATCAGGACCACGGCCGAAACAAGTGCACCAAGTTTGTGACAGGAAATCCATAACCATGAAATCAGTTTTATTTTTTTTATACAGGTAGTCGTGCAACAGGTGGACCGTGCATGGCGATCATTAGATTTTTTTTTTTCTTTACCTTTTGTAGGTATAGATTTCAAGATGAAAACTTGGTGAATATGCATGTGTTTGTTTGGCTGTGTGATAGGGCGACATTAAATTTTAAACACCACATACCCTGAAATATTTATGACCCTGGTCTGGTGACAGGTTGCAGCCTGTGTGTGTGTGTGTGTGTGTGTGTGTGTGTGTGTGTGTGTTTGGTAGCGGAAGAGATGCTCCCAGAAATTTAAGAGTCCGAGAGACAGCGAGAGGACTGCACTGAGACTGGATAAGGATAGCGCTGCAGGAATACGCAGATTGGATGTTAATCTTGAGCAGCAATTTGAATGAAACTAGTGCGTGACTGACAGCAGCTGATGGTAAGCTTATTAAAAAAGAAACGTATGATAATGTAGCTTAACTCCAAATAGAGGCAGAAGACACTAACCATCATTTTAAAGTTTGTGGTAGCTATAATTGAATACATGCCATAAGTAAACATAGTTTGTTCTTAAAATATAGTGCAGAGAGGCTTTAGGGCTTTTTCTGAATGCTTTAGCTTCGTCTTTTGTGTGTTTACATGGTAGATGTAGTAAAACTGTCATTCACAAGCATGAACGAGCTGTGTTGTTTAAATTTGCTTGTATTGCAAATCAAGTATGTGCTTAAAGGGATCGGAAAGTGCTTTTAGCAGTTTTTGTGCCCAGCGCAGCACACTAGAAAAACACAAAGTCGCCCTTTTTATTTCTGTCTTCAGCAGCCAGAAGCATTCGCCCCCCCCCCTTCTGAAACTCATGGACATGGCTATTTATAGACGTCTTCCCGTGAAAATTATTGGAATCATCCCGTCTTTGCCAGTATTGAATTATAGGCCTGTTGCATTTTGAAGAAAGAGGGCTGTTTGGCATTGATCTGACAGAATAATGACGGGTTTTTACACTCACATGAGCCGTTTTACTCTTACTGAAGAGATTTCCACTGCTGTCCTTGGTAAAAACACATCAAGATTGTGGTATTCTCATACCAAAACTATTCATAACACCCCTTGTATTAAGCTTTTCTTCTGCAGTTTGTGTTTATTCAAAGTGTTCTCATGTGAGATCTTTTGTTTTCTCAGGATCCATCAGTGACACAAGTGAGACAGGCTGTTCCTCCGGGGTTAGAGGAGTACAATCCCTTCACAGATGGCAAATCAGTGAGTACTTTAACAGTGTGGCAGTGAGTCCATACATCACATAGATCTGAACAACATCAACAGCATTCAGAGGACTGATTTTACTCTAAAGTGATCCATCACATGACGCGATAGCCACGAGAATATAATCGTCACTTCTAATTAAAGATTGTGTTAAATGGGAAATAAGACAAGTCCCTGAGCATGGAGTATAATTCCCAGCGCTCATCACTCCTACACATCTAACAAGTGTGCCACCAGAAAGCTTTGTAGCTATATTACAGTACACAAATCACCCGAAAATGAGACCTTATAATTTAAACAGTCAGTTCCAGTTTATTATTTAGCTCTCGTTCTTACTACTTTAAAATGTCCTTTTTTTATTACGTTGAAAATAAAAACAAAATGTCACATTTTTCACTCATCACATAATTATTAAGACTATATGACAGATTTCACCGCATGCAAGCATGCAGATCCATAAGATAAAACCGCAACATAACGGCATTGATCAGAGTATTGGTTTCCAACCTGGATGTCAGGACCTCTCGAAGGGGTCGCGAGATAAATCTGTGAGATAATTAACGCGACAGGAAAGAAGAAAAATATTTTTCTGCTACTCAAATTCAAATATTTTTTCAATTCTTTGCTGTTTTTCTTGTAAAATATTGGATAGTTTTACCTCATCAGGCCTCTAAATCTTATTCAGATACATTGATCTGAGAGGTTTATTGGTAACAAAATGATCTAAGTGGTTCATTTGCTGAAAAAGACTGTGAGATGTGGTTGAGAGCTAATAAGTGGACCTTTTATACTAGATCATTTTGTTACCCAGTGCTGTTTAAACCTGAGAGGTTACATAGGCTGTTCTCTCTCCACGCATTAATAAATACTTTTGTTTTATTTAGTCACCATAACAGGCTTTTAGAATTTTTCTCAGTTCCATACACTTTGATTAAAGTTAGTATTGTAGATGTATACAAACACTCTTAACATTTATGTGGCTTTCCTTTTTTATACCGTGCTGCTTTAATCAAGTGCTTTTAATGCTTGGACTTGAATAAAATCCTCTATTAACCTTAACTGTTTAATTGTAATATATATATTTTAGCATCCATGTTAACTTCAGAAGTACAGCACTGCAGATCCTGACTAACTGGAGGCAAACGGTGCTTATAGTGTTGCCAATTACAACTTATTGTTACTGTTTAAGAGGCCAGTATTTCAAGAAATGTTTCCTCCGTAGACGCCTGCAGGTATGGCACCCAAGACCGCGGGACCCACCTTCAACACACAACCCGCCATCATGAAACCTACAGAGGAGCCTCCGGCCTACTCGCAGCCTCAGGCGCAGGTATTGAACCTCATGCAGCCAAAAAAAACACTTGTCTTCTTTCCTTAAGCTTTCAGCTCTTTGGTCCACGGAGAAACGGCAGGTTTAGCAGACACGTCTTTACATCGACATGCTGATATTATTGTGTGTAGGTGCAGGTAGCAGAGATTCTGACGGCAGCACTGAAGGCAAAAAATACATTAACACGAGCGCTGGTTTCATGCTGAGCTTGTGGACAGAAGAGTAGCGCCGCAGGAGGCTGCTTCTATCAGCGGCAGGGCTTTCTAGCTGAGGGAGACACCGAGTCAGAGAGAAAACCAGGCCGCCTGAGGAAATAACTTGAGATGGTGCATCTCATTTGTAGTCAGGCTCCTGGGAACATGTTGTGATGTCTCTCCTCCTCCTGCTGGTGCTGCCCCTGTGGAGAATTGGATTTATTCCAAAAGTAGAAACGGAGAATTCCTATTGAGCTGAAACAATTGTCAGTCTGACACACACTCCTGTGCTTTTACCAGTGTGTTGACATCTGTTTTATATATGTGTTTGTGTGTAGGAGCAGTCGCGTGGAGCTGCTGAGCTGTTGAGGAGGCAGGACGAGCTGGAAAGGAAGGCTGCAGAGCTGGACCGCCGGGAGAGAGAAATGCAGTCGCTCAGTGCTTCAGGAGGTCAGACACCAGCATACAGCGTCAGATCAGAACTGTCACAACTGAAAAATGATGCTGTTTCTAAATCCAGACAGACTCAAAACGACCTTTTCCAACAGCAGGTCCACTGCAGCTTTTTCTGCTGTTGGGACCAGAACCATTTTTGTTTTCTTCTGCCAAGCATTTAATGACTACACGCAAATGTTGTTCTAATTTAAAGGAATGGTTTGAATCTTGCCGAGAGTTAGATGAGAAGATCAACACCGCTCTCATGTCTGTACGCTAAATATGAAGCTGGAAGCAAGAAGCAATTAGTTTAGCTTAGCATAAAGACTGGAAGCAAGGGGGGAAAAGGCTAGCCTTGCTCTGTACCAGCACCTCTAAATGTTACTAATTCACACAAATCTTGTTGATTTAATCCGTACAAAAACAGAAATGTAAAAATGGACAGGTTGTGGTTTTACATGGAGTTACCTGCTGTAACTATTTCTCAGCAGCATCTTTGCTATACTGCATATAAAAGTGGTAAATAAAATATTAATATATTTTATTAATATATAATAAAATAATATCGATTCAGGAATCAAAAATCCATTAAAAAAAAAAATCAAGATACTTGCGTGAATGGATTTTTTTCCCCCACCGCTATTAATTAGTCAAATTTAGAGGTCTACCTTTGGACAGAGCAGTTTACCCCAGTTTTTATGCTAAGCTAAGCTAATTGCCTCTAGGCTCTAGCTTCATATTTACTGTAGAGACATGAGAGTCGATATTCTCGTCTAACTCTCGGAAAGAAAGCAAATAAGCGTATTTCCCAAAATGTTGGACTATTCCTTTAAATTCCCACAGCTTCTCTACAGAGCCTGTGCGTATAGATACAGGTTTCTGTTTTAAACCACATTGGACAAAAGTCATAGCATCCCCTTTGTATCTCACTGACAACCATATGATGAAGTTTGTCTAAAATAAAGACGTTAAAGATGCTTTCTGTGTGACTACGTTAACATGCACCCAAGAATCCAGGCAGGAAATCAGAGATTTACTGTACATGCACTGCGGTAACTCTGTTACTGTGAAACACGTTTCAGGCAGGAAAAACAACTGGCCTCCCCTCCCAGAGAAGCTCCCCGTGGGCCCCTGTTTCTACCACGACATCACAGTGGACATCCCTGTAGAGTTTCAGAAGACAGTCAAGATCATGTATTACCTCTGGATGTGTGAGTAGCCTTTTTTATTCCTTTTATTCCTGTATTTTATTTTATTTTCTCATGTTGACCGCTAATATTCAGGATGTCTGCTGCATTGTAATGAAGCGTTAGTCCAAGGGCAGTGAATTAACCCACAGATGAAGCGAGTGAAGAGTCAAACAGAACAAAGATGTACCCAAAATAATCTGCTTTTAGCCATCCAGAGCTAAAACAGTTGGTCGATTAATCGGTTAGTCCATCAACAGAAAAATAATCAGCAACTGTTTTGAAACTTTCCAGCTTGTTCCAGCTTTTCAGTTGTGAGGATTTGCTGCTTTTCTCTGTCTTATATGAAAGTAAAGTGATTATCTTTGGGTTGAGTTTGGACAAAACAAGCAATTTGAAGACGTCACCTCTGGCTTCAAGGAGTCATGTTGGATATTTTTCACAATCTTTGTACATTTTACAGTTAGTTGCAGCTCTCCTGGAAGCTTTTCAGTCCTAATGATGGTAAAAAAAAAATAATAATAATAATCAGGGAATGAATGGGCTTCAAGTGGCATTCAGTAGCCACATGACGAAGGCACGCGGTGCAGTCATGTGGCCTGATGAAGACGTGACTTGGTCAGATGATTGTTTAAAGGTTGCTTTAGATTCAGACTTCAGACAGCAGTAGATACCTTTTTTCACAGATTAACGTCTGATAAAACAAAAGAATTTCATACTTTCTGTTGGAATTGGATTTTTTTCCCCCCCAAGCTGAAGTGTAAAGGATCTTGAACGCACATCAGCACCACCCCCGCTCAGTTCTGGTGTGTCAGCCAGCGGGCTAATGTCATATTTCACACTGGGATGTAAAATCCCTGCAGCTTTACAGACTCTTCAGACTCTGTGCCTTTAAGCATGCAGCCAGTAGCTGCAGTTACACAGACAATATTTCTTCCTCCTGATTGAAATCGTTCTGATTAGAGATTCCAACTTAACTGTTTACATGGACGCTAAATAAAGTGATCCGATAAGATGTGCGTTTACATGCCTGAAGCATTTAATCAGAATATGACTTATTTGACATGCGCGCAGTGGTTCTGCCTGCTGTGAAGCGTCTAATCTGCCGGAAATATAACAGAAGAAGAAAAAGAAGTAGTTTCAAGCCTTTCAGCAATCCTTAAATCTTTACGTTTTTCAGACACAGAGCAGTTTGGTTTCTGTCCTTATGTTCCCCCCACGTGAAGCAAACATGCACAAAAAGAATATATTTATTCCAGAGAGAAATTATCTGATTGAGCGTTTACATGGTTATTAGGCACTGATATTTTTTCCGATTGAAAACTCCTTCCGGTCGGGTCAGTCTCTTCAGATCGAGGTGGTTACACAAGGCTTTTTTATTCTGATTGGGCTGTTATTCAGATTATTAGTGGAATATTAGGGTCCATGTAAACGCAGCTACTGTTAAGACTCCAAGAACAAATCATGAATAATTAAGTGTGTGTGTGTGTGTGTGTGTGTTCTGTGTTACACGTTGAAATATTAAGCGTCTTTGTGGTTCCATCCTGAACTTGACTTGGCAGGACACTGGACACTGCAGCTCCAGCCAGCCTATATACAGCGACACCCCGAAGGCTGCCACACTGTCTGTCCCACTATCAGATATTTACTGTACATGCCCCCCCCCCCCCCGTCTTTCTGCTCCTACTCCAGTTCATACTGGGACGCTGCTTGCTAACTTGGTGGGCTGCCTGGCCTGGTTCTGTGTGGATGCGTCACGCGGGGTGGACTTTGGCCTGTCCATCCTCTGGTTCATGCTCTTCACGCCGTGTTCTTTCGTCTGCTGGTACAGGCCGCTCTACGGAGCGTTCAGGTAAGCAACAGAAATGTATTTATCTTGGATGTTTAAATATGTAAAACGCTCCACCTCTGTGTTGTTTATATGCTTGTTTTTTTCTCTCTCTCTGTTTCTGCAGGAGTGACAGCTCATTCAGGTTCTTTGTTTTCTTCTTCGTGTACATCTGTCAGTTTGGCGTCTACGTTCTCCAGTGTATTGGCATCAGCGGTTGGGGCGCCAGGTGAGAAAACAGGGCAAGAAGAGGCATGGAAAGTCAGTTTTAGTGCTACTACCCCTAAAGAAGAACTCGGTATCATGGATTATAACATTGTTTTTAATGGCAATGTGTCGATTACTCATTTCGTTGTTTGACAGAAAATTAATCAGCAACTATTTTGGTAATTGATTCTTCGTTTTTTAAGTAAACTGCCAAACGTTTGATGGCTCCACCTTCTAAAATGTGGATATTTGCTGTTTTTTCTCGTCTTAATATTATAATTAATTCATTATCTTTGGGTTTTGGACCGTTGGTTGGACAAAACAAGACATTTGAAGACGTCATCTTGAGCATTTTTCACTGTTTTATGTCCCAAACGATTGATTGACTGATTGATTATGAAAATAATTAGTTGTGTTTATGGCAAAGGAGGTAAAAAAGCGACGTGAGCGACACGTGAACATTTAGTCAAACTGAACTTGTATTGTTGTTGAGTCAGTCTTGGTTGGGGGAGATGTTAAAGAGACACATAGCAGGAGTTACTCACACAAAATTGAAACTGATAATGGTTTTGTTTTTGTTCAGATCATTTTTATAATACTGATATAAACTCTGTACCCAGTGCATGTTGATTTGAACCTTGAACTGAATGTATTGTTGATCCTGTTGTAATCAACTTAAAGGAGAAGGCCGGCAATATTCTATACAAATCCCATGAAAAGACCAAAACCAGCAATGTGTTAGTGCGTTTCTCAGTGTTTTCTGACTCTCCTACCCTGAAAACAGGCAGGTCACGATTATATATGCTTTTATTTCTAAAATGGGGCTCAGTGATTTCCTAAAACAGCTGGGCATTGTAGTTTTTATCAAACGTTACTCAAACAGGAGTTAATTGTGCATTTGTAAGGGACTATTTTCAGCTGAGGATTAATACACATTTGATGCACCATTGAGCATTTATAACAGCAGGACGGCGTGTGTGTGTGTGTGAGTGAGTGTGAGTCAAAACAGACTACAGTGCCCATGTTTCATTGTTGACAAAAAGACCTCATCCTTTAACGGCTTTCTCGTCCTTAGCGGGTGGATCTCAGCTTTGACCGGCCTGAATCGGAGCATCCCAGTGGGCATTATAATGATCCTCATCGCTGCTCTCTTTACCTCACTGGCTGTCATGTCCCTCGTCATGTTCAAAAAGGTAGACACACACGGCAAACCTAGAAGAAGTTCTATTAGAGTCTGCTCAGTTGTAATTCACCTCTTTTTGCCCTCTTCGTCCTCATCAGGTCCATGCGATGTACCGTACCACAGGAGCCAGCTTTGAGAGGGCCCAGCAGGAGTTTGCCACAGGTGTCATGTCCAACAAGACGGTCCAGACGGCCGCTGCTAATGCCGCCACCAGGGCTGCACAGGAAACCTTCAAGGAGCAGATCTGATTGGCCTAGAGAGTTCGCTCATCCCTCCGTCCAACCCTTCCCTCCTCATCCTCCTCTTCTGCTCACAAGTGCAACACCCAGCTTCCCTGTTTGAACACATGGAGAGCCCCCCCACCCCCAGCCTTCTGACAATGAAAGGGGACGCCACGGTCGGCCATCCCAGTCACCCATGATCTGTAAATCGCAGTCCGAGTGAGAAAACAACCACTGGGAGCATTTAAACAGGATTCAAACATGGCCGCGGCTCACTTCTGTCCTCCTCTGCTACCTGCCCGGGCAACATTGTGCACTCTCATCACAGACTCTTGAGACCCCTCACCTGCGCTGCACTCCTACCACTCAACCAGCGTGCTCAACTTTATTTTCTCTGTGTGAGTTTGTGTGTGTGTGTGTGTGTGCGTGTGTGTGGCCAACTAAATGAATGTTTGTGTGCCTCTTTAAACGGCCCGTCCGTCCTCTGTAGACAGATTCTAATGTAGCTGAACCAAGTCCCGACTTTCTGAACTCACCTGGGCATTTCCCACCATCATTGGCCTCCTGTGTGTCTGGGCCTTTCTTTGATTTGTCAGCCTAATCACTATTTCCTGTTTTTAAATTAATTTATTCCTGGACAAATGGAAGTCATCTAGTAGTCTCTGGCTGTTGGTTATAATGCACAGGCAGCAGCATTCTCTGATTTATTTAGCTGTTTTCCATGAGTGCATCACGTAACACTGCTGCCCCCCGGTGGAGTGACTTTGTATTGTTGAAGATGAATGCTGTGCATTCCAGTTCACTGCCTTGCCTTCTACTTTCTGCTTTTCCTCTGAATTTGGTTTTAGAAAGTGTGTAGTCTTACTTCCTGAAAGTGATGCGTCACCCAAAATCTTTTCTGTTAAATATCAAACACTCAGCCTCTGTAGACTGTAAGGCTAATGATAATTATTATCCAATAATCCGCCATGGAAACATATTTAAATTGGTTGGGGAAAAAAGGAGAAAAGATATTTCATTTACAATAATGCAAGACAGTAAAGCCAATACATATTTGGCATTTTTAGCCACACTAGTGGAATGGCTGTAGGGATGGCAAGGTCCACCATTTTGGTCCAGACTGAAATATCTCAACAAATATTTTAATTATTTATTGCAATGAAATATTGTACAGACATTCATGTTCCCCAGAGAATGAATCCTACTGACTTTGGTGATCCCTTAACTCTTCATCTAGCGCCATCTTCAGGTCTAAATTTCAATTTGTCCAACACTTTGATTTATGACCAAATACCTGCAGAACTAATGACATTCCCATCAGCCTCAGCTGTACTTTGTGTTAAGCGCTAATTAGCAATAGTTAGCATGCTAACATGCTAAACTAAGACGGTGAACATGATAAACATTATACCGGCTTAGCAATAGCATTATAGCATTGTCATTGTGGCATTAGCATGCAGCTCAAAGCACTGCTGTGCATTAGTACAGCCTCACAGAGTCGCTAGCAGGGCTGTGTAGTCTTAGTCGATCAATCGACTAATTGTTTAAGCTCCAGTACTGCAGGTAGTCGCCCTCCTTGAAACTCTGCCAGATCAGGTTTTTAGTCACACGGATAGACTGAGGAGAAGTAGATGATGCTGTAAAAGTGGAATAAGAAGTTTCTTTTGATTTTTGTTCTGGTTGTGAAAACGAATCACTGTGTTCAATCTGTTATAACTAAATTCGAGCCAATCAGAGTTGTTCTCTACAAAACTGCAGACTCTTAACAGCCACCTCTCCCGCCTACCTGCTGTGCTTGATACTCAAAAGAGTTTGATGTTTTGATTTTGGGTGAACTGTCACTTTAAAGTTTGTTTCAGGTATTTCTTTGCTTGAAGTCTTCTGCCTATAATGATCTACATATCCATTGTGAAATGATGCCAAGTTGCACTTTAAATCATTCGTCATTAGATTCTTTGTCTGCACACTGAAATGGCTGCAAACGGAAGGATATTTATAACGATGGCCTCACGCCTTCCTGCTCGTCCTTAATTCATACGCGTTACACACACCAGCTGAGTTCAGCGAGGTGTTCACATGAAGCCTACCTTTTTCGTGTAATTTCCTCAGAAAGAAATGAATTAATGACACTGTTAACAAACAGTAAGAGGCCCACTATTCTGTATATACAGCTGCATGTTTATACAGTTGGTCATTGTTTTTTGGTTTTTTGAAGAGGAAAGTGTAACTCGTCTCCAGCTTTTCTTGTGCACTGGAGACTTACCTCAGTTTTACTCAGGATGTACTCTTCACTTGCATGACGAGGTTAAAAAAAAAAATCATATGAGATTGTATGAAATTAAGACACCGACTGGCCCCCCCCTTTTATTTTTAAATAAATGTGCTGTAAATCAATATATTGCAATAAAAAGATGACAAAAATGGCCAGTAATGTGGACGTAATGTTCTGATAATTGCTTGCATATATCATAATTTGACACGTGGATTGACTATCACCGAACTCCAGCAAGAGCCACAATCAAATGCATTAAATCTGAACCTGCTTCTTCGAACGTGTCTTTTTCTAAACACTGCGTGACCCTCGTGTTGCTTCAGTGGGAGCTGCTGCAAAGAGGTTTCCACTGTTTCGAATGTGTCTGCTGTGTCTCATGTTTAAGCCAGTTAAGCCTTTCTATGTGTGTGTTGTGTAGGAGTGTAAATAGAGGGGGAATTGGGCCTTTTTAAGTCTTAATCTGTGTGCAGGGCAGAGTCTGGCTATGGGTCTGGGATCCTTCTCGACCTCCTGGAGACTTTTTTTTTTTTTTAAATCTGTTGAAACTTCCTGCAACATGGCTTGTTTTGCTCTCTGCTCCCTTCTCCTTTTTTCATTTATTTTTTTTATTTCTCACTGGCTTAATTTGGACCAGTGCATGTGCATTTCTAAGTACATTTATGTACAAAGCGACATGAGATTATTCCTTTAAAAAAAGAATCGGACTGAATGGCACCTGCAGATCTTTTTGACTTGCTTAAAAAAAAAAAAACCCTAAATGTGAGAAAGGCGTTAGACTGCAATGCAACGTGAACTGCGTGATGTACTGTAGATGGACTGTGGCTTTAAGCTGTGCTTCGTTATCAACATGGTTTGTGGTAGAAACACTGAGAAGGAAATAAAAATTTCCATAAGCATCTCTAACAAGAAGTTATTGAGGGAAAAAAAGTAGTAAGGGATGTTTGTATATTTTGTATGATTAACAGATGGTCGACTATTTGCTCTTAAATTTCGCTGTAATTTTAAGATGCACTCTGGTTTCACCTTCAGTCGCATGTTGAGTAGTTTGAGTTTTGTATATTTATTGTATTAACACTGAATAAAATTCTTCTTCTGTACGTGTTTCATGGTTTCTCTTTTTGTGTAAAGTTATAGCTTACATTTGTACTGCACAAGACAAGGCTTTATGTTCTTTTAAAACAATATCAAAAGGGTAAATGCAGAATGTTTAAAAGGAAACTTCTGTATTTTTAAACCTGGGCCTTATTTTTACACATTGGTGTCGAAATGACTAATACTTAACAAAAGTTTTGGAATTGGTCCAGTCCAGTAGATCGCCTTTGCCAGCATCTGCGAACGTGCTGTGAAAAGTCCATCCACTAAAAGTGCTTGTTTTTGCCACTGACTCTGGCTCAGACTGTTATTCTAAGTGCCTGACAACATTATGGAAAGGATCCCTGCAGAGACAGACATTTTAAGGAAGATCCTTTTTGTTTAACCAGAAACGGAAAGTCTCGCTCTGAAATCTCACGAGAGGTTGAGTTGTTGCAGGAAGACGACGGTGGAAACGTGAGTCCGAGTTGGAGTTTTTTACAGAGAGTGTAGCTTAGTGTGTTTGTTGTATATAAAAAATTAAAAAATTAGAGGAACAATTACAAAGTCATTTAGACCCTAAAAATAGGACCCAGGTTTAAAAATACTAGAGTTTCCCTTTAAGTGGGCTTGCACCAGCAGCCAAAAACCAGAAGAGGTCGGTAGTTATCAGAGAACATGAGATCAAGTTCACTTCAGTGCAAATGTGGTGCAGATTTATGCTGCTTAGTTGAGGTGAATAGTCAGTTCTCATATTTTGAATCAACAGCAGAATAATTCCCAAAAAGTGCAGTTGTCCAGATTGCAAAAGGAGAATGTCACCATGCACAGACAGCATGTACCTGCAGGGTTTCAGCTCCATCACTCACACACTCAATTAAATCAGTCATGTAAGGCCTAAAAACAATTCCTTTATGTTACAGCGTGACTCACATTGTGCAGTATACATGTGAGTACATCATATCCTTTCACTGTCACGTGTAAATCTAAGCAGACTGTATACAAATATTATGTATATTTGTATGTGTTACACACGCTGACTGTTGTCCTTTCAGACTGGGGTAACTTGCTTCTAGGCTCGCACATAAACATTAATACAATAACCATGAAAACTCACATTGTTTGGAAGTAGCTGTCAACGTAGTAATAGTAGTGCACTATATTAATAGTAGCACATTATAAAACATATCTATAAAATCATTATTTTCTTAAAATAATTTAATAATATCTTCTAGAAATGTTCTAGCATTCATTTCTGATCTAATTTTCTTGTTTATTAAAAATGTTTGAAACAAGTTGATTTTGTAGTTGGAACCGGAAATCATCCTCCTGAATGTATAACTAACCAATCTTTACCAATGCCTCCTGATAACTTACTAATGTGTTTTTATTTTCTTCTAATCTTCACTTGCCTTGTGTTCTGTAAACTTGTCTGACAGATCTTTTCACTTCTCATTTTAAGGTGTTTATGACTCAAAAACAGACAAAATGACTGTTGGCAGCAGCAGTGCCAATAACAGACCTGTTGAAGAAGCTGTATAAAAATATGTACACTCACACACACTTTAAGACAGATGCAGGCCAAGGTGCTGAGTCCTTTGGTCTCTGCTCAAACAAACCTGTGTGAAATAAAGCAGGAAAAAAGAGAAAAAGTGGTAGCAGTGGCCAACAGGAAGGGGCACAGTGGAGGAATAACAGCCTCTAACAGACTCAAGGCTTCTTTTTTTCTTTTCTTTAATGCCTTTTCATTCATTTCAGGAGTGTGTGAACTCAGCACCAGCCTGCTGTTAGCTGTCTTGTGACGTATATGATTTCTTGTCTGCAGTGAGAAGAAACTCAGCTTGGCTATTAGAGGAGACAAGGCTGTGTGGAGGGAAGTGTATGATTGCGATTGATTGACAAGTGGCGCATATATACATAAATATACATGATCAAACCAATAATGACCTGCACTGTACTCTGATTTATAAACCTCTACTTCAACAGGACAACTGGCAGTTTGGGTTCAAACTGTCAATTCAGACCTCTGAACATAAATAACTTATTCAAAAGGGACAGAAAATATCTAATTGTAGACTTTTTTTCAGTTGTAGAAAGTTTGGACGACTTTAACTGTGAGATTTAAGGCTGATGATTGTTGAGATTATTAAACTGTGAGCTTTAAAGCGGCACTAATGGATTTTTTGGCAAGTTGCTGCTAACATGTTAGCAAACAGTCGCGTGTTTACACATCCAGCAGACACGGAGACACATTATCATTAATACGGAGTCGTGTTTCTGTCCACCTGATGAACGTAAGTCCAATATTCACTCTCTTTTAGCTCCATCAACTCCTGTGAGAAATATCTGGCTCTTTAGCTGCTAAACGTTATGCTATGCTATGTTCACCAGCTAGCCGCTAACTTTGTCTTGTGTTTTGGTGCAGGGCAGGCTGAACAGTGGGGTTTATCCTGCTGCTTGTGTCAGAAAACTTGCTTGACGAGGTTAGGCTGAACCAAAACAGTAAAACAAAAAAACTGGTTGTAAAACCAAAACAATGAGCTGAAAGTCGCTAAAACGCTCCGTAGAGCTGAGAGGAACTGCAGAGTCGGGTGTTCATCACTACGAGCGACACCCTTCACATTACACATTGCAGTCATTTGATCCATTGTTAGTACGAAAATATTGATTAGTGCAGCTTTAACGTTGAATTTTAAAGGTCACATTGAATACACAGTCTATAGGACATTAAAAACTGTCCAGACTTTAACATTTCTGCCTTATTTTCAGACAATAATGTGTCTTATTCTCTCTAACTCTCTGCCATGAGTTACTGTTAGTTTACCGTGATGGAAGAAGTACTCGGATCTTTTACTTAAGTAAAAGTACCTTTACAACAATGAAAATACAAGTAAAAGTCCTGCATTCACAATCTTACTGAAGTATTAGCAGCAATTTGTACTTAAAGTATCAAAAGTACTCATTATGCAAAATGGCTCCATTCAAGGTGTTATATTTACTATATCTTTATTTTTTTAATTTTATTCCTGATTCATTACCGTCTAAGCAGCATCTGAATGTTGTCAAGGTAGAGCAGTTTTTTACAAATGTATATACTGTTCTCAATATCTTATAATATTTTATAAGAGTGATCATGTATAAAATCTTGATTTGAAATGTAACTACTAACTATAACTGTCAGATAAATGTAGTGGAGTAAGAAGTACAACATGTCCCTCCAAAATGTAGTGGAGTAGAAGTATAAAGTAGCATAAAATGGAAATACCTCAAATTTGAGCTTAAGTGCAGTACTTGAGTAAATGTACTTAGTTACTTTCCACCACTGTTCACCATGAGAGAATACATGCGTTCTTCCTCTGCCAGGTGTAAAAGAAAACAAAACTCAAGAGGCTCTGTCTCTCCTCGTTCTCGTCCTCTCGGACTCTTCCTATGAGAGGGAAAATGAAAGGCAAAACTAAAAACCTCTGGCACAGAGAAACAGGCCCGAATTTGTGCTGCACTCTTCAGATTGCACGATTTGTCATGTGCCTAATCTGGAAGTCATCAAGCGCTGTGTTTAGTTTGAGCGCGCTGGTGGAGGAAGGCAGCCGCGGGGTTTTGTGCCAGAGGTTTCTCTGTAGTCCACATGGAAAGGGAGGAACATCTGGGGAGGTCGTCGTTCTGGGATCACACACGCACACACACACACAAACACACACAAACACAGGTAGCGCACAAGTCATAGCATTTGGTAGCCGGGGAAAAGAGAGCAAACAGAGGCTAGAGGCACTTTACCTCCTAATTTTGTCTTTAGTTGCTCTTATATAGTTTCTATCTTTACTTCTATTGTTAATTTAGTTTTACATACCTCTCATTATTTATTTTTTACTTAAAAAGATGGATCTTTAAAGATGGACGACATGACAGCTACCCAAAAGTGAAGCCAACGCATCTCAACTCAATCGCCCCCTGGTGGCTGGCTGCAGTATCGGTCATAAACCCCGCCCCCTCCATGTTAGCGGATGGGACATGGGCCAAAATGAAAAATCAAAACACACGTCAAATAAAATTTTTTCCAAAGATGGTTTCTGTCATTTCAGGTCGTTCTTATCACGCTGATGTTTGTTCAAGTGTTTGTTTTTCTGATAAGTTTGATTTTAATTAGTTATTTAATGCTATAAAAAGGGGTGACGTCATGATTGACAACTCTGGCTCCAAATGACGTCACCAGATGGCTGTATCCGGGATATTTTGTCTTCATTTTTGTACAGTAGGAGGAAGACGTGTCGTCCATCTTTATATACAGTCTGTGGTCTGTACTTATTTCTGTCCTTGTCCTGCTGCAACAACCGAATTTCCCCTCTGGGTATCAATAAAGCCTTATCTTATCTTATCTTATCTTAATTTTTGGAATTTTCCCTGAACTTTGCTTTTATTTAAAGCGTCACCAGATAAATCTGTGGGGTCGTGAGATGATTAATGGGAGAGGAAATGTTTTGATACACAAATTTGTATACATTTCTTTTTTTACTTTTCTCTAATATTTGCTTTTTTGTGAAATATTAGAAAGTTTTGTACCTCGAACTGTTATTTAAATAAAACCATGTGAGACGTTTAAAGGAGGAAATGTCTGTTTCGTGGAACTGCTAACAACTCATAGAGATCTGACACATGACAAGGGGCCCCAACACACACTATTTTATAAGGGGACACAAGCCAAATAGATTGGGAACCACTGGTTTAATTTTTAACAATGTGTTGTATTTCATTTTTTAAGTTTGTCATATGCGTCTTTATGTAAATCTAATTTAAAGTAACTACAGCTGTCAAATAAATACAGTGGAGTAAAAAGTACCATATTTACACCTGAGTGGCATGAAATGGAAATACTCAAGTAAAGTACAAGTACCTCAAAACTGTACTTAAGTACAGTATATGAGTAAATTAACTTGAATATGAGGCACACACACACACACACATGCAGAGTTCAGTTCTGCATCAGTGGAAAAACTGATCACCCGCTGGCTGGAAAACGTACCCACCCCCACCTCAAGGGCCAAACCGAGGTCTCAGCACCAAGCTGGCTGATCCACTTGCTGCATCTCCTCCCTCATCTCCTCCCTCCTCTTCCCCACAGCGAGGCCTTCACTAAATAAAACACTAAAACCAAAGCTTGTTTTTTTTTTTCCCTTCTCTTTATTCGTTTGGCAGAAACAAATGGGAATAGATAGGACACTATCTGCGACTCGACAGCCTCCCTGAAACCAGACGTTACTAACAACAGCAATACTTCATGTATGTGTCCTCATCGCTCAGTCCAGTCCAGGTCTTTGTGCACAGATTGCTCACTTCACGTCTGGATTTCGCAAAATAGAGGACAAACAAAATGCACCGCAGAGCCTCCTTTGCTTGTCCTCGTGCAGTCTGCGTGAGTAATCACTTCCATCGATACATTTCAAGGGTCTGCAAACACATTAATCATTCAAATAACACACAGTACATTCTGTAAGCTTCAAAGGACATCCACTCTGATTCTGCGAGTAGTTTATTCTGACTGAGTAGTGGTTCCCTTGTTGAGTTAACACTCACACGTGGCAGACAGTTAACAGATCCAGGTTCGCTGGTTCGTGGCCTGGTGACAAAAACACCAGTGTTTTTAAAGGCAAGAGTGACATCATCAGCCCAGCGAGGATCAAGCCGACCATCATTCTGCGATCATTAACTATGTACAAAATATATATAATCACACTTATTTACAGAACGCGTGGCGACGAGACAAAGCCTCTCTCTGGGCGTCCACGTTTAACACAAATACAATAACAGACACAGCACCTCTAGTGGCAGAAAGACAAAGACACACACTGAGAAAAAAACTTGGCACTTGTAGATTTCTCCCACATAAACACAAAAAAAAAGTTTTAGTGGTAAACAATGCAGGAGGGCTGCATTTCACAGGCCAGCCTCATGAGAAAAGGCAGAAGGGCAGGTGTTGATTGTTATTGGCCTGTCTCTCCCTTCTTCTTCTTCTTCTTCTTCTTCTCTTTTCTCCCACAGGACAAAAGTATCTGGGCCTCAGAGGAGGCAGATGAGGCTCTTCCCCTCCTCGATCTCCTCCTGAACCTTGTCGCTGGAGGTGGCGATCTCGGCCTGCGCGGAGAAGACAGCGCAGATGAAGGTGAGCACGGTGCCGCCCATGGCCGTGTAGAAGGCCCAGCCCATGGAGCAGAGCCCGGCCCGGTACGGAGCCGCGTCGGGACCGCAGTACAGCTGGACCTTGTCTGAACCCCAGCCAGCAGGGTACAACATCAGACCCAGGATCAGAAACAGACCTGCGAGGAGGGAAACAGAGAGAGGGAACGTTAACTGATGGCAGTTTATTGAAATATAATATACACAGCAGCCCCTAGAGACCGCTGTGGTTATTACACCCCAAAATATGAGTTCATTCATGACCTTGGAAAGAAGAAATACTCAATATCCGCTTACTGGCTTTTTCCATTCATGGACCTGTTTGTCAAACATACCAGTGATTTTAAAGGTACCATGGGGAGTTTTCGACCGCTAGGTTGTAGGGCTGCTCTCTAAACGTCCATGATTCGAATCATCAGTTGAGAAGCTCCTGAGTCGACTCTCATGTTGTCAGTTTTGTTTTTTAGCTGCATTGAATAACTAAAACGTTGTGGGCAGAAG
Organism: Macquaria ambigua; assembly: GCA_008360985.2. Lineage (NCBI taxonomy): Eukaryota > Metazoa > Chordata > Actinopteri > Centrarchiformes > Percichthyidae > Macquaria > Macquaria ambigua. The sequence goes on along the minus strand of VMKM01000244.1, from coordinate 47,977 downwards.
CAGACAAGCCACCATTACTGCGGTGACTCTGTACACTGTAATGTATGTAAAGGATTTCACTGTTTAAGCACTTTTGCCAAGAAATCTGTCGCAGCAGATCCTGTAGAACTGGTTATACGTTGAAAATGTGCCATTAAAATAACGGTTATGATCCACCACCCTGCTGATCTCCTGCTAGCTTTGTATTACGTTTCCTGGAAGCCCAGAAGCTGTACGTTAATGTTAATTTTTTCCCCAAAGCCGGTGTCATAACCAATTTCAGACTAGTGCTTTAAGGCTGAATAACCTCCACGTTAGGAAGGGGGAGACTGCCGACCGATGATGATGATGATGACTGCAGCAAATTATCTTTGTGACCGCCACCATCGTCTGGTACGAAAAAAACATTTCCTGCCAAAAGTGCCGCCACGGCATTCAAAGCATCCCATCAGGGATCAGAAATGTCGCACCAGGCAGAAATGATTTCCTGACGACTGTCTGAAACGTGACTGAAACCTGTATATTTGGCTCACATGCCTGTCAGGTCAGTGCACAAACAGAGAGCAGAGAACAACAGGAAAAGGTAGCCGAAGGGTTTTCCCGCCTGCCCCAGTCACTCGCTGACCCTCCGGCATCCTGCGTCTCAGTGGAAGGATGGGGTCACTTCCTGTCTCACCGTGACCCACTTCTACTGCCGTGCTGACTTCCAACACCTTGACATTAATCCTGACACACTCTTCTTACAGATGCAGCTGATTGTTCGTCATCTAAAAACAACCTTCGTTCTTTAAGGTTTCCAGCCTCTCCTCCGCTCTGCACTTCCTCCAGTGGTAGTGGATCAGTCAGCTGTACGGTGGGGGGGGGCCATGGTTTCGTAAAAACAAGTGTGGAGGTGAAACTGTCTCGCTCTCCTTTCATTCTCTTCTAACCTCTCTCTCTCTCTCTGCTTCCTCTCTCTCTCCTCCCGTTCCCTCGCTCTTAAAGCGCCCAATATCGTATTAAACAAGGAAATGAAAACTAGGTCATAAATTCTTTCCACATGTTGAAGCATTGCCCTGACGTCCAGACCGGCTCCAGTGATGGATTGAAGGTATGGTTTTAATTCCCAACCCCACCCCTCTCTAAGCCCCCCCCCCCCTCCACACACACACACACACTCATTCCCAACCCCTCCACCCCCACCCCCCCTACAAGCTGGACCTTCTAACCTAAAATCCCGCTGCACTCCACCCTTCCAGCCTCACTATTCCCTCTGCGCTGGCTCTTGTCTCCGTTAACTTCCAAACTGTCAATTCTCCACCATCAATCCATTGCTGATAGCTGCCTCCCTGCCACCACCACCACCCCCTCCACTCTAACCTCTGCTCCCACAGCCTCCACCCTGTAATACAGCACAGCAGGTCTGCACTCTGCTCCAAGAAATCTGGCCACCCTTCTCCTTTCCAGGGGAAAAAAAAAAGAAGATCTGGGTTCACCCCCCTCTCTGGGATCCACATGAGGAGAAAATAAGGAGAAGTGACAGCGAGAGAGGGCAAAAGGAAATCTGTAATTTTCTTTGTTAATCGATTATCGTTTGGTCTGTAAGACAGTGAACAGTCTTAAAAATGTCTTGTTTTGTCCAAACAACAGTCCAAAACCCAAAGATATTCAATCAACTATAATGTTGAGACAAGGAAATATTCACATTAAAGAAGCTGAAGCCATCAAATGTTTGGCATTCTGACACTGTCACCATATAAAGTAATACTTTATCTCTTTGTTCCTTTCATGATCATGGCCTTTACACCTCCAGTGTACACACAGATATCCACTAAAAGCTATTAAATGCACGGGAATCCCATGTCCTACCAGACAGAGCCAGCAGTTCTGCTTTACTCTTTACGTGATATCTTATGTCAGAGTCATCATCACACAGTAATGATGCTTAAATTCCTTTTTAAGACGTTGTTTTGTTTCCCTCACTTCCAGCCTGGGGCTGAGTCACAGTCAACGGTTAAACCTGCTGAATGATGATGAGGTCTGTGACTCACGGCTGGAGGGAAAGTTTATGTTCGGCAATAAAAGTATTCGACAGCGAACGCACAAGAGTTGGAGACAGTTTTACGCACGAGTCTTTTTTGCCGTCTTGTCTCTAATCCTTTTCTGCTGAAGAGCGACGATGAGTGAGGAAGGCGTTTCAATAAATGTACGGAGAATTCACTTACAGGTAGTCTAACTAGTGTACAAGAAGTCTTTAGGGGCCCTCTGAATGCGCGCCTGCAGGATACAAAGCACACCCGACTGACCCGCAACAGAAGACTGTCTGTTTTAGCCATTCGATTACGTAAAGCAGAGGGAATGGATTTACCTTCAGCTGAAATCTTAAAACCACCTGAGCTTAAAACTGGCCCTCAGTTTAATGGCATCTGAGACACCGCGGCCATCAGAAAGTGTGTCATGGGGGACAAAAGAGTCTAAAGTAAAAAGTACAAGTGACATCAGTGTGTGTGAAGATTAGGTTAATGGGCTTTGGAGGTACTCCAGTGCAATGACGTGACCATCTCTGGCAACGGCATCACAATCTTCCCATCTGAGGTCAATCACTTCCCCAAACATCTGCCGTCTGGCTCCAGTTTTCTCATTACCGGAGGGTCGGCACGAATAGTGGAAATAGTGATTAGTAGAGTGAAGTCGGTGTGGTGGTGCTCGTGCTGGATATCAGGGAGAGTGATATCATTCACTGAAAAGACAACAGTCGAGCTGAAGACTCTCATGCGCGCCGACCGATTGACTGATGTTGGAAGAAGGACAAAGAAACTTCAGCAGTGACACTGTTAGATGTCAGACAGGCAGTGTGCTGGGTCTTATCTCTTCCTGCGGTTGAAATGAGTAAAGGGTTATCGGCCTTTAGATCCGCAGGCACGGAGGAAACCCTCCCGCCTCCTCAGCTGTTTGAAGCTCCTCTCGCCCCCTTTCCTCTTCCGCATCCTCATCCTCATCCTCTCCACAATGAGGAGACTCTGCATTTCCCCACTTTCATTACCTTAGTCATGTGTCCCACACTGCCAGTCCTTTATATAGATTGTAAATAGAGGTCTTTCAGGTTATGTAACACTATTGCTGTATTCAAAACTGCCTACTACAAACTTCAGACGAACGCAGTATGCAGTATATGCAGCATGTACTACATATGTATCACTTGTCAAATCGATTTATTTGGCAGAATGCTAGGCCAGGCTTAGCTGGTTTCCGGTTTTGGAAAGCAGAAGTAAACACTAGCATGGCTAATGGCAACAAAAGGGTCCGACTGCAGCACCTCAGACCTCCCTCTTCAGTTTATTAAACAGCACTTGTTGGAAAAGCTAGACGCTGGCGGCTAATGAGCTACTACAGGCAGTATGCAGTAAACTGCAAGCTAATGTTAGCCAACTCGCTAACCTCAATGGGAAATTAAAGTAGCAAGCTAATAGGCTAGCAGTCGGATCAGTAGTGTCCTTGCCTAACGAAAGTCGGAACAAACTTTTAAGTGAGGCCATGTAGATCTAATATGAGTGAAGATTTGTTCAGAAATGATTTTGGTGGACTGCTGAGGTTAATTAAGTGAAAGTGTAGGTAAAATTAATGGCAAACCACTGCCAGCGCTTTGCATTGTGGGACACAGTAGGCGAGGTAGACTGGTCAGATGCATAGTGGAGATTTTTTCTGAATCAGTACGACATCCGGGTATTTCTGGCACACTGCAGATTTTTGCTTTTGTTTGCATACTACATGCTACATTTTGGCCAAATCAGCACGTACTGCTAGTATAGTAGGCGGTTTCGAAAACAGCAATACCAACGGGTTCTGGTCGGGTTCGGTCACGTCTTACTTGACACGGCGCTTCCTGTTCAGTGCTGGGGTTTGTTATTTACGTGACAACGCATGAACGCAACACACAGGCCGTAAATGCACCAGAGATACAGTATTAAAGGGGCAGTTACTTCAGTATGAATGGTTCAACCCTACATTTAACTCATGCAGCTATAGTCAGATATGTGAGGAAAATGTAACAGAATAAAGGCAAAAACATCTATTGTGTCCAACATAAACATTCACATTAAGCTATTTCAGACTTATTGTGTAGAGAGAGCCTTCCAGTAGCCATTCATGATTCACTGTGGGTTTAAGCAGCACTCTCTCAGGTCAGCAGGCCTGCGCAGAGCTGGCGTTTACAGTTTGGCATGTCCTTCACCACCCGCCCACCTTTTTTCTGTTTGGGCCTGCACCAAATAAACAACCGTGGGGGAGGACAGCCATAATCACCAGAGAGCTGAGAGCTAAAGCATGTGAAAATAGAGGAGGTTCAGCGAGCATGATCTCATGGCCTCCTCCCTCCCATAATTCACCACACTGAGTCAAAGAGGCCTGAGATTTGGCCTCAAACACAACCATAGACACAGGATACACACCCTTCACTCACAAACAGAGATACGCATGCGTGTTCAACTCATTTTTAAGGCAAATCAAGAGTCACAAAAGCTCCAGCTGACTGGGTAAAAAAGTAAACACTGGGGTGGCAGTTGCTCCGTTTGACAACTCTGAGGGTGGAAACAAGCCGCCATGTGTTTTAAACTTCACAGAAGGCTCCACGAGAATCAAACACATCATTCTAGCAGTGGGAGTTGTGGTGCTCGTAATGAATGCGTTCAGCTGAAACTTTTCATTTACCTTGATGAACGGTGGACGCCACAGGAATGAAGAGAAACAATAAAGGTTAGATGGACTGAGTTAGCCTTGAGATTCCTCTGCTCTCTTTAGACCAGTGTACACAGGGAATTATGAAGAGCTAACTCAAAAGCAGCAAATACAATGACAGTATATCAAGTATATAAAGTAGTTTGCAATGTAGTATGGATATTGTTTTGACTTGGAGGTGTGTACTGACACTGTGGTTGTAGCCACACCCATAGGTGGGACTAAGGTGGGTTATGCTAGAAAATAACTAGTTTGTCAACGTGTTGTTCGACCACGTCGGAAATAAAAAGTATCTAGAGACGCAATAATCGTTTAAATATGGGGATCATGGTGCACGTTTTCAGACCGTCTCTCCTGCAGGACATTCACAGAGTTGCATTCTGTTGTACACATGGAAAGTGACAGAAATAACTGTGTAAAGAATGAAAAAAGAGAGCTAGAGAGAAAAGTGAATCACGGCGTGAGCATGTGGGATTAATGGTTTCGGAAAGTTACAGAAATCATCAGACGCAGCCACCCAATTCAGACGTCATAAAGGTGTAGGGTGGAGGGGATTTCTGAAGCTGTTCGACCATCCGACAAGCTGTTCTGATGAAGTATATTGCCACCTTAAGACTATTTGTTCAAGGACACAAACCTGAGTCTGTTTAATACCTAATAAGAGCCACACTGGCCTCGAAACTTACTTTTTCTAATGAAACAAAATATAAATTTTAAAGGGAGTGACAGGCAGTAATCACTCTTTAGATCGGTGATATGCACCAAAAAATGTATAAAAGTATATATCTCACCTGCGATCCCTTGCAGCAGTCCACACACGTTGAAGATGCTCTTCTTCATGATGCTTTGGAAGCACATGGTGAAGACCGAGATGAAGGCCACGGCACACAGCAGCAGGATCCCTGCCGCCAGGAAGATAGAAGTAGCCTGCCAGAACCCGCTGGCAATCTCCCCAAAGTGTATGGCGTACGGTCCGCACAGTATTCCACGCTGCAGGTGGGGCAGTTTTATACAGCGGCCGTAGATGCCTAAAGTGGGCCTGTAGGCCTCTCCGGCTGTGGTGGCCCCATGGGGGCCAAAGACGGCATCGGGAGTGCGGGGGAATCCCACCAGCCAGTCAGTGCTCATGAAGGCGATGAGCTCTCCGAACGCGGCCACAATACTCAGCAGAGTCCACAGCATGGAGCGGCAGGTGACAATGACATGGCACATGCTGACGGTGGCTGGAGTCTCCCTCTGTTCAGATTTCAACACTGCTGAGGGGTGCAGAGGCGGAGTGTGGGTCGGGGGCCCTCAAAAGACAGAGAACCGAGGTTGTGATCCTTCTCCGGCGGAGATGTGAAAGCGAATGAACACTCAACAGGAAGAAGTAGGTGACACTGCTGTACACAAAAGGTTCAAGTCAATGATTCACAGTCTGCTGCTTCCCTCTTTTTCTCTCTGCTTCTTTCACTTCTTATCTTTCTGCTGGTGTTGTTTCAGCACAGCTGTTGTTGCTCCTCCTTGGACTCTCCCTCCTTCAGTCGGCTCGGTCTTCAGACTCTTGTTCTGTCTGGTTTTTGGTGTCTACATTGTATTGAAGTTGTGTTCCCTGAGCCAGCCCGCTGGCGTCACATCAGACACACCTAAGACATAAAACAGAGAGACAGAACAACAGTGTGAGTGCTTTAATTGCACGTATAAAATGTAATTGCATGTATAAAAGACGCTCTAAGATGATCAGCAATTTTTGTTTCATTTGAGGAAGTGCAGCTATCCTGTTTCTCCCCTGTCAAGCAGAAGCAGAAGTGTGGAGGAGGAGCAGAGAGAGGAAGGGAGGCTTCTGGTGTAGATCTTCGGGAGAGGGTTTAATGAGTTGTGTGGGGACATGTTCATTTGAAGTGGGCCTCTTCTGTTTTCAGTGTGTTTACGTTTAAGGATTTGTGATCAGGGCACTCGTCGTGTTCTCTACTCCCAGTGGATCTTCATGACTGAGGCCGTAAAGATGAAAAACATTATGCATATCTGCCTTTATGTGTGTGTGTGGAGATGGGAGGGTTAAAATAGACGTGGAAACAGTGGAATGAGAAGCGGATGCAGACAGAGAGAAAAACAAGCCTGAGGCCTCTCATCAAGCAGCCCACACAGCTGACCTGGGGTCAGCCAATGATTGATAACACAATGGCCGTTCGGCTGTCACATGACTGCTGATAACCCAGTGACATCAACCCTGCTGCACTGCTGAGTCAGTGACACTACAATGAACATTCACTTTCGATCATGGCGTCCCTATCCTAGAGATTAAACAGTCAAACACTAATTCTATTTAAGTTATGAAAAGTTTGAGATCTGATCTATGAGAGACATTAACAAATTTGAGCGGAACATATATTAAAACACAGACGTTTGACTGCCAGAGATGATTAAAAGATGCTTATACTGTACAGGCCTTTGTGCTCATGTTATAAATACAACTCTGGGCCAAAGCTGACAGTTGTTTCTTTTCTTTGAGCCTCTTTTTTCTTTCTGCCCTGGTTTCCCTCCTGCCTCCTGGGAGTCTGTTAGTCATTCTCCGACCAGTGTTTGGCAGGGCAGAAAAAGGGAGCCGGGGGCCGCTGTTGACACGTGTGCCGCCCGCACTGTGAGGTTTCCATCCCTCGGCCCCCGTGGTGCCCTCACTGCGAGGGGTCGCGGGAGCCACGGCCGCCCCTTGTGGTCACATCCCAGCGAGTGTGTGAGTGAGTAAGAGCGTTACACAAACTTTGATCTTTGTCATCCTGTAGAGATATCAACAACAGTTCTCTTTTTTTTTTTCCAGCGGAGAAAATGACCCAGATCTGCGGTCTCTTTCAGGGTGGTGTGTGTATGTGCTAGCGCAGAGTTTGTTTGGACTGTGTAAAACAGATGAGATCATAAGAACAGGCACAGACAGCCTCTGTGGATTTGGACCAAAATTAATTTTATGAATCACAAGTGTTCTCATTGCCTCACCATGAACAGATGCAGGAACAGATGCAGACACACATTCACTAACTGAATTTTTTGAAAAACTCTTCCCACCCCCTCACAAAAACAAAAAAAGGCCGTTGACGTCAAAGGACCTCTGGGACTTTGACGTCAACGGCCTTTTTTTGAGACTGATGGCCTTTTTTTGAGACTGATGTTTGACGTTAGGATTTAAGACAAACGGGCAGTCCAAAGTTTTAGGGTCAAACATTTGCCGGCCAGTTGCGAAGGCTAACTCCTCACTGACGGGAATATTGTTGGAAAACATTTCGGAGCTGAAACAATTCGAACCAGCTGGGGAGATACGGAGCTTTGAAGACCTGCACACTTAACCTTTGACCTGGCTTGGCTGCAGTATGTTTGCATCACGTGCCTGTTGGTTGCACAGTACCTACAAGTGGGTCTCAGTTCATCTAAAGCTGTCTTGAATGTGGGTTAGCAGATCTAAAACAAGTCTGGGCAAGTCTGGTTCTATTAATGTACCTGGTATTTGTCACAACATATGCCCAGACGTCTGCTCACTGTTCCCAGACGGACAGATTTTGAGCAGTTATCGTGAACAGAAGTTTCCCAAGATAGAGTCAGGCATGGTTGTCTGTATATGTGAGGCTCCAGGTGGATTTATGATGTCCTTTATACTCCCTGAGTAACCAGGGGGGGAGACCCAGGATTATTTGAGGCTCAGTTTACATACACAGAAAACTTTACGGCCCTCAGACTGCATCCCACCACCCCGTTGACCCCCAACACTAATCCGCATGAGAGCACACACTTACAAGACTCCCTGCCATCTGACACATGCTCCCCCCAAAATGTAAGCTAGTAGCCCACGGAGTGAAAAGAAGGGACTGATGAAGAGGGTCTGATGGCGCTAGATGAAAAGTGAAGGGATCACCAGAGTTATTACAATTCATCCCGAGGGCAAAATGAATGTTTGAACCAAATTTTTATGGCGATCCAGTCAATAGTTGTGTAGACCATTCACACAAAACCTCAAGGTGGCGCTGAAGGAAAGGTCAGGGGATCACCAAAGTCATTAGTCCTAAACCTCTGGGAACCATGAATATCTGCACCACATTTCATGGCAATCCATCAAATAACTGTTGAGATATTTCAGTCTAGATCAAAGTGTTGGACCAACCAACCAATCGACCAACATTGCCATCCCTACAGCCACTTGCTACTACTACGGCTAAAGTCCACAACTGCTGTTCAAAGTGTCCACTCAGCCTTTCTCTTATCACAACAACAAAACAGCAGGAAACGCCTTTCCACGCTGCCACTGACAGGAAACAATCTACATATCTATGGACATGCCACAACTAGAGTAACACATCACCATGGAGAGTGTTTGTTTAGAGCTGGATGAGGGGTTTTGGGGAGAGTTTATGGAGGGTCTACATGCTGAGAGGGTAGAGCGCTAGAAAACACCGGATAAGCTTCTACAACCTGTTACGAAGCTGTCAGGAACTGTGAAGCATCTGCAACTCAGCGGCATCATTCTGTTAAATATTAACCAACTCAGAAATATGCAGCTTCTTTTTTTTTTTTTTGCATTTTCAGCCCACACCTCTCTCGCCTTATGTGACCCCCAACGGCAAAGCAATTTTAAAACAAAGGGAGTGCTTATAATCTGTGAGGATCTGTTTGAATGAAAAGCCCCTGCAGCTACTGAAAGGGAATGCAGGAGATGATTGGTCACAGAGAACCTCAAATACTAGTCCGGTCACACTTTCTTGTCTAGTAACGGCTCAAAATGTCAAATACAACAAAGCACAGACTAGTAGTTTTTCTTACTATGGGCATCCATCTGCTTTTGCATTATTTCAAAGCTCTTGTGTAGGTGTTAGAGGACAGAATAAGTCTTGGCCTTGTCATTATTTAAGGAGAATTTCAGACTCTAATAGTAATAATAGCAGGCATAAACAAAAGAGTCCATAGTCAGGTTTTCCACAGCAAAGGAGCCGGTCTTTCCCAACACATCTGCTCAGCATCCTGGAGCTCTGTGATTCAGACCTAAAACATAATATTTATATCCTATTACATCAGCCAGGAACCCAGCTGATGAGTAAGTGTCCACCCAGGGAGTCACCTCAGTAGGTTAAATGGGAAATTAATGCAGGACAATTAAGAAAAAGTAAGACAATAGACCAACCTGTCTCCATTGGTCTGTGGATAGTCCAGCTCTCCTGGAGATGTGGCTTCTCTGCCCTGACTCTCCTCTCCTCTGCTCACACACTTTAATGCCTCTCTCTCTCTCAGACTCAGACACCCGGACCCTCCCCACGTCCCTCCTCCCTGGACCGCCACGTCTCCTCCGATTGGCTAGGCTGATGCTGGAGCCACACTTCTTGAGAGAGTCCACATGGTGGCCATATTTCAGTGCTGAATCTGGGTTAAAATAACAAGAGCTGGAGCTGCAGAGGGTCTCTCTCTCTCTCTCTCTGTCTCAGTTTCTCTCACCTCCTCGCTCTGTTTTCGTTGCTCTCTGCACCCTTTCAATCAGCCAAGGCCAACATCTTATTATCAGCCTCAATGACAATTGCATTTTCACTTCCTCTACAAAAAACAAGTGAACCTCAAGTGTACACTATTAAGTATACTTCTGTGAATAAGTATACTTGTGATACTGTTGCATAAAGTATTGAAATATACTTGTAAGTGGACTAGTTTAATACTTATTCACTACTTCATGCTACAGAAGTACTTTACCGTTATGTGTCATTTTGTTCTTAAAGTATACTTAAAGCGGCCTGCAAAACAGTAAAAGTGTACTATTGCTATTGTTATTATGAGGTACGACTACTGTGCAGTTTAAGTGTTACTCTGTGTTTAAAGCAGTAGTAGAAAGTAATTTAAGTAAGTACATTTACTCAAGTACTGTACTTAAGTTCAAATTTGAGGTACTGTACTTGAGTATTTCTATTTTCTGCTACTTTATACTTCTACTTAACTACATTTCAGAAGCAAATATTGTACTTTTTACTCCACAACATTTATTTGATACCTTTAGTTATTAGTTACTTTGCAGATTCAGATTAATAATACAACATATAATCAACAAATAAATTATGATGTATTAATATGGATAAAGATAAGAACATTAGTGACATACACGTTAACGCATCAATGATTATACTTTTTGTACTTTAAGTATATTTGATGCTAATACTTTTGTACTTTAACTTAAATACAATGTTGAATGCAGGACTTTTACTTGTAGCAGAGTATTTCTACAGTGTAGTATTGCTACCTTTGGTACTTCTTCCACCACTGGTTTAAAGTATATTTCAAAGTGAATTTGCAAGTGCTAGTACACTGTTTCTGTGTTATTTTGAACATGGAGTACACTTAAAGTACACTGCTAGTTTAACATCATAGTATTATTTTTGTACTTTAAAGTGTGCTTAAAGAAAACACAAAAGTGCATGGGTAGTACACAACTAGTTTACTTCTACTGTGTAGTCTGAACTGACAGTCAGTACACTACAAGCTACTGTTATTCTTTAGTTTGTACGTAAAGTTTACTTAAGGTTAGCGCAATAAAACTGGCACACTCACAGACACAAAGCTCGTCTAGCTGCTCCCACGAATAACCAATACATGAACCACATCACACACAGATTCAGTTACATCCTTCCTCAGTCAACAACAAATATCTGATGCCAGATTAGATATCTGCCTGGATGCCCAGTTAACTGACTGATGGAGCAGATGGTTCACTGTCTGACTAATGGATTACCTTCCTGGCTGATGGGAGCAAAGTGTCCCAGGATTGCTTACAGCAGCACTGGGTGCATTCAGCCAACACTGCAGTCGGCCACAGCGCTCATCTGACTTTTGTGTTCACTCACACAGGGGAGGCAAATGAGTTCCATATGAAGATGGAAAAAGGGGCCGACTCAAACAGGAAGAGAAGCCGATAGGCCAGGGACTTGAAGGCAGCGTGGAAAGCCTGAGGAAGAGGCCTTTTCTTATCAGTTTGAATGGAAGTGAGGCCATAACAGTTCAAAAATAGTTCCTTTTAACCCAGATGCATATATCCTGAACCTAATTAAACCTCTCCTTTGACCCATTTCCAATAAATCCTGGTGACCCATCCTCACCCTGTGGTTGTGAATTGGATGGGAAGAGGTTAATGGGCAATTTTAAAGCCACACAAAGTCTCCCTAAAATGTCTGGAATATCACAAAAATGCCTTTTGTCAGCAAAACAACAAGTGACCGTCTGCTGAACCCCATCCCCCTTAGGTGCTGTTGTCAAGCTTTCCTTTCTCGCACAGCACACATACAGTTTACAACTCGAAATTCACAGTACACTTTTTAAACAATGGCTTCTTACTTCAGACAGAGGTAGACAAAAGTAGGCTTCCCATTTTGAGACAGCAACTGCCAATTTTGCCGGCCGAACTGTCACTGGCAGATTTTATCAGCTGGAGCTAGCTAGCTAAATAAGCTAAAGTTAGCGTCATGAGCTGGTTGGAAAAAAAGTCTCTGTCTCACTTTTAAATATTTCCAGCTGACTTGTTTTAAAAAAAGAATCTTTTAAAAGGGGTCTTAAATATCCAATTCATGGCTACATACATGATAATGTGCTAAAAGACTGAGGCTAACGCTAAGAGGTCACAAGCAAAAAGCTAGCATGCTCACCAGTTGATGATCTGTGTAGAAGACATAAATAAAGAAACAGCTTTATTCTTGTATTGCAGTTTAGAACAAGTTAGTCCTGTTTTCTTTTAAGTATGATGAGGCAAAATGTAAGATGAGAGTGATTTCCATCCAACATAAGCCTGTTTGGCTGCTATTAGCTTACATACGTGTTTGTATTTTCAAACAGTATGTTTTCACCCTCAACGTTATAAGAATAAACTCTTTTAGGATGAGGACTAAACAATGTGTTTGGTAAACGCAACACTATCTCGGGTAACGCTGCTGGGGTTGTTGGAGTGTGTAAACGTCCCCTAATCCAATAAAGAGCAGGCCAAACATTAGCTAACATTAGCTTAAACTCTGATAGTAGCATCCAGGACCATGAACAGGGCTTTTTTCTTAATGTAAACTGTAGCCTAGTTAGTTAATGATAGGCTTCTCTGCTTTGGTTGTAATGCTCAGTTACTACTGTAAATACTAAGCTAGTTAGCCTGGCATGCTAATGTTTGCAGCTTACTTTAAAGCAGATAAACACACTGTTTTTTCTTTTGGTTGTGGAAAGGCCATAAAAAAGACACCACCCTCCAAAGTGTACAGATACCGAATTTCGATATTACTAGAGGTCTGCTTCAACATGTTTCAAAATCCAAAGATGGACACACCTGCTGTACCTAGTTACTAGCTAGTAGTTGTCACTGGCGAACAGTAAACTGCTTCTAAAACACCTGAGTTGACTACGCTTCCTGTTTACATTTTCAGCCCTATCAGTAGCCAAGCTGACTGTGAGCGGTCCTAGTTCTCACATATCATGTTTTGGATTCGGAGATACAGATCAGGCAGAGACGGACTGCATATCGTCTTACAGACTAATGGAAAGCCGGCGGTGCTGCACGAAGATGCTCCGGAAAATTTCTCCTGGCAGCCTCGGGAGCTCGGACACAGCGCAGGCCCTCACATCAAAGACCAGAGGATCAGAAGAGACAGCGGAGAAAGATCCTCAGCAGTCATTAATTGTATAGCAGCACATCTGCACACATGTACCCACTAGACACATGCCAGGCGAAATCATTATTCATACAGATTCGACAGAGCGCTCGGCAGAGTCTGGCTGTGGGCTTGCTGGTAATTCATCTTTCCGTGTCAGAGTGATCAATAGTGTCTCGTAGATCTAAAGAAAGTGTGAAGCAAATCAGGGTGTCAACTGATAACAGTCAGATAACAGGTTGGGCAAAAGTAATCCACTTGACAATTTAGCTAAGATATGGATGAAGGTGTTTCATGGAGCGGCCTAAACATGAAAATCTTGTTGTTTTCTTACTTTCTTTCAAACTCCTCGTTTCAATAACATATATTTTCAATTAAAAGGCCCTTAAAATGTATTTTCTCAATCACCCTTGATGGCGTCCTACATGAAGACACTCTTATTTGTTTACTTCACATTAATCAATTAATCATTTAGTCTATAAAATGTCAAAAAGTAGTAAAAAACCCAACCAAAGTCCAAGATAACTTTGAAAAGCAGCAAATCCTCACATTTGAGAAGCTGGAACCGAAATATTTTTGCTTGAAAAATGACTGAAATGATTAACTTTCTTTTTTGACCGACTAATCAATTAATTGACTAATCGTTGCAGCTCTACTTCATGCGAAAGAAGTAGCCTTGTTGGAAAAAAGGTGATGTCCTCTATTTCCACCAACCAATCAGATTTTAACAATTATAGGAAGCAGAATCGAGTGACACTTTGTTGGGTCGGTGCTTTGGTTGTCACATCTGATCAAACAAAACTGACACAGTCCTGAAGAAGCAGATTTGATTGTTAAAACTGTTATTAATTTATAACGGATTTCTCCTAATTTCAACTTTGGTTGTTGCTTATTTATCCATAAATAATCAAAGCTGCACTAATCTATATTTTTGTGTGAACAATGGATCAAATGACTACGAGTAATGTGAAAGGTGTCGCTTGTAGCGGCAAACGCACAGAGAATTATCACCCGACTCTTCAGTTCCCTTTTAGCATCTTTCAGCTCATTGTTTTGGTTTTACTGCCCACAACTTTACTGTTTTGGTTTCAGTCTCCCTGCTCTCCTTAAAACTCTTTTCCAGCAGCAGCAGGCGGCCATTTTCAAAGAAATATTTCTAAAACCCAAACATAGACTACCTGCTCAGCACCAAACAGCAGACAGACAAAGTTAGCAACTAGCTGGTGAACATAGTGGAGCATTTAGCAGCTAAAGAGCCAGATATTTTCCTCAGGAGTTGGTAGAGATGAAAACAGAGCTAACTGTTCTGTTCGCCATAACAACTGTATAACGTGATAATATGTCAGTGTTGTGTTTACTGCTTGTTCCACTGCCAAGTGACTAAAAAATCAATTAATGCTGCTCTAATGTTTCCAGGTGCTTTAAGATATTTTCCATTTTGTCTCTGTATTGATAACTCATATTTATCTATGCCACAGATATATAGAGACAAGCAGCCTACACCAAAGATCATTTACATTATCACCATTTACAGATTTCGGATTACAGTGGGGAAACGGTGCATACAATACTGACAGTATCTGGAAGAAAGAAGTAGTTCCTTCAGGAGTTTATAAACCTTTCTAAAACAAAGTTTTGAACATCACAACAATGCAAACAGTAAAGCTAATGTGTCTGTACACCTGTGACCTGGAAATTCGGAGTCAGGAAGGAACTGATTTCATACTACAGAAACCAAATGCTTGATGTTGGCTCGTGATTCATCCGGACGTGCCTCGGATATCTCAATGAGGTTTTTATCTCCACGTGTTTTCAATCGGAGCTGCGCCTGCACATGGTTACGTCACTCCCACCACCATCCAGCCACCCTGAAGAGGCTAAGCAGGGTTCACTTTTAAAAGCCGCCGTGGAAAGAGATGGAAGCGACAGACGGACAGATGGAATATTTGGCTCTGACGAGAGCTTATGGAGTTTCCAGTTGAGGCAAATGACAGCTCACTGTGTGGTGAAATCAAACGCAGATTACTAGTCAAACTCTTTAGAGTACAAAACAAATGTCTTGACAAGGAGAGGATCTGACTGCATACCTGATGGTAGCATATGGATGTAAACAGTATACCCTTCCCGTTTTAACTTAAATATGTCCGGCATTCCTCTTCACCCAACAAAAAAGCTCAGCATCTGTGCAGTCTGAAAGCAGATCTGGAGTGTCAAACGGATGTATGGGAGTCTCCGCTGCTATACATTTGCTTCTTCGTGCAAATCAGAGAAGTCTGAGCTCAGTTTGAATCCCACAGAGGGAGCAGCTACGACCATCTGGCCACTTCAAGGCCACGGCTGCGTAAAGGCCCATCAACAGGCACATGGAGACAGATGTTTAACATGCACACACTGGGGAAGGGCCTACTGAGCACCATATATATTTTAACCCAAAGCCTGGGTAGGGCTGGGTGTTGCTTGAAATTTCTTTGAAATTAGTTTCTGCATCAAAATACTACTTTTTCAAGACCTTACTTCCAGAAATATTAACATGTTTCCTATAAAAAAGCCAAAACAAGAACTTTGCCCAAATAAAACTTCAGCCAAATTTTGATTTAAATCAGGAACCCTTTGAAGAAAGATGAGAAGAGTATGAATCTGACCAAAAATTCTGTGCCAGCTTGTTTTCAATACCCCGTGCTACAGATACATTTAGGTCAGTGCCAAAAATGCATTATGGTTGGATACTTGGCCCTTGTTATACCCTGTACCATCTCCTGTCATGATTTTAACATAAACGTTGAAGGCATTAAACGTAACTTGCTGACAGGAACACATTGCATTGGTAAGCTGCATAAAATGTTTTCTGCCATAGCGTATCTTCACTGACAACCTCAACATCTTATTCATATATCTGACACCGATCCATTTATATAATACGGCAGCTGAGGTCAGGAGACAGATACATTTCCCCAGCGAAGGTCACGCCACATCATTTTTATCCATTATGCTCGTTAACGGTGGTTGTGGTTCAGCGTATCTCAGTGTGGGAGAGTTATCTCTGAGGCGCATTTGCAAATTTATGAAGTTGCTGGGGAGTACCGCTGGAGCATAAACACACGGATGTGTTGAAGGTGAGGAAATCCCAACGCTGAGCTCCGGGGGAAGCAAGACGGGAGCGTGGGAAAGAGAGAAGGAGGGAAAAGGAATAATGGTGCAGAGACCTGAGTGTTGAACAGATCCCACAGCTTGTGGTCAGTAGGGAGTATACCTGCGAGAGGTGTGCAGCTAACATGTCGGTCGCAGAGGCACCGAGGACTTAAAACACCTCCGACTGAGAGGAAAAGTCTGAGAAACAAGCGGTATGCGGGGAAAAAGAAAACAATATCACCTATCCCAAGAGTCTTTTTTAGTCCAAATACATACATAGAACATAATAAAAACACAGCATAGCAGTGCACACATGAACACATGTGGACCTGAGCACGCAAAACATGCACACCTCTATTTGATCCCAGCGTGAGTGGTCAACCATTTCCCCCTGGAAACATCTGTTTATACAATCTGACTGACTCTGTGTCAGTTTGTTTTTAGTGGTGAGGTGGAGCAGGAGTCCCTCCAGAAGGAGGGACGGGGTAATTCTTCAGCTGTGCCCCTGAGGAGGAAGACGGAGGTCAACAATCCCTCATCTTCTTATATTGACCATAACAGCCCTCGCATGGCGAGCTCACGCCACGAGGGTTAAGAGGGTGATGGAAAACAGAGACCATCTGACATATCACAGTCTGGCCTCAAAGTGGGTGGCCGACCGGACCAACACAGACGGGGAGGGGCTCACTGGATAGGCATCTTGTGAAAAGATTGTTCTGTGCTGTTTGCCACAAAAGAGAGTTGTTTTTTTGTTTTTTGTCCCTGGTCTGACTCCATCTGTACGGCATCTCTGAGCAGTTAAATGTCAGCTGGTGCTGTTTGAGCTGAGGATTAAAGAGTCTGAGGAGCAGCAACAAAACAGAGATAACATCCATCACAATGGCACAGTGCTTCTCAAAGAGCGATAACAACAGGGCAACAATCACTAGTGTTTGTTGTGTGAAAACCAAAACAGATAAAAACGGTTGCTGTGTGACCTGACAAGCTGTACTTCTAACTTGGGAACAACATTTTTCCTTTTCCTTTGGTCCAGACTGAACTACAGGATGGATCACCATAAAATTTGGTACAAACATTCTTGTTCCCCTCAGGATGAATTGTTATATGTTTGATGATCCTTTTACTTTTTTGCCACCATCATAAGGCCAAATCTTTAATTTGCCCAAAACTTTAGTTTGTGACAAATTTGTGTTTAGTGCAAATTAGCTAATGTTGTCGATGATGCTAACACTCTAAACTAAGATGGGTGAACATGGTCAATTTTATCTGCTAAACGTCAGCATGTTAGCATTAACATTGTGAGCATGTTAGCATACTGATGTTAGCATTTAGCTCAAAGCTACACTGTGCCTAAATACAGTCTCAAAGAGCTGCTAGCATGGTTGTAGACTCTTTATAATTGTTAAGAAACATATTTACCTGTTTAATCTCATATTACTGTTGATCATATTTTTAAACATCCTTCCATGCAGCACTTGATTTACATGAATTTGAATAAAGTATGAATATCAACTTCCAGATATTTGAAATTTGCTGGAGGATAACTTTTTTTAAGGAATAGTTTGAGAAATACACCTTTTTTTGTCATCTTTCTTCATGAAATTAATCAATAAAAAATGAAAATATTCAACAAGATGAAATATCACTTAGGGGCAACATTTTTCACACCTATTTCCTCTGACTGCTGACGCCTGACTGCTGATGGACTGAGGAGCCCTGAGGAGCCCCAGCACTTCTCCGCTGTTTCCCACTGTGCAGAGCTTGGGGCCCTCAGGCCTAACACTGTCTCCATTATGCTTAACCATTTCCAGCCCCACCTTAGCCCTGCAAACAGCCCCAGGGACCATAAACACAGGGGGTTGCAGGAGAAAAGTCCTTCCACTTCAAATCGCCATGCTTCTGTTTTCCGTGCCAGACTCAGGAAATCAGTCACTCTGCTGAGCTGGCTGGATGGTATTTGGCCCCTCTTCTCTTGGGGGGTTTAAAGGCATTGTTCTCACTGTGTTTTGTGCTTGGGATGAGTGCAGTTTAATCCTAACTTCCCTGTGGATCTGACACAAACTCCCCTGCAAACTGAGACCTCGCTGGCTGCTTTATCCAAACGCCCCTGGGGGCAGAGCCATAGCTTGTTGTGGGCACTCCGAGCTAAAACCTGATACCCTGCTCAAAATCAAAAGCAAGCAGCGCCGAGGAACATTGGCACCGGACCATCTCGAGTTTCAGATAATAAAAGTATCAAGTGATATCATCCCCCTGCTCTCAGGCTCTTGGCAAATCGCGTTAACGGCGTGCGTAGGAGGCGAGGAGGCGAGGGATGGAGACAAATGAGGGGAGAAGCCGAGTGAAAAGTAGACGCTGAGGACAAAACGAAGAGGTGGGAAGCTGAGAAATGAAGAAGCGTGTTGCTATTGTCAGACCGGTTTCGGGGGGGGAGTAAAGTGAGATGTGTAAGCGCTTTCACTTGCGGACAAAGAGATGAGTGTTGAAGAGTCGCACTTTTCTTATAAAAACCTCACAAAACCGGACACCACCGCGGTATCCTGCAGACACAATAGGAAAAATATGTCTGAATTAGAGCTGACATGGCAGGATACATAAAAACTGTCATGTCTTATATTTCCAGAATAAATGAGCAGAGACATCCTCGGATAACAGCTGAGGTTTTTCACCAAACTTCCTGATGAGAAGTAAGAGTGGTGTTTGAACTTTAGTGATTTAATTCAAAGTGGCAGCCTGTTCCCATTGATGCGTACAGTATAGAGCGTGAAAACAAAGGAGGTCCAGTCAAAAACAAGTGTGAGATAACAGGAAGTGGACCGCTGACATGAAGTCTCCCTATCTTAGGAGCAAAGTGACAAACGATTATTCTGTTTATTATCTCAGAGGGGGCTTTCCACTTTGAAATGACCTTCACAGGTGGTCCCAGCTCATTATCTCTCACTCCGTTGTTTTCCTCCATATTGGAAAAACATGCCCCCAACCCCCACAACACCCCCAACTTCCTACTTCAGATAAATATACCCGGCAGATTTCAATAGTCAGCGTGGCAGACAATGAAAATACAGCATGAACTTGTTAAAGATGCCGTTTCCCCGTCAGTATGACTAAAGGTTCATGCTACAGCGCGCTGACACCGCGGCAGCTGTACAGATCATTTAAAGCAGCGGTTTGCAAGATGATTCACAGAAAATATGCACATGTATATTTATAGCTGCCTGTTTTATCAGAAACACCTCTCTTACTATAATGCAATACAATTCATCAGCACTTTAAATGAGAGCCTTAAATTAAACCAAAACTTCTCTAAACGGTTTAAATAAAAACACTATCACCTTCATGAAAGTTGGATTTATTGCAGGGCCGTTGTATTAGAGTGCATTAGTTTTAGCTAGCTGTACCTAATAAACTGGAAAATGAGTGTATATCGCTACTACTGGATAATTTCACCTCCACAGACCTTTAGATTTATCCAAATAAATTAATCTGACAAGAAAAAATGACTCTTTGGCTAACTGTTCACAACTTGTGTGATATGTGCAACATGTGACGAGAGGCTGCAAACTCACATTACTGTGTTTTAAGGTATCGGAAGCCAAAATGGTTTGAGAACCACTGATTTAAAGCTTCAGGTTTCAAAACTTCAGTATTTCTCTTTAACGTTAAATATATGCGACTAAATACAGAGTTTAAAGTTCCGATAAAAACATCCTTAGATATTATTCATTAACACTCAAAACCTCAGCTAATTATCAGCTAATCATCAGGACTGTGTGGATGTGGATTGATCAGATTTGGTTAACAACAACTCCATAACCGTACGTATGCGGGCTCAGTTAAAAGAAAACACCTTTTTTTCGTGAAATAACCAAAACTGTTCACAGATGACTTTGTGTTCATGTAGGAAGAAACTGCTCACAGTAAGAAGCTGACTGAGAAAAAAAAAAGGTTTCCAGGGCCCTTAAAGGAGTGACGTTAGATAACACCTGCCCGGAACAATAGGGGCCATGGGAACAGCTTGTATTTCCACTAGAAACAGGCAGGTGCCAGGAACCCCAATAATATCATAACAAGAAAAGCAGGAAACCATGTATTCTGTTTGTTTTGTTAGTCTGCACAACTCCAAAGGGTCTCACATCTCCTGAGGACACTGGAGTCACATGTCAGTGGACTAAAGAGTATAGATGAAATTAAAAGACAAATACACATAGACCTTAAAAACACCAACCTCTTGTGTGGAATCTGGTGGCGGACGCAGAGAGAAATCTTCAGTTAAAATCCAAATGATGGAAGAGTCCTCTCGCTCAACTCTTCACAGCCTGTAGAGACAGCATGAACAATGCAACGATGAGTCCAAATCACAAAACCACATCACCTCCAGAGAGCAACAGTTCAGTCATAGTTGGCTCCACGACTAAATGAGCATCATTTTCGCTCCGCTCGTTGGTATTTTCCATCTAAACCTGAGACAGACGAGCAACTGCACCTGGAGAAAGCTTTTAAACTGTTTCACATGTTCGTAAAAAAGAAAGAAAAGCCAAAAGGGAGAGACGCTGATGCCTGCATCCCTCATTTGACATGACGTGGGTCCCTGTGGCAAAGTTACATAATGTTTAGCACAACAAAACACATTGTGTGTGTGTGTATTATATAATCCAACCAAGTCACTAAGTGGGATAAGTCATAAGCCCCGTGTAAGAGGTGTTGTAAATTTTAAAATACCACGTCAACATCCCATTTTCCCACATCCTAATTTGAGCTCTAAACTCAGCACAGAAATACTGATATCAAAATACGAGTCCAGCTGGTTTAATAACTAACTTTAAGCTAACTTCAACTCAACACTTTATGTACAACACATGTAAAGCTTCAAACTAAAGACCTTTACACACCGGAGGCGCGTATTTTTTCTAACTGTTGTTTTTGTCATGGGTACTTTCACGCAGAACGCGAATATTGCGCACCGAAAAAGCAACATAATATTTTTTCGGAACAAGGTCCATTTTTCTGAGCTTTGGCACGGCGAATAAAGGCATCAACCAATCACGTTGTGCGGAACTGACGTCACGTCACAACTAATGACAATGGAGGAATAGGCTTTATATGAGTGCTCCAGTGTTGTAGAATGAGCTATCTTTCTATCACAAATTTGCATCACTACCGGTATCCGTAGGCGAGTATTTTGCATTTTTGTGTCGTTTATTCGTCACGTCCCCGCTGTGTTAAGGCCTTAACTTCAGCCTGGTGTTTGACTGTGACTGACTGAGCTTATTCCCACTTGTAAAAACTGAAAAGGCTCTGTGTGAGTTTTTATTTTTTTATTTACTAGATGATGGGCTAAACAGCTGCCTCATTCATCAAATAGGTGCCATTTGCTGTGTGATATATCCCCTCTGCTTTTTTCCCTAAAGGTTAAAGCTGCACAAGTCAATGTTTTTATATTATCATTGGATCAAATGTATAATGTGAAAGGAGTTGCTCATAGTGATAAACCCACAGAGATTTATCACCTGACTCTGACACAGTTCCCATCACCTATACAGAGCGTTTTAGCATCTTTCAGCATGTTGTTTTGGTTTTACGGCCCTCAGCTTTTACTGTTTTGGTTCACTCTCATTGATCTCATCATTTCCAGCTTTCCAGCTTGCCCCCAAAGTGGCCAAAAAAATCAATCATTGCTGCTTTAATCTTGCGTTTCATAAAAGTATAATAACATTCTCGTTTCAGGCGAGGCAGCCCGCCTCCGCTATAAACCCTGTAATAACAGAGTACTACTACAGATATTATTACTAAATCATCATGGTATCAATATATCCATGACGCAAGAGAGCAATCCTTCCTTCAGAGCTCACCAAGGAAAATAGGACCAATGACACTCATCAAACATCTTCCTGGTGTCAGCAGCAGATTCAGGTTCCTCTGCCCTCTTCATACTAATGGCACACATACATCAGGCTGTAGATAATTAACTAATGGCCAACTCTCTTCCCTTTTTTCTCTGCATTGTTGAGGCTTTTTAATGGATTCTGTCCAGAGAGAGCAGCACTCAGCTCGCTTAACTGTCAGGTCAATAGTCTGACTTCAATAGTCACAACATTAACAGGATTGCAGAGCTTTCCACTTTCTACTAACGGTGCACAAAATCTCTACTGTGGGATAAATGGACCAGATTAGATGATAACTGGTGGCTATAGATAGGAAGGAAGGAAGCTAAAGGTTGTACAGATAGATGGAAGACAGTGAAGGACACGGTTTCTGTGGCAACATTTGACTGACATTCACTTAATCTATCAATGGACTCCTCTGAGTGATTACAAGAGTGGCCTCAGGGGCACTTAGTGCTTTTTCAAACACACATATAGAAGGGTGGCTTCAAATGGCCGGTTCCATTTTGGATCCAAGTTGGTAAAATACCCAGATTTGTTTAGCTCCGTAAACAACAACTCCCTTATCGAATGTTTCCTTCACAATAAATAAGATAGACACTACAGGCATCTGCAAAAAAACAAAAATGGTTACGTATACGAACACATGCTAACTCACCGATATAGTTGTTAACAAGACTGACTGACCGCCTTAAACGTTCCAAAGTGTAGATACACTTCACCAAAATCGACGAAACAACAGCAAAATGCTTGAGGGTGGGTCCTCACGACAAAGGAGCTAATGACAAGTACCTTGCTTAAATGTTTATCTGCGATCCATCATGTTAAAGGAGGAACTTGTGGCATTTTTGATGAGTGCTACACTGTATTGGTGTTACACTGTATTCTGTGACCCGTCAGATTCTGTGACCTGTAGCAGTGTGACGGTTTCATCTTCAGACAGTGGTGGAAAGTAACTATGTAGATTTATTCAAGGACTGTACTTCAGTACAATTTTGAAGTACTTGTACTTTACTTGAGTAATTCCATTTTATGTTACTTTATACTTCTAGTCCACTACATTTCAGAGGGAAACTATTTACTCCACTACATTTATTTGATCAATTGAGTTACTTTACAGATTCAGATTATTAATACAAAATATTCAACAACATTTGATCAACAAATAAAATATGATACATTCTTACAGATTAAGCTACACCAGCAGTATATAAATGCAGGACTTTTACTTGTAACGGAGTACTTATACACTGTGGTATTGCTACTTTTACTTATGATCTGAGTACTTCTTCCAACACTACCTTCAGGTGACGTTAAGTGCATCATCGTGCGTGCAGAAAGGTCAGTGATTTATTTAGTTGATATTTGCAAATACTGACGTCGTTCTGAACCTGACCTGCCCTACAGCAGCAGGTGTGGACAAAAAAAACGCCTTTAAGGTCTGTCAAAACACCAACTGTATACTTTGTTTATATGTGAAATGATACTCTGATAAGGAAATATAACATAATCAAAGGTATAATCAACATTGGCATCAGGTTTATGAACAGTGGAAAAACAAGCGGTATTCTGCAACAAAAACTCTGGAATAAGCTTGAAATAATACACAATTTCCACAGAAGCTTCACTGAGATCACTACACCAATAAACAGCATACCAACCATACAGCAGGCCTCTAAATCAATGCTCGTTCACTGAATTAAATGTTCATACTTTTGTATTTTTGATCTTCATTCACCTGGGAAGATAAGATACTTGCTGTGGTTTGGTTTGATTGTTTGTAAATCATTTTGCATGATATTCAAATGAGGGTGAACCAGTTACAGGAGACATCTTATCACAACCAGTTTACACCCCTGACTCTCCACTTTTTCTCACACTGTGATCCGATCTGATGACGTAAGGCGGAGGAAAACAGGAACCTCAATTTTACAGATAAGTTCCACGAAATTCGTAATAACAGAGATAAGGGCAGGAACAATATAGATGTAACTTGTGAATGCAGAATAATACAATAATAGCACAGTATGTTCTCCTGCTCGCCATCAGCAGATTGATCTTCTGAGTTGAGTTTTGTCCTCAGGAGAACCTGAGTGTAAATTCTTGTTGGGCAGTTTCCAACTACAGAAGTGGATACACAAATTGAAGGGATTTTCCTTAAGCGTCACAATCCAGCTACTATTCTGGCACTTTAAAGTGCATTAAACTTGGGAATACCTCTCGGTTTAGGCAGTGTTAGATGCTGGTGTTTGGAGCTGAGCTGTTGAACCCTTCCACAGCTGGGGGCAGGCTATTATGTGGGGGCAGGGGGCGCATGTGTCTGTAGGTATGTTCACTGCAGCCAGGCCCACCACAAAAGGGTCTTTCTTATAGTATTTTAGGGCTTTTGGGAACAGGGGAGATGGATGGAAGGGACGTATGTGGGTTGTCAACATTTAAAGGAATGGTTTAACATCTGGGAACTACGCTTATTCGCTTTCTTGCTAAATATGATGCTAGAGACAGCAGGCGGTTTGCTTAGCTTAGCATAAAGACTTGAAGCAGGGGGAAACAGCTAGCCTGGCTCTGTCCAGCAAGCTCACTTATTAACATGTTATATCTCATTTGTTTAATCCATACAGTTGTGGGGATTGGGGGATTATGTGCCAGACTATTTCTTGGCATTACATGATAAAAAATTTAATATTTTAGGGTTTTGAACTGTCTTGTGCTCCAGGATATTATGATGGGCATTTTTCTTTGTATCTGATGTTTTATGGACCACACAATTAGAGAGAATATGATTGCATGGCAGGTTAAAACAATCGTTTATAATAATAGCTGCAGACCTACTTCTGTCAGAGCAAGGCTAGCTGTCTTTATGCTAAGCTAGGCTAACCTCCTGCTTAGCTGTAGCTTTATATTTAACAGACAGGTACGAGGGTGGTATTAGTCTTCCAGTCTAACTCTCAGCAAAAAACTAATTTAAACTGCTTTCCCAAAATGTCAAATTATTTTCTTTAATTGTTTTGGCAAATCGCAGATGCTGTCTAATCTAAATCAAAGGTTGACTCTATCAAGGCTGTGTCATCATCAAGCGCTAATATTGTATCTGGCAGCGAGAAAAGAGAAGAAGAAGACAACGAATCAGAAGCGTCCTCCATTGCCGTCGCCATCTGTTTAACATTCATTCCTCCAATCATGTCTTCTTCTCCTCGCTCTCTGGGCAGTAATGAGAGGCATGTGAGGCTGAGCAGAGAGCACTCTCATTAAAATAACCAGCTCAGGAGCCCCACATCCCTCAGGCTAACATACACAACACAGGTGCCAGTACCCCAGCTCCATTCACTCTCTAACACTAATCACTGTAATGCACTGCTTCTGCAAAGTGTTCAACAAGCGATTTTGGAGCAATCGCTGGAGGAGCCGTGAGCGCTGAAGCTGTGCAAACGCAGACAGATATCAGGCTCAAAAACAGAACAGACTGGTGCGCCTCACCTGGCTGGTCTCAGAGGTCAAATACTACCATGTTTATCTAAACTGTGTGTGAACAGTGACACACTGGATTTACAGTTGTTAACCACGTGGGAACATCTGCTTTTGGAGTTTACAGAAACACAATACATATTGCAAGTGTAAACTGGGTCATATAAGTCCCCTATCTTAAGACTGGAACTGAATGGGCATTGCAGCTGCTGCCTATTCATACAATACAAAACAGACTTGACCAACAATGACCTCATCATTGTGCTCAGCAGCCAGTGTGTGTGTGTGTGTGTGTCACTGGAACATTTTTATAGGACTAGCAAACTGTTGCTGCATCAGCACCACAGAAACCGCTCAGTGGCAGCGCAGTGGATTCAAAATCATACATGTGGGACATGAGGAATAATATTTTTTAGCACTGTTAAATTAAAAACAAGTGGCTGTTGATAATGATACTTCACTTTGTCATGTAAAATGTATGGAATGTACAAAATAAATGGTGAGACATAAAAAGCAATTATTGTTCTTGAGAATAATAAGCATTGTCTGTTCCCGCTCGGCTGGGCAGCTGTATTACATTTACCACACATTATTTTAGGAGCCAGCGCTGAGACAAGAGGGGCTTTGAAAGCCTTGCCAGGAGCTCTTCAAAGAGAAGAAGGAAAAACCGTTGGGTTTCTGGTGCCTGTGCAGCTTCCGCTTTGGGTTTGGGCGCGAGCTCGGCCTGTTGACGGCGACTGGGAAAGAAACAATGCATGTTTGACAGCCATGACGACTCTCGTAAAGATAGTTTATGTCCAACAGAGTTGAGAAGTGTGAGGGTTCGCTGGTTCTGTAAGTGTTTCTTTCCCCATTCTGTTTTCACATTTACATTTTTTCTTATAGAAACACGGGACTCTCATGATGTAATAATCCTATGAGTTTATGTTATGGCCACCAGTTTTAATTATTTAATCTTTGTTTCTGAGAAATCACGTTTTGTCCATTATTTTGGCATGGCAGACAGGTCTAAATACTACAAAACCCATGAGCTTCAGCTAACATTGACATGGAGAAGAAGCCAGTCAGAGGCGCGAATCAGAGCGGTAGCAAATTAAAAACACTTAGTGGTAGTTGAGAACAAAACACGGTGCCATAGTTGCTGAATTCACCCATAACTGACCCAGAATTTAAAAGTAAATTGACTTTAAAGCTCGGTGATTGGATGTTTCTTGCTCAAATGCACTTTAGGGAGTTTTTATGTACACAGGCTTGTACCTTCGAGTTTTTTTTAACACAAAAGCAGATATTTTCGAATTAATATTTTGTACTGATGATTTAACTGGGAGAGTTTCATGTCGATACGAGCCGTAGAAGTGCTCCAATTGTGAGTCGCGTAAAACATTGTCTATGGGAAAAACGAATGGGACAGAGCAACCCTGCTGCTAAGACAGGCCTTGTAGGTAACGCTCAGTTACTAGTGTAGGTAGTAAGCTAGTTACCTGCACATGCTAACGGTAACAATGTTTGAGGTAGGGGTCATCATTGAGGTCTCTCTATAAGGTAAAAGACAGGTCTTGTAAGTAACACTCAGTTACTAGTGTAGATAGTAAGCTAGTTAGCCAGACATGCTAACGGTAACAATGTTTGTTACCAAATGGTCAATTAATGTGCATGCTGAACACCAGACTGTCAATTTACATTTCAGCAGTAAATTCACAGAGAAACAAAGATTTTACTTCTGATATGTTCTTTAAAATGATAATCTGTACATGAAAATCGATCCTCAGCGACATTAGGCCCCTTTTCCGATGACACCACACCACTAACGCCCAGCTCTATCTCCTCAGTTAGCACCTAATTCCCTTTGACACAAACACACACCCCTTTCCACCTCCACAAAAAAACACTTAACACTGCAGCACAATCCATTACAAATGGACTCTGTAAAGTAAAAACACACCTTGTGTTTTGCTCCCTCAGGCGCACACTGATTGCACACTCTGCACTAATGCAATGATTATCCACACTCTATCCAATTTCCTTGTGTGTGTGTGTGTGTGTGTGTGTGTGCCTACATGCATGCATGTGTGTGTATGTGTCCTGCCTGTAAACCACAGACCCCACACAGCACACACAGATGACATCACCTTGCAGTGATTAGTCTGTTAGCTCAATGTTAAACACAACAGATGGCTGCATCATTCAGCGAGGCTGGTTTATAATTCTTATTAAAGATAAAGTGCTTTTAAGACCAGATATGGAATCAAAGAGGAAGAGGAGACTAAAAAATAATGACTTTTAAGTGAGTTTTAGTCTTCTTCGTTCAGATGTGGTGAAGTCATCATTGACGTCTCTCTATATGATAAAAGACAGGTGTATTAAGTGCTCTTTAATGTGGATAGGAGGGTAATTTCTCTGGATTGGATGCGAGCCAAGTCTCTCCCAGACATGATGACAGACATAATGGGCAAAGGGGTTTCACGTGAGTTTACACACACACACACACACACACACACACACACACACACACACACACACACACACACACACCTCCTTTCAGGACTGTACATGTGCTTCAGCCTCGCTAATGCTCGCCAAATTGTGTTATCATGTCTAAAAAGCCGAGGAGGCATCATCTTTCCTGTCTAGCCTCCGAACCTGTGAACCTACAGTGATAAAGATTCCCACTCAGTGTCACGGGCCATTGGCCGCCAGGAATCTAATGGCTCTGCAGTAACAAGGTCACAACGGCTTCTTTAACGTGCCCAACCACCCTGAGAAGAGGATAAGATCATGTAAGTGTTTACGTGACTGCCTGCCATTAAACTGCCTGAATTGAGCTATGTCAGTAGTACTAGTAGATACACTTAAAAGGCTGATTAGGTGTTGAAAGTTTTCAGTCACATTGCATTTTCAGGTGTTCACCCAAAATACAAACAAGCATACAGTCTTTTCTCATTTACCTCTTGTGGTGTCCATTCAGTGAGATTTCTGCCTCCACCCCAATACAATAGAGGTGAACGGAATATTTTTTGTGGTGTTGACGGCATTGAAAAGTGACTTTAAAAAAAATTCAACGGCAGCAGCACTTTCTAGAAACAGTGTCCCTGTTCTTCTGGATAGTCCGCAGAACACACTGTCAACAGTTTTCATCGGAACTATTTTTTCAGTGGAAAGTAGTTCCAGTGAAAATCCATTAATTGGGAGGTCTGTGGCTAGATTCCACTGGAGGTAAGTGAGAAGAAAAACAAAAAAATAAAAAATAAAAGTGTTTTGTTTTTTTGCGTGTCATTTTGGGTGAACCACATCTTTAAAGTCAGCTGTCCTCAAAAAACACATAAAAGCTTAATGATGGTTAACACCAAGTATGCACCAATCCGATCTGCTGGATTGGTATCGGGCGCTGATACCAACCTAATTAAGTGGATTGGGAATCAGCCAGACATGAACAATTCACATTAAATACAGTTTTCTCAATTGTAAATGTACCACTTTGTCATGATGAGCCATATGAAGGCAGCAGGGGAAGGACCCAAATGCAGACCGGCGAGGAGACTGAAGCAATTCAAGGTTTATTAACTACAAAAATAAACTTACAAAGCTCAGGTACTAATACGCGGGGAAACACCAGGAACACGACACGAAGAGACCACCAACAAACATCATCAACATAATCACAAAGACGTCACAGAGAACAAAGGGAGAGGACCGGTATATATAGGGGAGGAGATAACGAGGGAAACAGACACAGGTGAGTAACAAGACACAGGTGAAAACAATCAAAACTGGAGGGAAAACAAAGACCTTAGGATCATGACACACCTAAAAATGTCCAGATCTTAAAAAGAAAGCACTGGTATCGGTACTCTGTGTCAGCAGATTGCCTGACTTGAGGTATTGGAATTGGTATCTGGAGAGAAAACGTTGGACCTGTGGATCCCTAACACCTGTATTGTGTGATCAGCCAAAATAAAACACAAAATACAGGTACAAACAGATGCAGGTACAAACATAAAGTCACGAACAGTTGTCTTAACACCACTGGTGAACGAAAGGACGTCGTCCATGTTTGTAAAAGGTTTATCACATGTCTATCATACGTCTGCAATTCGGAAAAGCCCCATTTTATCCAATTACACTAATACGCAAGACCAGGTATACAAAAATGTCAGCTTAGTGTGGAAAGAGGTGCAAATCAGAGGAAAAAAACTGTGCTTTCAAAACCATATTATTGTGGATACTATGTCACGTTGACTGAACCTCTCCAGTGTAAATTTTGGACAGATGGACAGAATAATGGATGGAGGTCGGAGGCAGCTATTAACCTTTCAGAGTGAATGATCTCTGGGGCAGTGGAGTTCTCAAAGGGAAGTCACAACGCTGGTGGAGGGATGGAAGAAGAAGAAGAAGGAGGGGGAGAAAGAGGCAGAAAGGCAGCTCCAGACGGCTCCCCCTGGGAGATGGATCACAGATGTCTGACCCAGGGCCGCTCCAGTTAATTGTGAAACAAAAAACCTTACCTTCTCTTTCTCCCTCTTCCTTTTAATCTCTCCTTTCGCTTTTTCTCTCTGAAACTTGTTTTCCTTTATGCATGCTCTCTGTCTCTCCTACACTATCATTAGTTCCCTCTATGATTCACTTTTCTTGTGCCTGTGTTTACTATCCCTCTCCATGCTGTGAGGGACGGCGTAACCTCTGCTGTCTTCAGACGGCAAAAGGGCCGCCCCAAATGACAACAGCAAACAAAGACATGCCTCATTCCCTGCATTCTTTTTTTTCTTCTTCTTCCAAAGCAAGTATGCGTGTTTTATAAAGGGTTTGGACGAGTGAAAGCAAAGGTCAATCAAAAAATATAAACACTCTGATTGCAGCAGACAACTGCAGTGAACTATTGTTGCAAAGATGCTTTTGTGACCGAATAAAGTGAATTTAGATGGTGGAGAAATAAGATGACTCTGAGCTAACCCTGAAACTGTGTCTGCGTTTATTTAACTGGAGCCATGACGGTGCTATACCTGAGATTGAATCAAACAGGATGCATCTGTTGACAAGCCTGTGGCTGGGAAAACTAGCCTGGCAAATTCCGGTTAAATTAATTTAAGCCTGTTCGTATCAGCTTGGTATAATGGCTGGAGCTTTGGGGTGTATTGTTAGATCTTGTGTAAAGTCATAGCTGAGAATCAAGCCTGACTGTGGTATAAAATGTCTTAATTTACCCATGAAACAATGGGAGATAGATCTTACAACGGGCTAATTTTTCACCCTCACACTACAAATCAATTCACAGCTGCACAGACCATTAGGGAGACCTCTGCTCAGTGACCAGGGCCTCTCAGTCACAGAGTGGAGACGTTGAGTCAGAAGTTCCCAAGGTTTTACCCAAAATTTTTACACAAACGTTTCACACTAAACCCCCAAATGTTTTTGGCTAAACCCCTTCCCCAAACAGCGACTTTTTAAGCTTATCCAAAACCAAAAACACAAGAGCAAAGGTGTAAGGAATGGATTAAACAGTGTGTTTGTCTGCTTCAACGTAAGCTGCAAACGTTAGCATGTCCGGCTAACTAGCTAACTAGCCTACAGGAGTAACTTAACCTTACTCCAAGACCAGCAGACAAGCATTTTGTTAACTAACTAACATACATTACTTTGTGGGGTTACATGTTATATTAAAGAAAGCCCTGTTTACTGTGTAGTATTTCCTCACTGTGCGGAAGACAGACCTGGATACTATCAGAGTTTAAGCTAACGTTAGAAGCTCTGTCTTGCTCTTTATTTGATTTCGGAAAGTTTACACACTCCACCAACCCCAGCCAAACTCATTACTTGAGATACTGTTACGTTTGCCAAACACATTTGTTCGTTCTTATCTTCTTATCTCTTATAACATTAAAAGTGAAAACATACTGTTTGAAAATACGAACAAATATGGAAGCTAAGCAGCCAAACATGGTTATGCTAAAGAAATAAGTCTGATCTTAAATTTTTCTTTATAATACTTTATAATACTAGGACTAACTATCTCTACATTGAAATACAAGAGCAATGCTGTTTCTTTATTTAACATGTCTTCTTCATGGATCATCAACTGGTGAGGATGCTAACCTTTTGTCTGGGACATGCAGCCTCAGTCTTTTAGCACAATATCATATATGTAGCCATAATAAAGTGCATATTTTAAGACACATTTTACAAGATTCTCATTTTAAAATGATTCAGCTTAAAATGTTAAAAAGTCAGCCTGAGACGTTGTTTTCAACTGAGTCATGGAGCTAACGTTAGCTTAATTAGCTAGCTACAGCTGATAAGATCTGCAGATGATAGTTGTCATTTTACCTGGAAAAATCGATGGTTGCCGGGTAGAAATGAGAAACCTGCTTTTGTCTACCTTTGTCTGAAATCAAGGACCCATCTTCTCAAAAATGATTAAGAAATTCATGTGTTAAATCAATATTATCATTGTAAACTGCATACTGTGGGACAAGCGAAAGCCTGACATGCATAAAAACAGTTGCTAACAGGGGCAAACGGTCAACTACTGTGAATACAGTTAGTAATGTGAGCAGGATTAGGTCAAACCAGTGACCTGCCTTATATATTTAGCATGAGTCACCGCTATTAAAACTAGGTCTGCCAATGCAGGATGCAGAGAAAGACAGAGGGAGCGTTATAGCCGTTGGTCCTGCTGCTGCTCTCTGGCTACCAGGGTACAGTGGTGATAATGACCGGTGACAGCCTGCCAGTCCAAACCAAAATAGGGTTTCCATGGTGCTGGTGAAACCAGGACCCAAACAAAGGGAACTCTAGTTGTGAGAAACGTGGGCTCAGATTGGCTGGAGGATTTCTCAGTAAAAGTGAGTGAAAGTGAAAGGATTCATTCGGACAGCTTGACCAGTATGACAAGGCTTATCAGGGGATTTCTTTGAATAAAGGGAGCTGTACTCAAATTGAAACTTCAGTAACCGGATCGAAATTTCCCACCGAATTAGGACGTAGTTAGTCAGTTGATTGATTTTTAGAATAGCAGACACTAGAAGGAAGAAATATAGACACATACACTTGTCTGTAGAAAATTCACATACCTGATCCAATGTTTTGACTGCTTGTTGGATAAAACAAGCTATCCAAAGACGTCACCTTGGGCTCTATGAAAGATTTTTTCACTAAATTCTGGCTTTTTATTAAAGTAATAGTTCGATATTTTGGGGAATACGCTTTGTTAGAGTTAGATGACAAGATTGATACCAGTCTCATGTTTGTGCGTTGAATATGAAGCAAGAGACAGCAGGCGGTTAGCTTAGCTTAGCATAAAGATGGAAGCAGGAGGAAACAGCTAGCCTGGCTCTGCCAGCAATTAATTCCAGTTCATAACTTTGTGTAAAAAGCACATCTAGTCATTTCTACTTTGTGTACGGATTTTAAAAAACAAGATACAATGTGTTAATTAGTTAGCTTTAGTTGTGCTAATATCGTTTTTATAAACAGAGCCCTGGCTAGCTGTTAAACTAAGCTAACCGCCCGCTGGTTCTAGCGTCCTAATTAGCATACAGATATGAGAGGAGCAAGAAAGTGAATAAGTATATTTCACAAAATGTCAAACTATTTATTTAACTGAAAAAACAACAATTTGATGATGAAAATAATAATCAGTTGCAACCCTTGTTTCAACAGGTACTACAGCCATAGACTCCATCTCTTTGTAGTCATTGTTTTCTTCCTCTAATATGAACTGCAAACCAACTGGAGCATGAAAGCAAACCAAGACTTTCAGCGGTGACACAAACACAATGTGCAATCTAGTGTAATCTCGCTCATACAGCTTAAAGCCTTTTCCATGACCTAAGCCAAACTGAACATATGATCCTGCCTTATCGCACATTACACACAAACTGCCTATTGTGGTAGGTCATAACCTTTCATCATTAGCATACAGCTGTGAGGCCGAGTCCCTGAGTGACTCCAGCTCCAGCTTAATTAACATGTCTGATATGGTAAAAAAAAAAGAAAGACAGGATAGATGGCAGGGAGGAAAACAGGAGACGCAACACTGACTAAGAGACATAAACTGAAGTGAATGTTGAACACAAACCAGCAGAGTTTAATGAGCAGTTGCTCAGGGACTAGAAGAAGTGCTGGAGGCCATGCAGCTGCAAAACCCACCGTCCGTCTGCCGTGCATTCCCCTGAGACTGACCCCCATCTCGCCACAAAGGAACAAAACCCACTGCAGATTCTTTCTCCTCATTTCACCCGACAGGAGGCCCCCCCCCCCCCCCCACCTCTGCCCTCCACAAGTCCAGTCTTTTGGATGTCTCTTTCTTTCTAGGGGAGGGAAAGCTCCACACAAGCCAACAGTCAGCCTGATAGAGTGGACAAGTGTAGGGGGAGGGTTTTGTTATTGTGAGGACCCCACCCTGCTGGTTTCCCAGTAAACAGCAGGCTGTAGAGCTGCTGGAGGTAGATGTACCCCCAGGAGAGGCTCATCCCCAGGAGCCACAGGGGGGCCCCGAGGACGGAGAGGGGAGCGAAGAATAGCAGGGGAGAGGAGAGAGAAGGGTGATTAGCTCCAGCACTGCCTAATCTAATCAGTGTGCATGACTGCCCTACAGCGTGGCATGGACGGGGGGGAGACACGTAGAAAGTTTCGTCAAGAACAGAACAGGAGGCCACATGGGAGAGGTCATCATGTATAAAGCTGCTGGACACTGTCACATTTCACATGGACGTGACGTGGTTTGAGCTCTTGTTTTGCTCTCTGACAAGATGTAAAACAAAAGCAACTCACTGCAGGTGCCACGAAAAGTTAAAAAAGGTTGAACCAACAAGCAGATGCACCCAAAAATTTACCAAAACCGACATAATGACTCCTTAACTGACCTAATTTCAGTCACGTGGGCATGTTCGATACATTCATTCCTTCATACAGTCCCCTAGGGAGTACAATAACAAATATAACTGTATGGGCCAAAGTACACAACTAGTCAGAGTTCGCTATACTTCATAACAGAAGCCCTAAATGTACCAGTATAATTAAACTATAACTATAATATGACTTATTCTGAGAGTCACAACAGATGAGAGAGAAAGCCTATTTTAGTTTGTTTTTCTTGTTTTAGCAAACAAATATTTAAAAAACGTGTTAAATATTAATCAGAGTCATAATCCATGATTTACTGTTTATTGTCAAACTGTTGAGAACGGAGAACCTTGTGCACAGGTGTATTTAAATAGACATTGTTTAATTAGCCTTTGCTAAGGTAAATGTGAGAATTGTGTGACAATATTGATTTTGGTTGACCTTGCTCAACTCTACTTGGGTTGTCACTTTTTATTCCAAATGCGAACTATTCGAATATTTGATCTGTAATGATCTGTTCGAATTCAAAATTACAGGCTGTCTTGCTCTCCAGTGAGGGGTGTTTGTAAAATGCTAGAAATGTTTCCCTATCAGCTAACCATGCTATTATTGTCTTCCTAGCTAACGGAAAACTGAGATAACTAGCAAGAGGTGTACTGAACGGTTAATCATAACACCAAAACATCTGACAAGTAATGTGTGGAAGCATTTTGGATTTAAAAAAAAAAACGTGTATAAAGTTAAGGCTGTCTGCTGACTTGTAATAAAAAAAAAAAGGCCTTATAGCATAATATTACCGTTAGCTTGCCGCTCAAGTGAGGCATCGGAGGCACCACAAAGAAACGAAACATCACTTCGGTTAAGGTTATGGCTGGCTTCATTATGTTAATTAGTTCAAACTTAGTTCAAACAACAGTGGAAAAAGTCCCGAGAACAAAACCTCTCGGATACATTTCTCTTCCTCTGTATGTGCAGACTGTGACACAGACTTTTCCAGTACCGGTGAAACAGCCTCATATCTGTAGCGGCTCTATAAAAAAAAAAAAAAGAAACAAACTCGGACACACGGCTGCTTTTAATTCACTCAGAAATCCTCCTTTTAGAAGCTTGGAATGGAAAACCTTATAACGTAATGTGACCCAGTTAAGATTTGTCTGAATTTTAAGACTGTCTTCCGCGCATTACGTCAATTTTATAGCCAAATAAACAATCTTTAGGGGAACAAGACGTGTATTAAAATAGAACCTCTGTGATGTGTTGGTTTCATTAGAGCACTTCCTGGATGCTCCTGTTGAATGTTTTTATTGACCGCACTCATTGAGAAACAAAAGAAATACTGCGGGGTGAAATAATGACAAAAAAAAAAAAAAAGCGCAGATTGTCAAAAACAGATGTTGCTGGGAAAGTGAATATTTAAACTCCATGTGCAAGTGCAACAGTTACAGTAGTCTGAGGAAATACGATGCAAATAAACCAGCCTTGTTATCAGGGCCATCTACACTGGAGGATATCCACAGCAGGGCTTTGCTGTAACAAATTGTATTCCAGATGTTAGCCCCAGCCAGCCGGAGTCATCTGGTTTAACCTCTGACACAGGAGCAGCCGTTCAATTAGTGGATTTCACACTCTGGTCACGGTGACACTACGGCGCTGGCTTTGGTTTCAAGCACACACTGATAGTGCTCAGGTCTGATCTCCATCAGCAGACCACTCACTCACAGATGCATAAAAGTAAGTGTTTATTTAGGATCCAAATGCATGGAGAAGATGTAGATCAAATCCTCCACTGAAAATAGTCCTCATTCCAGGAGAAATATACTGACCCAATCCCATAAACTGCAGCCAGCATCCTGGATTAATGACAAAAAGCACTGCCTTTAAAACTGAAGAACGAAAGCACGAAAAAGGCAGATGATGTGGTCTGCACGAATGGGTAAGCAGATCACCAACTGCATCATCTGCATGGGGCAAAAAAAGGAGGCTGGTGATATTTTTTTCCATGCTTTGAAAGTTTACCATTCTGTTTAGGAAAGGAGACGGGGGGGAAAAAAAACACAACATAAAAGAAGTTTTCCAAAGCATCTGCGCTGCCTGGCTGCCAAACAGAGAGAAACGCATGTATGTTTTGCTTTTCTTGTGGCCTCAACGGAGGAAAGGAGCGTCCTGCAGGGTCGTAATGAATGAACCCCGGGCTTTTTTTTTTTTTTTTAATGGGCCAAACACGGAGCCCTGAGGGACCACGTGCGCTGGCACATACGCTCAAACCACTAGCAACCCCTGACCAATCCAACCAACCGCCATCTTTAATGCTAGCCACTCATTCAGTGATGACCTAAGCATCATTAAACATCTGAAGCAAAGTTGCGTGCCTTTAAAAAAAAAAAAAAAAGAGAAATTACAAAGAAATGGCTCAAGCTAATTACAGAATATAGACTCGTAAGCTAAGACCACACAGTGGCTGCACTGCTGCAACCTCGCAGCTGGTAATAAAGTGACAACAATACATTGAACGACAACAATTTAGCACGTTCAATTTACGATAAATAAAAATGACAAAGACTACAGAGACATCTATAGTTAATCTACTAGCAGAGAGAGCAAACTCCACGTGGAAAAAGACAGTTCATATGGCTCTGATCTTTCCTACCACAATGAATCAGTGGCTGAGGTTTGGAAGAAAACATCTCTCGTGAACACTGTGTCTATTAAAACACTGCAATAAAGAGCATCACACGTGGAAAAAAGAAAGGAAAGACGGGAGAAAAAGCAAAGTAGGGCTTTATGCAAAATACATGACAGTGTTCCTGACTTCGGTTACATTTTGGTCTAAAGACTTGAAACATATTAAAAAGGTCTCAGCCCCCAGGAGCCCTTTCTCTTTCTTTTACACAAACACTGGTTTACAGGCGGGACCTGTTCTCAGGTTTACTGTTGAAACACAACACGAAAAACAAGACAAGAATCTGTGTCGCACTTTGTCAAGACTTTCTCTTGAAGGTACAATAGCAGAGCAACTTTAGACCCTCAACACGTCCACTGACACACACACACACACACACATAAAAACAGTGCCGGGATCAGGTGTTTGGGGTTAATGATGCTTTTGAAAGGGCTTTCATGGGAAATATTGGTTGCATGTAGAGCTGAGAATAACAGAAAATGAATTTGAGTCATTCCGCAAGAAAAACTACAAAACAATATCCAGTTCCAGCTTGTCAGTTGTGAGGATTTGTTGCTTTTCTTTGTCTTATTTGACGGTAAACTAAATATTTTGGGGGTTTTGGCACTGTTGGTCAGACAAAACAAGACTTTTGAAAACATTGTCTTGAGCTTTGGAGAAATGATGATGGACTTTTTTCACCATTTTCTGACCGAAGGAGAGTTTTAATGTTTCATATACGTGTCTTTTCCATCTTTGATAAAGCTTTAACTGGGTAACAAATGCACACAGTGTAACAAAACAGGTGAATAAAATACAGGAAGTAGGTTTTTTAAGCTGGTTTGCACACAACTGCTGCAAGTAATGTCCTAATTTATTAACTTTAATTGATTGGATGATTGACAGCAACTATTTTTTAAGTAAAACATCCAAACATTGTCTTGTTTAAGCACCTTAAATGTGAAATTGCTGCTTTTTCTTGTCTTAACATTATATTAAATTGAATATTTTGGGATTTCTGACAACTCTTGATGACATGAGTCCAACTTAAAAACCCCAATTCCGTTCTGATATGTGCACTGTCACCTTGTTAAACGTTTTATTAAAGATAGAAGAGACACATATATGAATTAAAACTGTAACAATGGACGAATTAAACGGGAATTAGGTGGCACTGAGTGACACACTGGAGCGCATATTGGTGCTGCATCGCCTGGCAAAGCGTCAGTCTGCTCGGCTTTCCTGCCACGAGTTTCCCCTCACAGCTCTGAGAGAAAATACCACAACTACAATTACAAATGTGGGGGGAAGAAAACTTGGGTGAAAGTCACAACATGTGTGGCAGAGACTCCTGTTTCATAGACGAATAATCTCTCTAATGTTGTCGTAGAAAAGAAGCTTTTAAAAAAAGAGGATTTTCGCAGCTACTTACGCGTAACTAACTGCTGGCTGTGCGGATTTTGAAGCGACGACCTCTCAAATGCTGCAAGTTTAAGGATCTTCTTGCGTCTCCTCTGAGGTTTTGTGCAGTTTCAGGTTTTTCAGGATTTGATCCTGGACTTTTGGAGTTTTTGCTTTCCTCGGTGTCTCCTCAGTGTCTCTTCTTCATCCTCCACGTTTGGCTCCGGGACCACAGAATGAAGAATGAATGGCTCCGTCCTCCTCCGCCCAGACAGGACTACTGTTGGGATGGGAGTGACTCACCCCAGTTAGCTCCCTCCCCTCATCCACCAATCAGTGCTGCTCACACCGGACTCATGAGAATAAATGATTTATGCAAAGTCACTACATACACACACTATGTGAATGTGTTGTTGGAGGCTTTGAAATGAGTGAAATAAAAAGCTGCATAAAACCAATATATCTCAAATTAAAGTGTGGGAATGGTTCCCACAAAGCATCATGGGAAACCAGTGGTGGAAAGCAACTAAGCACATTTACTCAAATACTGCACTTCAGTACAATTCTGAGGTACTTGTACTGCATTTTATGCTATATTGTACTTTTTACTCCACTACATTTATTTTACAGCTATAGTTACTAGTAAAGTAACTATAGCTGTAAAATAAACTATCCAACAGTGTTTAATATAGTTACAATTAGCTCCACGTCGACCAACTAATCACAATATTACAGTGCCGCTTATATATTAATACATAAATAATGATCCAATAAACATATAGTATAAAATCACACTCACAGGGGGCAATTCTGCATAATGAGTACTTTTACTTTTCATACTTTCAGTGCATTTTGTTGCTAACAGATAAGTAAACCTTGGAGTATTTTCATAGGGTGGTATTTCTACTTTTACTTGAGTAAATTATTCAAATACTTCTTCCATCGCTGTGGGAAACACTTTAATTTCAAAGCTCTTGCATCTACTACAAGTAGAGAAGTAGAGACTTTTCTAATTAGAGAGTCACTATTCTCAATTACCCCAACAGAGGAGAAAGAAAGAATATATAACATGAATTTAGGCCTAAATATTTTGTAAAACAATCTGTATTTATAACTGTTAAGGAACCTCTACAGTAGCAAATGTTAGTTGTAAAATGAAGAAAAGTATACTGGAGTGGATTTTCTGGTCCAAATTTATAGATTTCACATGTAATATGTAATAAGTAGTAGCCAGGACTGGACAATGTTTAGGTTCAGGAAATAAATCTAAAACTGTTTTGATAATCAATTAATCACATCAGTAATTCTTCAACCAGAAGTGTCAAAAACCTTCTCTGGTTTCAGCTTCTCGGCTACGATGATTTCCTCCTTTTCTTTGTCTTCTATGACCATCACCTTGGACGTCTGACATTTTATATACTGAACAATAAATCAATTGATCGAGATAGTAATCAGCAGATTAATCAACAATGAAAATACTAGTTAGTTGCAGCCTTAAATTGGCAAACTGTAATTTTGCAAACTGCATTATTGATTCCCACATTGTTTTCTTCCACATCAAGAATCCAATTTCTAATTTCCTCTTTAAACGTGTTAAGTAATTTGATGATTATAATTGATCGTCTATGTGAAGCAGTTGTCGTCTTATCATCTCCGATTACCTCTCGCTCTGTAAAGACAAGCTCTTCACACAGTGTTACAGGGACATTTTGGGAAGTCTGCATGTCACATTCTCTCTAAATCCACGTCTTAACCTTCCCTGGGAGGCTAACAGCTGAGCCACAGATAACACACATTCTGAAGGCTCCATCTATTCGGGGTCCAACATGTCAGCCTATACGCTGCACAGAAGAAAGCCACACTTTGCATTATTTCCAGACACGTGTGTCTATGCGTGAACTCCCAGCCTCCAGTCTGCTATCGTTGCCAGATTCAGCAGAAATATATGGCTGCCTGTTAGGAGGAGACGGTGTTTGAAGAACAGGAATGGTGCGAAACAACAACTTTTGTGTATTTGTGCATGCTTTGCACGACAGTGAACGAGTGTGAATGGACTATTCTGAGACTGTTGTGACTAGGAGGGGAACAACTGGTGCCAGGACCTCGGTGCCCTCTTATTTGTGCTCCTCGGTCAGTCAAATGAGACTTGAATGGAGTGGGGGAAAAAACTTGAGTTTTCTGGCTAAACAACTCTGCAGTTATTGTCAATAATAAACAGCCCTGATGTTATCCATCCAGTTCCTGGGATCATTGTGACTCTGACTGACCTTCGGTTTGACAGTCAGACTGAAAGCACAATAATCTGCCATAGAAATACTCCTGCAGTTTGAGCTACAAGGTTAGCTTCCCAAGCTTAGATCTGAATGGACTTTAAATTCTCACTGTTTTTCTGTTTAGAGGAATGTTATCACTTGATTGATTAGGTGTTATCAGAGGTCATCAGCCTCATAGATTTGGGTTTGAAGGGGCCTGCTACACCTACTAGCAGGTTCAGAAGGCTGTTATCATCTATTCACATGGCTGATCACTAATGTCACGTCACCTTAGGTTTAGGCAACAAAAGATTGTGTTTGGGTTATTATAAGTACGTTACGTTATGTAACTTAAAACTTTAAATAAGTCAATGCTGACTTTTGGTGTCACATGGGACACAAGCCCCGGCCTCCTGGGTGAAAGTCCTGTGTTTGTTTGACTCATCCATCCTCATCATCCTCCCTACGTGGACTTTGTCGCTCTTTATACTACGTCACCTGAACACGCTGAAATAAATGGGTGATAACAGCCTCCTGAAACTACTAGCCCATATATTTGGGACTGATGTGTCACGATGACGCCTACTCAATAGCCTGATAACAGTCAAATCAGGTGAGATTTTGCACTTAAGATTTGATTTGGATTTATATTACAGGCCACAAATTACAGTGTTATTATTTACTCCACATGGGGTATCAATAAAGTTCTTACTGGGTACTTATACCGGGACAAAGATGCAGTGTAAATAAAGAAGGGAAGAAGATTACAAGGATTTAAGGGGTTAAATAAGAATTACATTACATTACAAATATTTTTATTTACTTATTTAATAACACACAATACAGTAATATTGTTACTAGCTAAGAAGACAGGAAATATGAGGGAAATTGGTTAATATGTTATTGTAACATTTATTTTAAAACCGCGATATACAAACAAAATGCACTATTAGAAATTAAAAAAGTTTCTAAACACAGAGCAATTATTAGCAATTATTACTAATGTGGTGTAGGCCTACATTATAGGTTTACATCAACTAAGCCTGCGAAGAAGGATGTACCTTCACAGTAATATAGTTTTGGGGTCTAATGTAAGATCCAGCTGACGACCAAAAGTGATGTTAGAGAAGAACCTAGACTGTCTATTACGTCCTGTTATACCATTGGATTATTAACAATTAAGGAGCCGAGAGCATTATGCAACACAGAACAGAAAACACACAGGAAGGAACATAAAGGAAAATGAGGCGAGTGCACAACAAACGTCAGTATATCATATTTTACATTAAAGGTTATGGTAAAGTTGTTGTTTTCATGCTAGCAGCTCCAGGGATGCCAATGTGGATTGGTAGTTGGTAGTTTGGCTCCTTTTTATGGAAAAGCTACTATGAAAGGACATAAATACGAAGCCTATTGGTCCCCTGTTTGTACCCTGTAATTATTAAATAAAAAAGTAGAGTGTAATTGATTTCTAGGTCCCACCTAAACACTTCTTCCCTCGTACCAACCAGTGAAATATTTCATTGATATTCCATCTCTACAACATATTTACACTGTGATTTGTGGGATTTAATCTAAAGAGTTATTGAAGATTTAGTTCTTATCTTCTGAAGCTTTTCTGTCTCTTAAATGTAGGAAACAAGGATCATTATTTTGTCATTGACAAAAGGGGTAAAAGGGTAAAATCTGATAATGTCTCCCTGAATGGGATCTTCGCTCTTGCATCAGTTCCTGCTCTGTGGTGGTCTGCCGACACTGTGAGGGATTTATTTTGTTTTTTTGTTAGGTGTGATGAGCTGTCGGATTTCCCCCCCTTCGAGGCTCAAGGTTCAACACATTCCTGGCTGCACTAGTCAGTATGATTTTAATCTTTTCACAGGCAGGCAGCACAGACAGACAGCACAGACAGACAGACACAATCTTGTTTGGAATTCCAGCCCCACTTCTTCACCACGAGACCTTCACAGTGTCTCCTTGTAGACATACCAGAGGGGGCATCAAGGGTGGCAGCCGTCTTTGTGTCCCACATGTGCTCACCATCAAAACATCTGAGCCTCACGCCGGCTATCACATCTTCACACTGTCATATCTTTCAGGGGCATCACGCCGGAGGAACTCTCGTGGCACACATAGCTTTGCCACAGCTGAAAAAACAAAACGTAAAAAGGGACGGGGG
Organism: Macquaria ambigua; assembly: GCA_008360985.2. Lineage (NCBI taxonomy): Eukaryota > Metazoa > Chordata > Actinopteri > Centrarchiformes > Percichthyidae > Macquaria > Macquaria ambigua. Next base: position 4,865 of record VMKM01000244.1, on the reverse strand, counting down.
CGACGTCATGAGCCAGGGCGAATCACATGTGTTGATTCAGCAGAGGCAAATCCGAGCTGGAGTGTGTTTGTCACTCTGTGAGGCAGACTTCACAGGGCCGAGTCAAAGTGCAGGATTAAGTGTGAAAGACACACCAAAAACCACTTTGAAAAGCATGAGGAGGAGACGAGTTGTGACACCGCCGAGGCTGGCTGTTCATAATGACAAGTGGGGTGGAAAGATGGAATGACTTGTCAGGAGGGGTACTTCACCACAAACGGGGTATGAGTGCAAAAGTGGTCTGCAGCCGAGCTGAGAAACTCGCAGGCCTCGGTTTTAGATGAATGGCAAGCACGGGCAACATCTAATTAAATGAACTATCCCATCATCCCGAAATGCAGAGTTTTGATTGTAGAGTAAACTAACAGAACGAGCGAGTGACAAATTTATAGCCTCAGCAATGTAAGAAGTGCTTTCTCAGAAACATAAAATAATCATGTGGTATTCTGGTAGTCGTCCATTTCCAAAATCCCAGTTTAAATTCCATTTAACAGCCACTTTGGTAGAAAATTGTCTTTTTTTTTTATAAAAGCACATATACACTTGAGTTCATACGGTCGCTTTCTCAAAATTAGAAACCACTTATTCTTAAAAAGCAAGAAAATATACAAATAATAGATTAGGTTTTTAAAATTTAATCATGAGACCGTATGGGCGGACTGTTACTGAATAAATAATTCAGTGAAATACAAAATCTCAAAAGCCACTCATTAATTAAGCATCTAAGTTCATTCTGGGCCTTGGAAACAGTAGTTTGACAAAAAAAAAAAATCCCAACTAAAGGTCCACTAGCTCTTTCCGGAGCTTTCAACTGTATCACATGGTCTTCATCAGCAGATGGAGTTTGTTCGGTGGCTGTCAAGACTTTAAGGATGAGAAGTCCTAAAAGTGTTATGGATGAAATCATAACTAGATAGCCAGCTGCTACTGAGCTCACATGGCAACAGATCCGTCTCCAAGGCAACTGAGCAAACTCTATGTGTTGATGAAGACCATGTGATACAGCTGAAAGCTCTAGAAAAAGCTAGGAAGTGGACCCATTATTGGGAGTTTTAACATAGTTTCCAAACATAGTTTGACATTTTTGGAAATAAGCTTATTTGCTTTTTGAGGAGATTTAAACAAGAAGACAGATACCGCTCTCCTATCTGTCCGTTAAATAAAGCTACAGCTAGGAGACAGTTAGCTTAGCTTAGCATAAAGACTGGAGACAGGGGGAAACAGCTATTCCTATACTGGTAGACTCACATCTAGCTCAGTTAAAGCTTATTATTTCATATCATAAAGTACAAAGAGACCAAACTACAATAAGAAAATCAACAACACAGCTTTGGCTTTTATGGTGAAACAAGAGTCAGTGACATAACTAACCTGCTAATGTCAAATGGCTCCACAGCGCTACTGTTTTCCACAGAAACCAGCATTATTGTTTTCCTTGCTCTGCTGCCAGTCAATTCACATGGCAGGTTAAGGGTCACAGCCCACATTAGGACAGGGCCGCCCACTCTCTACAGGGAGCATTTCCTGTGGTAGTCATGCTGCTGCCAGTGGGAGGTCAATCCCCAAGGGGCCAAAGGTCAAAGAGCGTGTATGTATTAAGGAAATTAGTTTCTCCCGCTTAGATTCCAAACATGCAAATTATCCCTTTGGATGTATCAGATTTTTACCCTTTATTTAGTATGTTTGTTTTCCATCATGTGGTGACTTTAACTGGTCAGATACGTGGGACCAAATCAGATATATCACCATAACTCTATCTAAACCACCTCTGTAAGAACTGTAAGTTCATGAATGGGCTGGCATGTGGGAGTTATTGCTGAAGCCATAACATGAGGGATACCTGAAGTGCACAAGAAATTCCTCACATTTTCAGCCTCTAAAGAGAAATACACTGCGAACCCATTTAGCACCTACTCGTTAGCTTTAAAGGCAACTGGAAGGGGAGCAAGTAACCTAAAAAAAAAAAAAAGGGACTTGTAATTAGCAGAATATTAGACAAACTGCATCCAGAATCACAGTCAATGCATTTTAGCCTCTTTATTGTGAATTTTTTTGTCTTCCGAAACAAAACACATACATTTGGTAACACAGCTTAAGCTTCGACCAGTAGGCACTTAGGAATAGTGGTGTAAAAAGTAAAGCACACTTAATTTAAAGCACGTCATTTTAAAAACATATTTTAAACCTGCAATAATTTGTTCTTTGGCCATTTAGGGGCAATGCAACAAGCTGTAAACACAACATCGACATATTATTATACCTTATAAAGATATGGCAAAGTTTTTAGCAAATAGCTGCCTATTTCGTTACACATCCAGCAGACACAGAGCAACATTATCATTCATTTGGAGTCGTGGTTCTGGCAAACTGGTGAATGTAAAAGTCAAATATTTGCTTTTGTTTTAGCTCTGTTTTTGGTCTCCACCAACTCCATCTGTGACGTCAGCACTTTGTTACTCTGGGATTCAGTCACATATAGTTGCCTATAAATCTTAGGGGAAAAATCAAAATTTACATTTTTTTCACCTGTAATCCAGCAGCTGGTTACATGTTCAAAGGTGTTTTCATGATCTAATGGATGCAGCAGATTTGAGTTGTATTTGTTCCAGTGAAGAAGAAGAAGAAGAAGAAGAAGAAGAAGAAGAAGAAGAGTGGCACAGTATATAGAAATGTTGTATTTAAACATAGGTTTCCTCCCAAGCATTTCAGGCAGAAATCAGACATCTATGAAATTAAGAAAATATCTTTGAAGATACAACCCACTGTTGGATAACAGGTTAAAAAAAAATAACGTTTTGATTTTGACCCTGCGATTTGCAATATGTGACCAAACCAATGCGTAATGTATGGGTCTTTACCAACTCCTGCGGGAATTATCTGGCTCTTTAGCTGTTAAATGCTCCACTATGTTCACCAGCTAGTCGCTAACTGTATCTATCTGCTGTTTGATGCTGGGTAGGTAGTGTACAGTGGGTTTATAAGAGCTTTTTCACTGAAAACAGGTTCCCGCTGTTGATGGAAACGACGCTGATGAGAGCGGTGAGAGTGAACCAAAACAGTAAAGTTGCCATAAAACCAAAACAATGAGCTGAAAGATGCTAAAAAAAAAAAACTCTGCAGAGCTGAGGTGAGTCTGCTGATACACGTCTGAGAGTTTGTCACTACAAGTAACTCCTTCCACATTATATGAAGTAATTTTATACATAGACGCATTGAATAGTGCAGCTTTAAATTAGGTTGTTGCTCTCTCCTGTGCAATCCTTAAAGATCTTCAAAAAAGACAGCATAGTTTGGTAGGTGAAATATCTCTCTCAGGTTTAAAACAGCCTGTTATTTCTGCGCGGCTTTAGGTTTGACACATACGAGGAGCCTGCAGCTTCTCAAGAGTAAATAAATGAAGTGCAAATACCTGAAACAGCAAGTACATAGTCAGTACAAATCAGCAACATGTGTAGCTTTACATAATCGCTTTAACTAAACCTCACAAAGCATTTGAGAGCTGGGACACAGACATCAATAATAACAGCAGCGTCTGTCAGTAATGACTGAGTTTCTCCATTGGTTGCTGAAAAAGTAGAGATTCTTGTTGGTTATATATTAAAATATAAGTGAAATATTTTCTCCAAAAAATCAACACAATTGAATTTAGACTGTTTGAAGTGATTGTGTGATAGACTGAGCTGTCTTTCAGTTGATATACATTCAATTCTGATCATCTTAGAGTAAAAAACTTCATTGTTCTCCACAGAAGAGATTCCTGCTGTCGTAAGTTTCATCATTGTCATTGCCGTCTAAGCCCAGGGTCCCCAGGCTCCAGTGGGGCCTGGGTCACATTTGGGGTCATCAGCGGGGAAGGTTATCGGCAAAGCACTTCTCTGGTGATGGTGGAGCCTATTGAGGAGATGCTCCACTACTGTGGGGAACTGACTGGATACTTCATTCCTCTCCTCGGGATCTTTCTCTATGTCGAACAGCATTACGGACTTCAGTGGATCCACCTTGGAGGGTCTCGGCTCGGAGCTGTTGTGGCCGGGCCGAGGGAACCAAATGTCACAACCTGGAGGAAATAAGATGCCGGACATTAGCAGCAGTGGTGGAAAGTAACTACCTACATTTACTCAAGTACTGTACTTAATTACAATTTTGAGGTACTTGTACTTATTTCCATTTCACTTCTACCCCACTACATGGAAATGTTGTACTTTTTACTGCACTACATTTATCTGAGAGCTGTAGTTACTTTTCAGATTAATATTTTACATTTAAAAAACTATGTTAAGCTTATAAAATAAGATGTGTTGTTAAAAGGACTAAACTAGCTAACCATATATAAAGTAGTTAAAACTAGCTAACTGTTTATAAAGTAGTTAAAACTGGCTAACTGTATATAAAGTAGTTAAAACTGGCTAACTTATATAAAGTAGTTAAAGCTAGCCAAATAAAGTAGTTAAAACTAGCTAACTGTATATAAAGTAGTTAAAACTAGCTAACTGTATATAAAGTAGTAAAACTAGCTAACTGTATATAAAGTAGTTAAAACTAGCTAACTGTATATAGAGTAGTTAAAACTGGCTAACTTATATAAAGCAGTTAAAGCTAGCCAAATAAAGTAGTTAAAACTAGCTAACTGTATATAAAGTAGTAAAACTAGCTAAACTGTATATAAAGTAGTTAAAACTAGCTAACTGTATATGAAGTAGTTAAAACTAGCTAACTGTATAAAAGTAGTTAAAACTAGCTTAACTGTGTAGTTAAAACTAGCTAACTGTATATAAAGTAGTTAAAACTAGCTAACTGTATATGAAGTAGTTAAAACTAGCTAGCTG
>VMKM01000243.1:355971-461121 GCA_008360985.2 Macquaria ambigua | reverse complement strand
AAGGCAGAAATGTATCCCCGAGGGCTGCCAACACAAATTACAAACATAATGTTCTTCATCTAATAAAACAGGCAGGAAATATGCCAGAATACTGGGAAGGACCCAAGTGAAAGTACAGAAAAACAACAATTATAAGATGATTGGATCATCAGACAGAGAGGTGTGTGGGTGGCTGACAAAGCAGAGCAGAAGCAGACAAACTTCTAGCATTTTCCTTGAGCCAGTGCCCCCTCCCCGCCCCCCCTTCTGTGCAGCATTACATCTTAACAACAGACGTTTTGTGGGTGAAAGCAGAAGTGAACCTCATCCGTAGGCGATGTCACATGGTGATCACATCCAGCCTGCCAGCCAGAATATGTGAGTGTGTGTATGTGTGCAACAGTTGAGCAGAATCATCCTCTTTGGACAGACCTACCTCTTCCTCTGGGTTTCCATCAGTGGGGTTTATTTCTCCATCAGCGTGTCAAGACTCCAGGCTACTGCTGTCACTACTGAATGCAGACCTACAATCCAAAGAAAACACGGCTCATTAGAGCTGGCAAACAGTCCTGCTAGCTCATATGCTGCTGTCAATGCAAAGTCATGGAGGTTACCAAACTGTTAATTAGCCTGATTGCCAACCTGAACTTTAGGGGAAAACTCATGAGGAAATCCCTACAACTAGAAAAACAAGGTGAAGTGTCAAAATGAAAGCAGTTATGGTTTCATTTTCATGTGTTATAAAATATGTATTCAAATTCAAACAGCTTCAAGCTCTGGTTAATCTAACGCCCCAAATTAGCATTCACTACCTGCCACCTCTGACAGGTGTTTCCATCTGTTACTGGCTGCTGGTAGCTAACGCGGTAACGTTAATCTTAGCTTATCTCGCTAACATTAGCTAATCAAGCCCTACTAACACGCCAAACCGCTAGCCCAAACCACATGTGTCCGTTTCTTATTTTCTCGGATAAAAAGCATCTTCTTTCTTACCAGCTGGCTCCACACACCATTCCTTAAGGTGCTCAGTCGGACGGGGAAGCAAATCATACGTCCGTTGAGTTGTTTAACAGCTAAACCCCGCTGGTTGTTGTTCATCTCCTGACGTTGACACAGAGAGGCGCCGCTACAGCCGAAGATCGTCTACGACCAAGAAGGCTCGCTCAGCAGCGAAACCGAGCGACAAGGGACGAGCCTTAAAGTAATACTACACATATTTTAAATAGACCTGTTGCAGTGGTGGATGAAGAATTCAAATCCTTTACTTCAGTAAAAGTAGTCTACCCCATCTCAGAAGTAGTCCCTCTGAGATGTTGTGGAGTAGAAGTGGCTTGAAAACTTCATTAGAAATATGCATCATATAACTACAATATAAACTAAAATAATAAAGCTCTTAAAACTAAATTTTGACAATGGGTCCTTCTACAAGACATGCCTTCAAAATTAACTAATAATGCAGCATTTGCCTGAGTTTATATTGTACTTTAGTGGTGGAAATTCCCTAATACATTTTACAATTAGTCATCAATTCCCTGCCCAGTTCGAAATCTAGGCTTGCTTCCAGGCCAACAAAAAACAATAAACGTATTTATTCTCCAAAATGTTATTCCTGGTAGCATGGAGAAGGCTTTAGCTGCATTTACTCACTCACATCTTAACAAAAATATGAATAATTCATATTTTTGCTTCTCATTTAAGGCAAATTACCAAAAATGAACCATAGCAGCATTTACTCACTCACATCTTAACAAGAATATGAATAATTCATATTTTTGTTAAGATGTGAGTGAGTAAATGCTGCTATAGTTCTCATTTAAGGCAAATTACCAAAAATGAACCATTGCTTATTCATAACTAGTGTCACCGATTTAGTACAATCCTGTATTTCTCTCCAAATATAAAGTTTAGATGCCACAGTATAGACTTTCTTTCTGATCCAAGCCATTCTGCTGTATACCAAAACAGCAGTGGAGTGGGACCTCTTCGTGTTTTCCTCCTCTCGGTTGCCGCTCCACCACCGAGCAAGAACAGTTCTTCTTCTACTACCTCTGCTTCAAAACTTGCCAGATTTACTCAATGGCACCACCTGGTGGCGGAAGCCGGGCAGCACATTAACAAACATCAACACCGCATAAAGTATTACATCTCAGAATAGAAAGAGCGCGGAGGCTTAAAGCAGCTAACAAATAACATTACGCAACTTTAAATGTCATTAAATTAGGACTATTTCACAACAGGTCATGTATATTAGCACAATGAGAACAAATCTGTGCCACTGTGGGAAACAACCGTAACAGTCCAACAAAGGTCTATTTAGAATATGGCCTACTGTTTACACAATATGAGTGAACTTGTAATGTAGCCTATAGTTAATCCCTGTGTGACCAATTGGCTCTAAATCTGGTTTAAAAACGGTTGCATTTGTCATATAAAATCAATCAACTACAACTGATTTCCATTTTATTTCATATTCATGATCAACTTTATTGCCAGTAAAAATTGCATATCTATAATTCCTATGGCATGTATAAATGTTCTGAATTAAGTAGAGCATTTTCTTTTTCTCTGTATGCAGTGTAATTTTTGCTTTTTTTCTAATAATTTGACATTTATATTTACGTTTTTCATTTATTTATCAGGGATAACACACATTAATCAGCATCAGTATAATGTAAATGTAAACCATCAGGTAGCCCCCAAACAAAAACCCTATGATACAAATTCTGTAAAGGATGATCGTCTACTTTTGAGTAGAGATCCAAAAGTTTCCAGATATCACATATGTGCATGGCTGAATTGAGGGGACGGGTGTACCAAATGGGAACAAACTGATAAATACATACATATTACAATAATAGGATTTCTCCCCCATCCTTAAAGCTGAAGGGGAAACTGAACGTTAAGTGGTTATAATCAGACTTTATTTTCAGTCGCAATAATGCATTTCAGCACCATGGATAGCTGCAGCCTGGGCTCCAGGGGAAAAACAACAAACCTGGATATGAAAATGTTGAAAAATGATTGAAGAAAGCGAAACCATGACCAATGAAGTAAGATTTCAGTATTTTTACATAGTAGTACTGCTACTTTTACTTCAGTAAAGGACCTGCATACTTTCTGGTTCATCCATTAAACGCCGTGTCACAGATGTTTTATTACATTTTCAAATGATTGAGAATCCCTGTTTAAAACCAGAATGATGTTTATGGTTCAAGTTTAGGTCTAAATACATAAAATACAAAAGAAACTCTTACTACTTTTAAAAATCCAGACATTTTCCCCCAACACCCGGACTTGCGATATATATTATATTGTAAAAATATTCTAATACTTAAGCCTTAAAGAATAATAATGCCACTATAAGCCCACTGTGAAAGACTGAGCCCAGCCCCTATAGGAATACCTTGTGATGTGATCGCACGCTGATGCTGACAGGAGATAGTGATCATGCACACTGGGAGGTAGGGACTGGGATCCGTCCAGCTGTTTGGAGGCGAACACGACGGGCTGTTTTGGAGATGAGCGATGGGGAAACAAAGGCTGAACACTTCCGAGACATCCTGAGCTTCACGTCGACAGACCTGGGATCTGTTTCTGCTGTTTTAAATGGAGCAGAAAAGAGATTTGGCTTCAGCGCTGTACTGCTGCTGGATCCTCATCAACTCCGGTGGGTGAGACGGTGTGTTTTCCTGTTAAAAAATACTGATGTTCTTCTAATAGTCATATACACACTTAACAGATTAATGTCGCGACTTTATCTTATTTATTTTGACTTTAATGGTATTTTTTTAACCTCCTGTCAGGTATCAAATAGAAACGTATATATATTGCAGTATCCATCTAAAATTAAAGTACTATAGACCTTTTTCCTCCTGGGCGTATGAAGTCATTGAAGACAAATGTTTAACAGTGTTCTTATAATATTTCTATGAGGACTTATTGCGGTGATTCTGCCTCTTAGTAGTGATTTTGCAGTGACTTTATAATATTCAGAACTTGACTTTACCTACTGTAGTATCATATAGGAAGTCAATAATAATTTAATGGGTACCTGAAGCATTTCAGTCTCCTATAACGATCCTATAGTCATAATAATGTGCTAATAATCTAACATTTACAGTACTATTCCTCCTAGTATATACAGTCAGAGACATGTGTAACAGACAGGTTTTCATACTATTTTCTCATATTTCTGCTTTATAGTGACTTTATAATATTTAAACGGTATTTCATCATGCTTATCATCATGCAACCTGGACATACAAAGACAGAAACATATGAAATGTAATAAGCTCTTATGCACAATACCGAAGCATGACACAGGATAAAAGCACTAAAAGATTACCTCTGCTACATTACAGACTTACATGAAAGTTGTCACATGTAGATTTAATTATTGTACAGGTTCCTCATTATACAAATAGTACATTTTGACTAAAATACTGCACTAGTCTTACTTTACGTTTTTACACCTGTGTTTAGAAACTGTAATAGATTGAGTTATTTTGAGTTTAGATGACATGAAAATCTGTTACTTTTAACGCTGTGTGTCATTTGAAGTTGATCGGAAATGACTTACAAGTGAACAGAACAAGTAGCCATGTTGCATTTCTTAGTTAAACTGAGTAATAAACAAAATAAACACACGATACTTGATGTCGACATGACTTAGGAAGAGTCCCCTTTGATTATTAAACCTTTACAAACTAAATCAGATATCCACGACTTGTTCTGCTGATGCCACCAACAAAATATTCCCATAAAAACAAGCACAATTAATGCTATCTACTATATTCTAGTTTAAAAAGAGCATTTTAATTACTAAATAAAAATGTCACGTTGAGCTAAAGTAAACAGGGGTAATTGTTATGAAACTTGCTGCATGACGGACTAGCAGCCACAATGTATATAAAAAACATAATTGTATCTGTTTGCCTGAAGGGTTTAACCAGGATCATTTGTTGTAAATAAAATATAGCAGGGTAGATATCATAAAACAGGGAGTTTGTGTGCAGACATTAGTGTTGGAAAAAGCCTTAATGCTGAATCCTGGGACACACACTGCCGTGTAATCCCACAACATGTTTTCTGTTTCTCCTCCGCTGGCAGAGCCTCACCTGAAACATCATTCTGTCGGCTATAAATATAGCCAATATAATCACAAAAACTGGCATTACACACATTTGCACAGTTTGCGCTCTTGGCTCGCCGCTTCTTGCACTGGCTAATCCTAAATTGCTTGCCGGTGATGCCAGATTGCCTGCCAGAGTTCAAAGCTGTGTGTTCGGAGAGACAGAGGGAAGGAGAGATTGCTGCCGGTCCTAAAGTGAACAGAAAAAGAAGAAGAAGAAGAAATTTTACCACCACTGTTCATTTAACCTGCAAGACAAATCAAATCACATCCGACACAAAAGGTCGAACACCGGGAATTAAACAGGTTTATTTCAAGCATGAAATTATGACTGAGTGCAGGAAAACTTGGCTAAGTGTTGGTTTTTACACAAAGTTCAATTATCCCGAATGATTTTGCTGTGTAACAGAAAATTAAATCAAGGCGCAGTAGATCACAGTCTGAATCTGTGACATTTTATGAACAATAAATTTCAGGTAATTGCTTTTTTTTTCCAGAGAGAGGATGCAGTATTTCTCTCACTTTCTCAAGTGTAATGGCTTAGAGGTTTTAGCAGAAAGGGGGGGCAAATGAGGGGGGAAAGTGGCAAAGAGCCCTTTAAGACCTTGGGAGGAGAGGAAGGTGAAGAGAGACAGTAAAATAGGGGCACCTGTGGACCGTGGACGGGTTCAAAACTAACAAAAGCAACATGAAAGAGACCAGACAAGAGAAGTGAGAGTGCCTAAGAGAGAAGACTTTTCAATTCCCCGACATCTACACTCTAAAATAAAAATATTGAAGTGCATGAGAACAAACTAAAGATGCAGTTGGCTGGATTTCCTGGATTAAAATAAGTTTTATAAGAACATAGGAAAGATGAAGAAAATAACCTTGGTACTATGAGGCAGCCTTTATAAATGGTTTATAGGTTGTAACAAAAGGGGGGGGGGGCTAGCTCTGTCCAAAAGGTGACAAGCAGCACCTCTAAAGCTCACTAATTTACACTGTAAAAACTGTAAACAATGACACTTTGTAGTTTTACATGTGTTGATCCCACATGGATTTATAAGACAGTAAAAATATCGTTGCAGTGGTTAAACAACATTTGGATCTTGTCACATATAACATTAAATTACAAACAAAAAACTTGATCGCCTCTCTTAGGCTCTTCAAATGAGTCTTTTACAATCACTCAACCAGAAGAGATTTGACTTCTTCTGGAGGACAGTTTCCTAAAAAAGTGGCAAACATAACTGACTTAATCTTCAGTCTCACCTACTGTATATAACTATATTATTATTATTGGGTTGCTGGAGTTTAGTGGTCTTATAGGAATTATTTGCATTTTAAGACTATGTGCCCTCTCTGTCTCTCTCTTTCAGTACTGGCTGAAGACTGGACTCGAGTTCACACTGAGGACGAGCTCTTCAGGACGCTGTTCGGGGGCTACAGCAAGTGGACGCGTCCGGCGCGAAACATCACCGACGTGGTTATCGTCAAGTTCGGCCTCTCCATCGCACAGCTGATAGATGTGGTGGGAACACACACACACACACACATTTGTAGATCCAAAAAAAACTGACCACACCCCTTCAAAAAGAGAAAAAGGAGCATTTTCACACCTATTGTTGGTTTCTAAATATTTCATAGTTTATAAGCAATAATTCTAATATGTAAGACTAAGAATTATAAGAGTTAATACCCCCGATGCAGCTGTATCTCCCACTCATGGACTGTTTTTGGTTCCAAAACAGGATGAGAAAAATCAGATGATGACGACCAACGTGTGGCTGAAACAGGTATGGAAGAAACTCACCTGTAATCGTTTGAGTATGATCGGTATAGTGGGTGAAGGTATGAGCTCCATCCTAACCAAAACTGGACAAATGTATTGTTCTTGAAAGCCGATTTCAACATTGTCGACACTGACGTTAAAAAGTGTGCGTGTGTTGGCAGGAATGGACTGACTATAAGCTGCAGTGGAGTCCGTCCGACTTCGACAACGTGACGTCCATCAGAGTTCCTTCTGAGCTCATCTGGGTGCCGGACATTGTGCTGTACAACAAGTAAAAACACACACTTTTAACACCAAACAACTGCAGTTTGCTTCAGTTGCACAAATCCTTCTTATTCTTACACTTAAAGATAGATGAATATAGGAAAAAAAGGCACAACTGGACTGAGAACAAGAGGAAATGTCTTTGCGTCATATTATAAGACAGTAAATGTGGCCCAGACAAACTTTCAACCATGAAGGATTTTTGCATGTTCTGCAAACCAAGTATGCAAGTGAAGAGCACTTCAAGTGAATTTAAGTAACTAGAGTTTCATCTAAGGAAGTCCTATTTTGAAGTCTTGTTTCTTGACCCCTTGAAAAGCTGTGTAAAAGTAAAAGTTTGTCATTTTCTGGGTATAAAATATATCTTCAGATCAGTGCACATGCACACACAGAGACATCCAAGGACGCACATACTGAAATAATTAAACAGACACCACTTTGAATTCCTGTAGGTGGAGCTGGAAATGATCTGTAGTGATCAATTACCCACTTGATCCATAACAATGCCCTCATTCCCTGAAGAGGTATGAGGAGGGAAGGTCACTCATATGGAGCCAAAAAGCTTGATGTATCATCACAGCATTTCTGCATATTCCTGCATACCAATTGGTGATACATGCAAATCATCCTGTTGAGTAAATGACCCTGATTCTATTGCGGCTGCACAGCAATGTTGCATCACACAGTTTTAGTCTGGTTTCCTCCCCTCAGGGTCCCGAGGAAGTATTAATTCTGAAATTTGTCTGGAAGGAGAAACTTTCTCCTCCTTCAGCATTTGTTTAAATGAGCTTGCATCATGAATACGGTGTCGTCAACATTCAGTGATCAATTATTCAACATTGCCTATGTAAGTTGGGCGTAGCTTGAGGTTTATTGATTCACCTTTTGAGTTTGGAACATAATGAGATGGAAACTTGGGAGCCTTGCTGAATAAAAAACAAAATCCTCCTTTTTATCCAAATAATACCTCAGTTTTGGTGTTTCTCTTTCTTTCTTGTCAATTTTCACTTTTTCCCAGTCTCAGCGCTACACTTCTACCCCTTTTCTTCTTTCCCCAGTGCAGATGGAGAGTTCACCGTCACCCACATGACCAAGGCCCATCTCTTTCACACCGGTCGTATCCGCTGGGTGCCCCCGGCCATCTACAAGTCCTCCTGCTCCATCGACGTCACCTTCTTCCCTTTCGACCAGCAGAGCTGCAAGATGAAGTTCGGCTCCTGGACGTACGACCGCGCCAAGATCGACCTGGAGCCCTTTGAGAACACGGTGGACCTGAAGGTGTGAGCGGATGGGTGTTGCTTCCTTAATTTTGTGCCATTTAGCCACAACTGCCAACACTGTTCTCTTGTGATTTGTTAACGCCTGCTAATGCCTCTTTGCCTCCTCTTATCTACGGTTCACACATGCTCTATTCCAGGATTTGGTTTTGCAGAAGGATGCCAGCTGAAAACTCTGGCTGCTCACTTTTTAATTAACGGAATATTTCTCAGCGTGTTGTTGCATTGCAGCATTAAGTTCTGGAGAAAACAAAACGCATGGATTCGTTTTTCAAAATCAGCAAAAGAGACGAGATTTCTCAGGTTTAAAACGCTGAGGTTTTCTTAAGTGTGTTTGTTATGACTTTCAAAGCAGAGGAGTTAAATCTAAGTTAGCCTGATGAAGCCGTTTTTAGCAACGCAGTGCTTAGTACCCACTTGATGTCACAAACTTAAAATTTTTGTGTTGGAGTTTATGCTTTTCACCAGAAAACCTGTGGGCAACTTGAAGGTGTGAACTTAATTCACATTCCTTCTCTTCTGCACTGAAAAATACTGAAATCCTTAGCCACACTTTGCCTGTAGGGATGGAGATCTCGGTTGGTTGGTCAGTTGGTCCACCACTTTGGTTTAGAGTGAAATATCTTGACAGCAATTGGATGGATTGCTATGAAACTTTATACAGACATTCATGGTTCCTAGAGGATGAAGCCTAATGATGAAGCCCCCTGACTTTTTCGCTAGCGCCACCATGAGGTTGACATTTGTGATTTTGAGTGAAATGTCTTGACAAATATTGGCATGATGACAAACATTCATGTTGTCAAGATGAATCGTAATAACCTTGGTGATCCCTGAACTTTTCATCCAGCGCCATTATCAGGTAGGGTTCATCCTCTGTAGACCATGAATAGACCGACCAACATTGCCATCCCTAGAGCCACACCGCTAGCATGCTAAAGGCTAAAAACAAGTCTAATTTCTAGGACTACTGGGAGAGCGGCGAGTGGGCGATTGTCAATGCTGTGGGCACCTACAACACCAAGAAATACGACTGCTGCCGCGAGATCTACCCCGACATCACCTATTATTTTGTCATCCGCCGCCTCCCCTTGTTCTACACCATCAATCTCATCATCCCCTGTCTCCTCATCTCCTGCCTCACTGTCCTGGTCTTCTACCTCCCGTCGGACTGTGGCGAGAAAATCACACTCTGCATCTCCGTGCTGCTGTCGCTCACCGTCTTCCTGCTGCTCATAACGGAGATCATCCCGTCCACGTCGCTGGTCATACCGCTGATCGGGGAGTATCTGCTCTTCACCATGATCTTCGTCACACTGTCCATCGTCATCACCGTGTTTGTGCTGAACGTGCACCACCGGTCGTCATCGACTCACACCATGCCTCGATGGGTTCGGAGGCTTTTCCTCTCGGCGGTGCCACGCTGGCTGTGCATGAAGCGTCCAGACCATGGTCTCAGGCCTGTAAGGTGAGAAAACAAGGACGGCCTCCAAGTTTACTGTATGTAAACGCCATAAATACATCTGTGTCCGAAACCATTCACTCACTACTTCCTACATACTAGACAGTAGGTAGTAGTTTCTGTAGTGAACAGTGAGTTGAGATTTCAGATCATCATTTTACATAATCATTGACAGGTGTAGTGTCGCAATGACAAATTGCATTGTGGGAATTGTTGATAAAAAGTAATGTACATGCCATGGATACTACTTTTCTCATTTAATCGAGACAATTTTTGAGGGCACTATACAGTCCAGAAATGTCACACTCAAAAATTGGCATACAGTAAATATCTTCTAAAAGCCAAAAGCGGTGCTTTGTTTATGCCATTTTGGCTAGTGTGCAAACATACCAAATACAATTTTATGGACTACACTTTTGGTGTTTTTATGGTAAGACCTTGACCACTTGTACAAAGGCCTGAGTATTGCACCTCAATACACAGAGTATTGAAACTCTCAAGTACTGAAAACTGGCCTCAAATGTCTGGTCAGCCGTCTGCCGTCTTGTAGTCATTCCTTGATCAACTGTTTTTGGCCACTTGGGGGCAGCAGAAACAAGCTGTGAACACAACACTGACATACTGTATCATCACACAAAAACATGCTTATATTTCTTAAAATAAGTTACAAAAAATGTATCATGTTGGTACTTTAACTCATATTGGTATTAGCATTGAAAAATGTTGTTGTCTCCAAACTCACTGTGTTGTCTCAGGCGGCGCCGCCTGACTCATAAACTCCTCCCTGTCCGGACTCCAGGCCCCTCCCACAGCACGTCCAACTGGATCACTCAGGAGTCTGACATCGATCTCCATGGTTACCAGGATGACAACGATTGCCACAGCAGCCACCAGCTCGACTCCTCAGATACCGGAGATGAAATTCACTACTGCGATCTTCACGGTTACCCAAACACAGATCATTTGGGGAGGTCTGGGGTGAAGTCAGCTGGTCGGCCAAGGATTTCTTCCTTCTCGTCTCCTTACCCTCGATGTCTCGGTTACACCCTCCTCCCCCAGAGACACTCCACAGTCAGCTTGGATTGGGACACCCCTCCCGTAGAGCATGGTTCGATCCAGAGCCCATCGGCCTCTGTTCTGTCTCCTGCAGTGGTATCAGCCCTGGAGGGAGTGACCTACATCGCAGAGCATCTAAGAGCAGAGGATGCAGACTTCTCAGTGAGTGCTGACGTGATGATTTTTGTAATGACAATTATTATTATCCTGTCTAATGAAGTTTCAACTGTTTTGCAGACATCTAGACATTTACAGCCTTCTTTTTCTGTCTCCACAGGTGAAGGAGGACTGGAAGTATGTAGCCATGGTTGTAGACCGGATCTTCCTGTGGATGTTCATTATCGTGTGTCTGCTGGGGACGGTTGGACTCTTCCTGCCTCCCTGGCTCTCTGGGATGTTTTAGAACCAACCTGGATATCAAAAGAATGAATAAAACAATTAAATAAATAAATCAATTATGCAGAAAAGGTGGAGTGGCACGTCTGTATGTACAGAAGAGACATAAACGCATGTCTTAAGTTTCCTAGGAAGGAAGAGAACATTTTTGACCTGATTTCATTTTATTTTGAAATTTCACAAATACATGTAATATTGGAAATTTACAGCATGTTTCTAGTGCAAAGAATACAGTTAGGGCTACAACTAACAATTATTTTAGTTATAAATCAATCTGCCTTTTTGCTTGATAAATGACGACTGATTATCAAAACTGTTTCATTTTTTGTCAATCGACTAACTGTTTAAGCAAAAACAATGAACACTGATTAAGAATTTAACTATTTTCAAACAAGTGGATTAAAACTTCCTGTTTGTGTAATTTTGAAAACCTTTTTCATACCTAAAAATCTAAAAATTGTGATGTTGTGTCACTGCGTTGTAGTTATCCCATGACAATGAAACAGAAATTTTGGAGTGGCATAACCTCATACATTGTCTCTATATTAGCTAAAACCTTTTAAAAACTTCTGATGAACTGCCAACAGGTGTAACAAAATCCAAAGCAGGGTACAAATGCATCAAAAATATATATCCTTTCATAGACACCCTCTCAATGGTAAATGGGCAGCACTTATGTAGCACTCTGCTACTTAACACTATCATGTTCCTAAGTAAAATGTCTTGCAAGGACACTTTGACAAGACATGTGACTGATGAACATGTTGGCTGTAACAGGGATCAAACCCAAAATCCTTCAGATACAGGACGGTCTGTTTAAAATAGGGGAACCAAAACTGGGCTGTTTAGTGCTTGTTGAATAAGTCTTATTTCACAAAACGCAAGTCTGTGTCAGCGTTTGTTGCCTGACTTTCACACTGTTCCCACAGTTGATTCAGAGTTCATAATGAAGTGTGATTTCCTGTGTGATAAATTAGCTATAAAGCCCCTGATGTTCACCTGACCCAGTGTTGAAGAACATGATTCAAGACAACGTGTCAAAGTAATTGGCCATGCTGCTGAAAATGAAACTTTTTGCCAAGATTTCCCTGCAAAGAAAAGAGAACATTAGTGATGGTGCAATAAACAGAACACTGAACAATAAAAGGGTTTTAGTAGAAGAGATACAGTTAAGATCCAACCAGAATGCACAACAGAGTCATTTTCTTTTACCACTTTTTGTAATTTAACTCACCCTGTGTCTCATTCTGACTGTGTCGAGTGTGCAGTTCAATCTAAAACATATTAAGAAAAATGCGCAGCATGCATAATTAAACTGCCAGTTTTTTGGTTGCCGAATTGCTTCTCTTGGCGCCAACCCTATCAAACTCGTTGAATATTTGTTTACTGTCTCACGTCATACAGAGAGCTTGTGAGTGAGAGTGGCAAAAGAAATCATCAAGACAACAAATGCACTCGTTGTTCTCAGTGGCTGCAGGCAAAGTGGAGGCATTAAATGGTATCAGTGCAGTGTGACACAGCTTCCAGTCAGCTCAGTGAGGACATGCGAGATGAATTTGACCTGTATGTTATCCTGGGGTGACTTTACAAAGCCACTGCGTACAGTACAGAACATTGTAATCAATGTTAGTACATGCTGAGCATCAGAAGACGCGTTCAGGGTAACTTGATTGACCCAACTAAAAGCTACAAGTCATGAGTGGTATAGGGGACAGAACTGGACAAAGACATTGTGGCCCAGCAACCAACTACCTCATCATCACTCACATCTACACCAGAGTTTTTGCAAGTTTTGCTACAAATCACACACAAATGGGTGACAAATGAAAGGAAAAAGTTTCATTGACTTTAGCACTTGTACGTGCTCGCAATAGCACTGTTAACGTGCCGATGTTTAGCCGGTACAATGCTTACCCCGTTAACCATCATAGTTTAGTGTTTTAGCATTCTAACATATTCTAATTAGCACTAAACAAACACATTAGCACTAAACAAGTACAGCTGAGGCTGATGGGAATGTTGTTAGTTTTGCAGGTATTTGGCCAAGATGGTGACGCTAGATGAAAAGTCAGAGGATCACCAAAGTTATTGTAATTCATCCTGAGGTAACCATGAATGTCTGCACCAATTTTCATGCTAATCCATCCAACAATAGATGAGATATTTCATTCTGGATCAAAGCGGTGGACCAACGAACTGAGATCCCCAGAGCCATGTCACTAGCATGGCTAAAAATCAACTTGATCCCATATGATCACAGCGGGCAGTGTGCCCAGGACCCCAACCTCTCTTTACAGGGCCCCTTCCTGGCTTGGCCTCCATCTTTGAAGGGCAGATTGTGAATTTTCCTGCCTGATGTTTGCTTTTCAATACTGATTCGGTTTTAAAGCCACACTTTTGTCTTGAATGCCAAAAACTGAATCTAACGTTTTGGCCTCCTAACGCTGCACTTGCGAATATGTTTTAGAGACAGGAAATGATCGCAGTCAGGGTTTACATAGGGTTGGATGAGTCATGAGTTTGGAAGTTTGTGTTGTGTCTTTGTACTGCTGAACTTGTTTTTTTTTTTGTGGAACTTCATTTTCTAAGGAATCAATAAAGAAATTGGTCACAAAACCTAATTTCTCTGTTTTATATCCCATGAAACCACACAACACCAAGGCATCTCACACTCTAACTAGCTTCTCTAATTCTTATTTTGCCTTTGCCAGTTTACACAGTGGGAGACAAAATACTGATTGTGCTGTACGTCACTTCAGATTTGAGTGATTTAGGGTATGAACAGCGCCTGTTTCTCACACAACATATACATCCCAGTTTCCTGTGTGACTTTGTCAGATTATCTGTTAGTTCTGCCTGTTCTAGTTTTGCCCTCTGCCTTTAGTTTACCTTTCGACCTACTTAACCCTTGTTGGATTGGGTTCCCAGATCACTTTGTTTACCCAGCAGAGAGATCTGGCTCTGTAACAGTCATACCAGGCCAATTAAGGTTGTAGCTGCAAAATCTCTGAGTGTATTGAATTGTGTTTAATTTCTTATGAATTCAACTTTTTATTTGCAGAATTAATAGTAGTAGAAATATCGTTCTTGGAAGTGACAGATTAGCACACCAACTTCTTACATATCCCCAATCTTAAGCTTTGATGACCAAGAATTTATGCCAAAATGTAACCCACTCAAAGCTTTCACGCAAGCAAAACCATCCTGTTCTTATTCACGTGATCAACTGTTTGTCATTTTGTATCTTTACTGCACAGTTTGGATGCATCACATCACTTGTTTACAGTTTACACTTAGTTACCCAGAAGGAGTCCGTTTTCCGGGAGAACGAAATCCTAATTTCATGGGGTGAAGGAGATTGCAGATCTTTTAAGGTTGACACATTTCCAGCTTTGCTAACTAAAAGGAAAGCATTTTGTTATGCTGGACTAACAAATGCAAGTACATTACTAGTGATCACCCACTTCATGACAAAATTACTACACTACTCAAACGTCCTAAACATCATGTCTCATTTATCTATAAATACTTAATCGACAAAAACACTATTATCTCTAGAGATACTATGTATGAGGGTTTATTTGTATTTGTTTATTTGGGTTTTATATGTACATATAATTGAGATTAGGTATATATGTTGACATGTATGTACATTATTTTTTGAGGGAAAAAAAGCATTGACAGCTCAGAGTATTACTATATAGTATAGTATCAGTATAAGTACATTAATAATGAATAAATAATAAACACAAAAGATGATTCATGATATCAAACTTTTATTCCAACAGTGTTGAAAGAACAAGACTCATTTAACAAAACAGTTTTACATTGTTATAATTATCATATATTCTTTATACATATAACACTTATCTCAGATCTGAGTTCAAAAATGTGGCATATAAGGACAGAAAAAGCTAAACATTGAAAAAGACATGCAGTTTCCCAGGCCAGTTTCTTTGTTTCTTCCACGACCTAACTCCTTTCTTATTTAGCGTAAAGCATTTCTTTTCTTTTAGCGTACATGGAGCTGAGAGAAAACACAGCATCAGTGAGGACGGTGGGGAGAAAAGGGAAAAGCTGGAAAAAACACTTATCCATCGGAGAGACCAGCAGGTATCTGTATTTAGGCTGAGCGGACGTGACTGCGTGCAGCATTGCGTCGATGACCAGGTCGCCGTTCTTGAATCCCGACCTGCATGTTGACGTGAAGTACTCGTTGGCCAGCTCAATGTACTGTCGGTTGAAGATTTGCTTTTGTTTGTCGTCTAATTTCTCCCAAACATCCGAACCTGTTTTCATCTTCACGATCTTGGTGGCTTGGCCGAAATTACCCGGTTGAATGATGCTGACCTGAAAGTGTGAAAGAAATTGAGTTACGCATTGAATTAGTCTCAAACCTTTATATGCTTTTAATGCTACAACACATAGTTTGGTCATTTGCTTTCACTCTCATATCTATACGCTAAAAATGAAGCTACCGCTAGCAGCTGGTTAGCTTATTATCTCGAAATTATGAGATAAAAAGTTGAGATTTTGACTTTTTAGGTCAAAACTACGAAACAAAAGAAATACTTACTTACTTATTTACTATCTCAAAATACTGTACCATGATTTCTGTCAATCCTGACATTCATCCAATTATTTGTTTTGGCATAAATGAGCTTCCATGCATATTAAAGATGAATACAAGAGACATTGCCATAGTTTTTACAGAGTGCTAAATTCTGTCCTTTCTCGCCGAGAGTTCAATGTGAAGATCGATATCACTCTAATTAACTAATTAATTAGTTAACTACTAACTAACTAATTAACATGCTATATTTTGATTGTTTAAACTGCACAAAAACTCAAGTGTAAAAACAGCTGTTTCCCCGTTTTCAGTCTTTGTGCTAAACTAAGCTAAGCTAACTGGCTGCTGGCTGCAGCTTCATATTTACCGTACAGACACATAGACTGTATATAAAGGTGGACGACGCGTCTTCACTTCCTCCCATTGTAAAAAAATGAAGCCAAAATCCCCCGGATACGAGAGCTGCCATCTTGCACATTTGGAGCCACAGTCTACACAGTAGTGATCTGCGGTGGAGCTGTGGTATCGAGTTCCCGCCTATACAGCCGCCTGAGCCAATCGCGAGTACACTCACAGTTGTCAATCATGATGTGACGCCCCGTTTTTATAGCATCAAATAACTAATTAAAACCAAACTTATCAGAAAAACAAACACTTGAACAAACATCAGCGCGATAAGAACTACCTAAAACGACAGAAACCATCTTTGGGAAAAATTTATTTGACGTGTACTTTGACTTTTCAGTTTGGCACTGAATTGTCTCATGCATTGTCTCATGCATTAACATGGAGGAGGCGGGGCTTATGACCTGTACTGCAGCCAGCCACCAGGGGGCGATCGAGATGTTTTGGCTTCGCTTTTGGGGAGCTGTCACATGTCCATCTTTATATACAATCTATGTACAGACATGAGAGTGGTATCAATATTCTCATCTAACTCTCGGCAAGAAAGCGAATAAGCATTTAAATGTGGAACTATTACTTTAACATGCTCAAAAAAGTTTAAATAAACTGTTTCCTGGCTAACAAAGACATACTGTGGGTGTCATTTGACTGACAGGAAGAAGAGTGTGACATACAGCAGCACTGACATGAGAGCACTCAACTCTGCACAGTGTAATTAGAAAACGTTCATGCTAATTACTGTTGGTTTTATACTGAATGAATGCTATCAAATGAAAAATAAGCCTGCAACTTATTTGGTTTACTTCCTATTTGCCCACTGGCGTCACATTTTATCTATCACAGACTTCCCACAATGTTACGTCTCATGCTTCAGAGTGTCACGGGATTTGTGTGCGGTTTTGCAACGTTACTGTACCTTCACACCAAAACTGGCCGTCTCAACCCTTAGGCAGTCCGCAAACGCCTCCAGTCCTCTCTTTGACACACTGTACGCTCCCATGTTCAAGCAGTTGAAGAAGGAAAAGATGCTCGACATGTAAACCATCCGACCTGTGGCAGTGAGGAAACATAAAACATTTATTTTTACCCTTAACATCACTACAATAAAGAATATGAGGTTACAGGGAAATGTAGCTACTTTTCAGCTAACCTTTGGCAGCACGAACCAAAGGTAGAAATGCAATAGAGGTCCTGATGCAGCCAAACAGGTTGATGTCGACCATGTTGCGGAAATCTTCAACACTGCTCCATTCGATCTCGGCCCAGTCTGAGATGCCAGCGTTGTTCACAACCGTCCACAGGCCTGACAACGCATGAAAGGCACAGGTTGATAAGTTAGTCCAATGTAAAGCCAATGCAACAGTCAAAACGATGTGATACGTTCTAATTTTGAGTTATAAAGACAACATTTAGACTTCTTAAGTCATAGTTTTGAGATAGTAAGTCAAAAATGTTGATTTTATAAGTCAGAATTAAGATACGAAGTCAAACATTTTACTTACTGTCTTACAGTAGTATTTCTACTGTAGTATGACTTAGTATATTATAGTTTTTACTTTACTAGTAAAGGAGAAAAAAATTAAAGGTTTAGGAATAATACAAATAAAATTGCTCATGGTAAGTCAAAAAATATGAGATACTAAGTCAAAATTTGGACTTAATATCTCATAAATGTGACACATTTATTTATGGAAGCCCACTTTCTCCAGAAAAAGAAAAAAAAGGATGAAAAGCTTAGGAATGATAAACAAAAATATTCTTGATAAATCTAAATTATTAGTAATTTCTTATTTTCGACTTAAAGGAAAACAAAGGCTTTTTAAGTCATAATTATGAGTTATTAAGTCATAATTTTGAAATAGTTAAGTCAAAAATGTATAAATAATAAACTGGTCAGAATTTTGTCAAAATCATGAGATTCAGATACACAAATCATGACTTAGTATAGCATAATTTTGATTTACAAAGACAAAATTTTAACATTTGTAATCGAAATTAATACCAAGTCACAATTTTTCATATTGATGTCAATTTGAATTTAGTGGCATTTTGACTTAATATCTTTTAAGTTTTTTTGTTTTCAGTTCAAACATTTCTTTCCTTTTTTGGCAGAAATGAGCTTCCATATTCATTAAAGCTTAACAAGTGAAATTGGGTCATTTTTTACAGTGTGCTAAACTCTCACCTTTCTCTGGCAAGTTCTCCTGGACCATCTTCTTCGCCTGCTGCACCTCTTCGTCACTGGTGACGTCCAGCTTGAGGATTTTCAGATTTCTGGAGCTCTGTCTGACCAGGCTCTGGGCACCGGCTCCTTCTGGAGCCAAACACCCAGCAAAGACCACAAACCCTTTGTGGTCCAAACGCTGAGCCAGCTGGTGTCCAAAACCGCTGTCGCAGCCTGTTATCAGCACAGCGTAGCCATAACCGTCCTGCACATGGCTGTGGCGGTGGCGGGAAACCAGCTTGACCAGGAAGAAGAGCAGGGCGGCAGAGATGGGGACGATGCCAATGATTTGGCCGATGAAGAAGATCGTGTTCATGTTGGTGAAGCGTCTGTGAACCAGCGTGTCTGAAGACTGTCTGCTAGTGCTGCCTACTGCACAATATATACCTGTTCACAATGCAAAAACAGTTGATAATGAGGGCTGTTTGTTTTTCCTTCAGATGCGTTAGGGTGAATTTGTTCAGGTTTTCATGTGACTTAAAAGACGCTTTTGTTGTTCAAGGAGCACATTAACTGTGTTGCATCTTACTGGAAAAGTTGGGCCAAACTCTTCACCGAAAATGTTTTAATTGTTGGGAACGCCTCTAGCAATTTTCTTTCTAGGAGCAATTTAGACAGAACAGTATCAAGGATAAAAGTTAAATGATTTACTAGAGAGTTCAAGAAAATTAGCAAAAGCGAGGACAGTAACTAGAGTGCATTGCATCATAAAACAGCACATTCAGATGTCAGCAACACTTGGAGGGAAGTTTTCAGTCTGTTAATTCCCATGATGCCAAAATGGAAAGTACAAGGCAACATTTTCAAAACATTACTGAATGAATCTGTTTAAAGAAAACATGAAACACAAGCAACAAATATTCACACTACACACAGTATGGTTTGCTTTGGTAAGTCATATTCTGTTGGAAACATATGTCTTTGTTGCCCTAAAGTATTTACATAAATACCTTGAAAATAAGACTAAAAAAACATTTTCTTGCAGCTGATTTGCACTCTTGTTGACCCTGCAGTAACTACATTGTCAGGGAGTGTAGTTCAGGCAGCGGGGAAAAGGACCCAAATGCAGACAAACAGGGAGGCTCCAACAGTTCAATGATTTATTTAACAAAAATAGCTTACATGACAGGAGACAGAAGCATGGGGAAAACATCCAAAAACAGGAATGAGAAAAATAAACACATAGTAAACAAGCAGTATGAACCCACAGAGAACAAAAGAAGAGGACTGGTATAAGTAGGGAGTGACTGATGAGTGAATGAGGTGCAGGTGGGAAGATGGGCAGGGATGCTCAGCTGAAGGGAATGAGGTGATTGCAGGGCAGATGGGAGTGGCAGGACCTTGAATGGCAGGGGGAAAGTCTGAGGGCATCTGGTGGACAAATGAAACACAGCACTGAGAAAACACAAATCTGGCAGGAGACTATGACATATATGGCCAAAAGTGGCCATATGTGGACAAGAGTTTCCACATAAGTATCCATTTTAAACAATAGTGCACGTCCAACTTTATGGCAACAGTTTGTGTTTGGCCCTTTCCTGTTTCAACATGACAAAGCCCTCGTGCACAGAGCCAGCTCCATAAAGAAATGGTTTTTCCCAGTTTGGTGTGGAACAGCTTGACTGGCCTGGGGGAAATGTTTGGGTGTCCATATACTTTTGGGCATGTAGTGACGTGTCCGCTAGTGTGCATCACATGACAGACCCGGAAAGTTGTAATTACACGGTTTGGCTACTATAGCTCACATATTAATGCATCAGTGATAATAATCCTATAATATACAGTATATAACACTATGAAAGGAACCATACAGCATAATGAGTACTTTTACTTTTGTTACTTTGAAGTGGAACTAAAACCTGAAAACAACCGGTCGACCTCCCACCCAGAGCCTGGTTCTGGTTCTGCTTGAGGTTTCGGACTGTTAAAAGGGAGTTTTTCCTTGCCATTGTCACCTAGTGCTTGCTCAGGGTGGGAACTGTTGGGTCACTGTAAATATAGAGTATGGTCTAGGCCTGCTCTATAAAAAAAGTGCCCTCATCTGTTATGATTTGGCGCTATATAAATAAAAATGCAGTTGAATTGAATTGAAATTCTGCAAGAACCCTCTCTCCCAGCAGTTTAAAGAGGTACTGCACACTTTAGCTTTTTTGAGCTGTAAAGTAAATGAAACACATCAGTGCTGGTGTTAATATATTTACATTTCTTAACAAATTCATAAAAATCGGCATTTCATGGGTTGAAAATGGCTCAAAATGCCATCTACTGTTTTAAATCAGCCCTGAACTTTGCAAGGCCAATGTTGACACAGAGTTGAGCAGTTGGGACCTGTCTACGTCATGAAATATATATTATAAAAGACTCTAATCAGTGTCAGTCAGTCTCCCACATGTCCCCTGATCAGCACACTATGTAGCCACGAGGCCACGCCTCCTACAGTTGTTCCTGCTCTCCTCTGTTGCATTTTTAAAATATGCTGGGAGAGAGAGTTTTGAGGGTGTAGTAACACTTCAAAAAATGCAACGAGTTGATTAATCGATTAGTTGATTAGTCGATCGAAAGAAAATTAATTGCCAACTATTTTGATAATCGATTCAAGCAAAAGTGTCAAAGATTTGCTGCTTTTCTTTGTCATTTATGACAGTAAATGAAGAGTCTTTGGGTTTTGGCCTGTTGGTCGGACAAAAGAAGCAATCTGAAGACGTCACTTTGGGCTCTGGGAAATTGTGATGAGCATTTTTCTCAATTGTTTTTGACATTTTATAGAATAAATGATTAATCGTTAAAATAATCGGCAGATTAATCGAAAATAATTGTTAGTTGCAGCCCTAATTGTCAGGTTACAGATTTATCTACAATTCAAAGGTGATTATTTTCTATTAATTAATTAATAATGTGCGACATTAACTGAGACAGCAAACAAAAAACAAACCCATTTTATATTTATTTCAGCATCATTATAATATACAGCAACATTAAAACCTTCACAGATGTTCTCAGATTGACAGAAAGCATGTTGACAGAACAAAAAGTACTTCTTTGATGCTGAATAAAACATGTCAATACAGTGACAGATGTATTTCTAAGTGGTCTGCAGTAGGATTGCCAGCAGCAGTGAGTCTGACAGTGTGGTTCATGTTACAGTAAGATGCAATTCACTTAAACACAAGTCACATGGGATGGTGTTGAAACTGTTGCGTGAGGACTTCACAGGAAGTGAAGAGCGGTGACGCCCCCGTGTGGTACAGAAAAGTAATTGCAGATAATTGTGGCAGTTTTATACACAGGGGAGTGTGAGAAAAATAACAACAAAATGCAAACAAATGTTCCCGTTTGCCCTCAATGAAGGAAACGTCCACATCACTTGTCACAGCCTTAAGTAGAAATTGGTATTTCTAAATTAGCTGCCTCAGATTTGATTCATGCTCTAAAACTTCGTTCTTATTTTGTGTGTACAATTCGTCGGTGCCATGTGCTTCTTTAAAATGAAAAATGTGGGTTTAATCATAATCAGTGAAAACAAACTGCATAGAAATTAAACGTGGGAGGAAGAGGTCCTTTAGTTTATTTTATCTTTTAAAGAATATTTTGACATAAGTTCAAGTTTTCTTCACCTTATACTGAGTTACAGTTCCTACAGCTATCCTCCCTTGACAAAGTGACTTCCCTTTCTGCATGCTGAGCCCTTTACAGGTCCTAGAGCGCATGCAGCTATCCTCCCTTGTCTTTGAGTGAGCTGCAAGGTTTCACTTATCTCCATCGACAACATGACTTCACTACAGAGGTCAGTGGTTAGCGGTTCAGCAATTTAGCAGTAACGATACGTCTTGCTCATGTAGCCTCCCCCGTGGCACCGCTTTCTTGCTAACGGTGCTACATGTGTGTTTTTCAAGCTACGTAAAAGGGAAATGTAAGGCGATCAATATTTTATATTTCTGTTATGGCATACAAATCCCATAAAAAGACCAAAACCCAACAATGAATGTATCTACTAATAGGTATTGTGTGTGTGTGTGTGTTTGTCTGTACCATAGAGCTCCATTGTTGTCCAGAAACTATTAAAAAGTCATAATTGAGCCACACTGTCGCACTGGGTGACACATACACAGTGCTGCTGTTAGAAATACTCACTAGAGCACCAAATGTGGATTAATCCGCCGCCGAAAATAGTCCCCAACAAATGCACTACTTTCTCCTGTTTCAGTAACGTTTGCTAAAAACTACAGTATCCAGCTGTTTTAGGAAATTACGGAGCCTTTTTTTGAAAAATGAAACTACATATTTGTGATTCGCTCTTAAAGATGTACATCTTCAGTGGGAACCAATGAACTTGGAGCTGAGAGCCACAGACAGGAAGTCAGAAAGTATTGCGAGATGGACTAACACATCGTTGTTTTTGGTCTTTTCATGAGATTTGTTGACACTAATAAAAATATAGAATAACACAAACCTTATCCTTTGAATTCCGCCCACAATATAAATATCATTGCCTAAATAGTTCATTTAAGGCTTCTGTAGAAGACATCCTAACCGCATACAGGTGATGGATGGTGTAATGTAAAAACAAATATGTCCAAATACTGTGGGTTGTCAATGGATAATTGTCCGTTTTTACCTATTATAATTGAATTTAAACATGTGGTTTTGATGATTTTGTCTTGACTTCCACTGTAGAACATAAATATAAATGTTTGTGAGGTTGGTGTTGATTATATCAGTGCTTGATCAGGGGTGAGGCAGTGTGGTTCATGTACATTTTTATAATAAAAAAAAAACAAACCCCAAGAGCTTGACACTTCTGCTACCAGGGAAAACATTGTTGTATTCAGCGTGTTCTGCAGAATATGACATACGCTACTAATACAGTGCCTAATAACAGTTACTAAACTAAGGTGGTAGAAATCTGCAAGTTTCTTCAGGAGGGTGAAACTGTTTATTAGTGTGACACTGAATCACTGAGTTTACCTCCAAAAAAAATCAGAATCTAAATCCTCTGAAATAAAACTGAACACAGTATCTTGATTGTACTCAGTCTGATCTTGGCCTTCCCAAAACACAGCAGCCATACTGTCCAATAGCATTCCCGAGGCAGAGCTCTCTGTGGTCCAATCAGGTTTCGACTTTCCCGTAGGTGCCGTCAGGCGGTCGGTAGTGTTTGGGGAAGGCTTTGAGCTGCAGCGAGTTAAACGCGTACTTTCGGCATCCGACGTTCTTCACGGTGTTCTCTCGTCTGCAGCCCTCGCTGAGGAGACAGAACAGGGAGGGGGTGGACGCTTAAATTGTGGTTTTAATTACCCCATAACAGAAAATGACACTTTTCTGGTGGCGGCTAATAAGATTATTGATGAACAACAAATACCGGACTAAATTATCCACAAAGAAACATGATCCGACTTTGACTGCTACAAACAAAATCTGTGCCAAACACCTAATCCACAAGGAAAATTTGGATAGGTGCATGATGCTCTGAGGAAGGTGCTTAAATGAATCAAAAATGATTTTAATGAGAAGAAAAATCAAACAAATACTAACGAGTTAAAAGATAATTGCGGATTATTACAATTTGGGTGTAACTTTCGTACTTTTGGCCATTGTTTCCATCAGTAATGATAACATAGATTTTTGTGATGTGTGAAACTGGGCTATCTGTCTGTTCACTGTTATGCATTAAAAACCTTTGTTAGTGTACAGTGAACAGTCTAGTGTGATAAAACATGTCAAAATATGTCTGATCGTGCTGCAACTAATAAATGTTTTGAGTATTTTTTGGATTTGTCAATTAATTGTTTAATCTAAAGAAGCTGAAATCAGTAATCTTTGTATTGATTGACTAATCGTTTCAGCACTAATGTCTGATTTACCAAATTCCAACTGTTACTAATTTAATAATCCATTGTTGAACAAATGAATGATAATACGAGCGCTACTCATGTTGTTGCAGTTCCAACAGATCGCCACTAGAGGTCAGTAATGTCCAGAGACTTCTTCTGCTGAATGAGGAACACAACTTTGGAAAAACAGTGCTAAGAAATAAAAAACATGCAACACCATTCACACACACACATTGACGAACACGGAAGAAAAGCGTGAGAAAAACAAGAGAGGATGGACAAACAAATCAACCTTAAAGATCACCGGAGTCTGTTTATATTCTGCAGGTGGAGGCAGAAAACATTTATTACAGCAGGAGTGTGGCGTTCAGGGACACACTGACTGGAGGTTTTCTTGGGTTTTTTGGGGTACATTTAGAGCAACATGGGACGCGGCTAAAGCTTTTGGACATAAACTGCTCCAGAATCTCGGAGGAAAAGCACTGATTGCCAAATGTGGAAAAGCAACACAAATATAGACAATTCAACATCATAGATTTCCTGTCGTGTGCTGACCTGGGATCTGTCTGAGGAGTGTTACTTTTAACACCAAAAAAGCACAATGTAAGTCGAGATCAGATTTTAGAATTAAAACACCTTTAAAAATATTCTCAAACAACCTTTCTTAGACACTTTCTGTACAGTGACGGACTAAAAACATGAAGCTAAAATAATAATAATAAAAAAAGTTAGTTGTTTGGTCAGCAATAAAGGGAAACTTCTCTCCAGAACTATTAATGCAATAACATCCTTTTAACATAATAACACTTTGCAGTAGACAATTATGATTCCAATAACTTATATATTCTCAATTAACATGTTAAATGTGATTATTAGCAAATAACCTGTTCACATAATATCATTTATACTGTATTATATTAACAGGAGGGACCAGAGGTTTAAAATTACCTGCAAATTGTTATTATGTCAACAGTTTAGTATGAGAAGTAATTAAAATAACAGTTAACAGTCGTGATAAACAAAAACATAAAAATCTGCATATTACAATGAGATCACACAGACACATTGAGCTGTGATATAAAGTGATGACAGCATGACAGTTATGGCACAAGCATAATAATAACATTGTATAGATTATTTATATATATATATA
The DNA here is from genome assembly GCA_008360985.2 of Macquaria ambigua. Lineage (NCBI taxonomy): Eukaryota > Metazoa > Chordata > Actinopteri > Centrarchiformes > Percichthyidae > Macquaria > Macquaria ambigua. The sequence goes on along the minus strand of VMKM01000243.1, from coordinate 435,599 downwards.
TATTTTTATATATACTCTGCTTTGGAATAACTAAGACAATAAGACAATATATAGCAAACGTTTAGGCAAGACAAGCATTTAAATACAATTTATGTACAGCAATACAAATATATTCTCTGAGAGCCTACATCTGGATTCCTAAGAAAAAAAAAGAAAAGAAAAAAATTGGCAAAATTGAGATGTTTCTCTTTAAGGTCAATCAATGATATAATGATTTTTAATCAATATTTATAGGAAGCACTTTAGTGTAATTACAAGTGTAAGTATGGGGAATTCATTATAAGGGTTTCAGAAAAGGAAAATATTACTTCACTGGAACATATTTTCATCATTTTTGACATAAAATAATTCCACTTTCCTCACATCCCTGTTGCTCAGTGATTATGTAATTATATATTTGTATAGTAGATATATATTAATTTTTACTTCTTTTAAATAAACTCTTAAGTTCAACGTATAGCTTCTGTCTCACAGAGGTAGTTCTAAACTGGAGAGTCAACAGATGATGAGATACACAATATTCCTAAAAGAAATAGTAAAAAAAACAAACATAATAAGTAGTTAATAATAGCAGTTAATAATAATAATAATAACTTAAAGGAGCAGTTTAACATTTTGGGAAATTAGCTTTTTTGCTGAGAGATGAGAAGATCGATACTATTAGTGAGATTTCGAGGTGCTGGTAGATGGATTTTATTACCTTTGGACAGAGCCAGGCTAGCTGTTTCTCCCTGAAGTTTAATGGAAACATATAACGCTACAGCTAGCTAGCAGCCGATTAACTTGTTAGACTGAAAACGGGGGGAAACAGCTAACTTTTCTCCATACAAAGACAATAAAATCTGCCTACCAGCACATATAAAGCTCACTAATTAACACATTATCTTTAATCTGTAGAAAAACTAAAGTGTTAAAAACAACCATTCAGCGTTTTCTTGGCTAAGCTAACCGGCTGCCTGCTACAGCTACACATTTTCCGCACTCGGTCTTTTCATTTGACTCTCGGCAAGAAAGCTAGTAATTCCGAATATGTCAAACTATTCCTTTAAATAGAGAGCGCAATACAGTTAGATGCATTTCTAACCAAATTATTATACTTATTATGTTTTCTACTGTATATCTAGCAGCACCTCCTTTCCATTTTAAGTGCGTAAGATACACAATATTCCTGACCGATATACATGTCAGTATTTACAACAAAAATCAGCAAATATGTGTTTCTACTGACCAATAAATACAAAAAGAAGCATTACAAACTGATTTGAGAATACGGAGAGATATTCTCAGTACCAGTTTAGAAAGAAAAGGGAGACATTACTGTAGGTGGGACGATATGGATCATTATACTGTAGTATGTGTGTTTGAGTTTTTAGGGGTCATGAGAGCATGGCAAACTCCCAAAAGGAGGCTATTTTGGTTTGATCCATTTCCTTACTGGGTCGGTCTTAATGAGACGGAGCCTGGAAACCCCGGGGAGATGACTGATGCTTTCTTTTAGCCTCACAGGCTAAGATATTGATTTTTACAATGCAGGTTTCCAATGTGTAAAGCAAAACCTGAAGGCGCTTGCTTTCTTATCTTAACGTGTGTTGAGGAGTGCTTACACGTTTTTATTTCTCCAGACCATTAAGGAAAGGTTCAGCCTCCATTCTCTAAACATGATATTCAAGGCATCTAAAGAGCTATTTTATGAGGAATTATTTCCTAAATTACCAAACTTCGCCATTTTATATAGTCAAAATCGAACCTGTCCTGTAGCAACAGCTGTTTCTGAACAGTGTTTTAGTATTTTAAAGAGGTTTTCACCTTCAATCTTTATACTTGGGCTGAAAATACCAGTTGTGGTTAAACAGTACTGGGTTTGGCTGTATCTCTAACTGTTAAAATGATTGTTTTCAACAGTACAGATGTCCAAGAAATAACTGTGTGGTATACAGCATCACAAAATAACACAATCCTTCTAGGAAGCTCTATGAAAAGTGCAAGATATGTAAGCAAAAGCATCTCTTCAACAAGATAAACAATTCTATTATTAATTAGTCGATTGAGAGGAAAGTAATCAACAACTAATGTGATAATTGATGCATTATTTTAGTCCATTTTTAAGCAGAAATACCAAACATCTGCTGGTTCCAGTTACTTAAATGTGAAAATTAGCTGGGTTATATACGTTAAACTAAATATCTTTGGGTTTCGGACTGTTGGTAGGGTAATTTCAATATGTCACCTTGGGCTCTGGGAAATTATATTGGGCATTTGATTTTCCAATTCTAACATTTCATAGACAGTGAGAAGATTAATCAAGCCCTAAATGAGATTATTTTCCAGTAAAGTGACTTGAAAATTCTTGAAACAAGACAAACTTAACACATTTCCTAGTGTATTTTTTGCTCATTTCTAGGATACATAAACTGAAATGGAAATGGACTGGATTCAGACAAAGACGTCACATCTTCAAACCTGAATTCACTGGATAAAAACCTGACTAAAGCATTTGGCACAAGCATGGATACATTCCTGATTCACTCAAACAAAGCTAACTCATCACATCATCCATCAAATACAATCAGTTCCTTCACTCGACACAACTCGACTCTGTAAAGCTAATATTGACTGATATAGCTGCAATCTGTACCAGTTTGTTACGACGACAAAGTTAACATCTGATTAAATGTAAACTGGTACACATAAATGCTCTAAAGGGTGTAGAACCTACAGTACTACACTGCATAATCAAACACATTTCCCCTGAATATCCTACGATCATACATTCCAACATTAGCCAATTAGAAACTGCATCCTTAAAACACAAAGACTCAACTTTGTCAATTGGCGAGACAGAGCTAATCTTCACTAAGAATAACGTGTCGCTGCTTTTACAAATGAACTGAACCCATAAATAACGCTTCAGCCAGGTTAGAACAGCTCACGGGCATCTAGAGCTCAAAAATAATGTGTTTTCAGGAATAATGTGAAAACCTGAGAAGGTCACATGAACATCTTCTCTTCTAACACCGGACTGGCAATGGAAATGTGTGAAGCTGGCTTTAACAAGACTGTGTGGATGCTATGAAGCCTGGAGTATGCCACTAAAATAATTAAAAGTACAATAAGTAAAAGTAGGAGCTATGATTAGCCAATCTGGGCAGGTAGTAGGCAGTAGGTAGGTTTTGATCCATTGTCAATATAAAAAATATTGATTAGTGCAGCTTTAAATTCATTTTGTGATTTCACAATAAATGCAGAATAGGAAATTTAATGATCTTTTCATTATTTATTTAACTTTAAGTTTATAAACGCACAATTTAAATGCAAATGTAATTAATCATTATATAATAGGTTTTTTAATTGAAACATGTATTAATGTTCCTAATTAAATGTAAACATAAATGTCTATATTTATTCCGACGGCACACTACAGGCTCCAGAGAATTCGGTTTAGTTTCCTGTCTACGAGAGCTGAATATTTGCTTTTACATTTCTTATTGTTCCATTGATTTTGCAGCAATTTAAAAAAGGACCTGTTCACGCCCACACAGCCCTGAGAAAAGGTCTAATCAGCCGAAATAAGTGAAATCACCTGTGTGGGTTCACCATGGGTGTGTAGAAAGGGACATTTAGGCATTTATCATTTAGGTAATTACTTTTCTATCAAGTTTTTCCCCCTCATCGTTGAGTACTTGACTTGTTTACTGACACTGATCTGACACGCATAATGTCAGAGTTCCTGCCTTGGTGAATGAATTTGCTGACACACAGGAAGGGTGTATTTGCCTGTACAGTGCTGTTTTCAACTCCCTGTTTCTGCTACAACTTTCTACACAGGAAAATGCACATACTGCCCTTCAATCACACAGCTCCTTATCTTTAGGAAATGGGTCATGCATGTTATCACGGGGCCTGATCCCTGGGCTTTCTGGTCTGTTTATTTGCTTAGGCGCAAGGTATGCAAGTTATTTAAAATGAATAGGGTGGGTGGGCGCAGAGGCTTTTTGTTTGCACCGTGAGAGGAAAGGGATTACTTTAAATATGTTTATGCACACAAATGTTCATTAAACTGGACCCAGTATAAACAACTGTAGTCTGGTTGATGTGTTATATGAGTTCAGTTCATTTACCCCTGAGTAAACAGGGCTATAAATACAAAGTTTTCAGACACTTTAGTCCTCAATCTATCCACTATTCTGAGATATATGGGTAAACAGACAATTCATTGAATAGACAGATTTTCTGTCATTCTTAAACCCAATACTGTTGGTTAAAATGTCCCAATAAAGGCTAAAGTTTGGATATATTAGGGTGCATGTAAACAGAGTCAGTGATAAGTCATAACTGACTCAGATCTGCTGGAAAGTGCACAGGCTGAAGTAGAAGCAAACAACCTCCTTGTACTGTCTAACAAGAGGCAGGAAGACCTAAAGAAACAAAACAAGCAAATGCTGCCTGAAAAAAAAAAAAAAAAAAAAATATATATATATATATATATATATATAAGCCAAAGTTAGCTTGCTTAATTTTGGCATCAAATAAAAGCTTTCGTTTCCTCCACTTTAGCTTGTAAGTGCAAAAGCACATGGAAGACAATAATGAATGAAACAAGCTAGCTGTCTGTGCAAAGCTTAAATTATAACTCTTTTCTTTAAAATGGCTATCAACAATAACTCTTTCCTGAAAGCTAAAGTTTTATATATAATCTGCTTATTTTTACACATTCACAACTCAGGTGTGATCTCTGGCCTGTGTTTCACAAATATACAAACTGTCACTCTGAATTTTCCATGTGTCATGTTACAACAATGAAGAATAACACAGAGCAGTCACACAGATCATAAAGGGTGGAACAAAATCTGTCCATTAGAGGGCGCTATCCACTGAAAATCTATCAGAGTCTTTACACAAGTCCTACATATAAACCTTTTGTGCAGAAAGGGTTCCTGTCTGTTAAAACCATCCAGACTTTTAAGATTTAAAGATTTTGTTTTGTGTTCAACACATGTATGCTGATAGCAGATGTGCAATACAGCTGTTAGCTAGGCCACAATGTTTTATCGCTATGACTATGTTCACACTAAACCGGCTGAATTTAAAAACACATATTTCTCGCCAGCATTTTTACACCCAAAAACTGAGCTTTATTTGAATCTGAAAACTCCAGCCTCATGTTTTTGTATAGTCAGGGAAAACTGAGTATGTTCACATTAAGCCAGTTAAATCTAAAAATGTGTCTTTCAGCCTTTCGTCCTCAATAAGAGGGTGTTTTACTCACCCAAATATGGAACTTTTCTAAAATGGTCTCTAGAGGACAGGAGGGGAGATAACAGGTGTATCCAGGTGAGACTCAGAACAGCAACCAAACTGTCTGCCACCTTAATCCCGGCCGAAAAAGGAGGAAGAAGAACAGATCTAGCTATTTTACTATTATTTAGGCGTCCTGAAAATGCTAGTGTGGATGCACTTTGTTTTCACGCGTACATAAACTGTGTTTTCAGATTTAGCAAGCTTAGTGTGGACATCAAGTGTGTGGTCTCAATGTCATGTGTAGGCAAAAAGTAAGTCATAATATCTGTATAGATACTTTGAAACTCGAAAAAGGAAAAACACGTTAGAGTCCATAAACCAAACCAAACAAAAATAAGGGTCGGGACTTGGCCCTTGATAAATGGTTGTGTAAAGCCCTTAGTCAGGGTGGGAACATGTGTACATGCTGTACAATATTAGTGTGCATGAATTTCATACACACTCACAGGACAATGGCACAGTTTCAGAAACACCCTCGGGAGTCAGTGTGGAATTTTCCCACCCATCCTCATAAACGTTGGACGTGCGCTATGTTTTGCGTTCAGTCAGTCAGTCACTCCCAGCAGACAGCTGCTCGCAGGTGCTCAGCTGCAGCGGAGTTTGGCCAGGAAATAGGCCACGCTGAGGAAGATCCACACCACGAGGAGGTTCGGGCTGAGGGCCAGCAGGGGCAGCGAGTACAGGAGGCTGGGGTCCAGCCGGAAGTCACGCACTGGCAGCAAGCCGCTCAGGTTCTTCTGGATTACACCCTCCCTCGTCCCAATGCTGCCGAGTCACGGGGAGGTGGGAGGAAGTGGAGGAGGAGGTGTGGAGCAGCAAAAAAAGGTTGGAGGAAGGAGGAAGGGAAAGGTAATGGAGAAAGGCGGAAAGTGGATGAAAAAAAAGGAGGACAAAGGGGAAGGAAGGAAATAAAAGGAAGAGGCGAAAAGAGACGGAAACAGGTGAAGAGAAAGTGCAATTGGAGGAAAAAGATGGAGGAGGAAGGAGAGTGTTAGGAGGAAATAAGAAAGAAAATAAAAGATTGCAAGAAGGAAAAAGGGAAGGAGAGGAAGGAAGCAGGCAGTGTGTGTCAAAACAAAGCCAACAGATGGCATGTATGTGTACATGCACACAGATGAAATGGCAAATTAACAGGTGATACCGGCAAAATGATAGAGCAGTTTCCATGGTGTGACGTAAAAATTATGATATTCCCAAAAAAATGATGATAGTAATAAAAATTACATGGAGGGTCACAACAAATGGAAATGAATCACGAACCAACCAGAATAAAACAAATCCCGCAAAAATGAGCCAATTGAACAAAACAAATAATCAGGACAAAGTCAAACAGGCGGGAAACAGAGGAAGAGAAAAAGAGAAAGAGAAAAAAGAGAAAATTAAGAAAGATGTTCTACGTCTTTCAGAAAAGGAAAGAAGATAAGAAAACACAGCAATGGCTCTCCATGTTTATATACTCCTAAGACATGGGGTGAAGAAGGAGGAAGGAATGGAGGGGGAAATGGCGGGAAAAACTTCTTGCTTTCACTTGTGACAAATGGAAACCAGCATGAGGAAACACCCTTTAAATTCAAAGAATAAAGTGACATTTTCAAGTCTTTTGCACTCTGGATCAGGAACTTGTAACTTTAAAGTTTACATCTGTCTGCAAGCTAACGGGAAAGCTAGCACGCTGTTAGAAGCCTTTTTCATTGAGAAATGCTAACAAAACAAAGCTAACATGCACAAGTACCTGGTGCAGAAAAGTTAAAGACTTACTTCACAATGTATTTTCAGGGTGTATTGTCTATTTACTTTATTCCTTTTTAACTACTTGGTATGTTTAAGAGGGAAAATTGATAATGAAGGGACACTTAGAGGGAAGAGGTACAATATCTCCAAGCTTTTTCCAACATGCATCACAGTTCAAAACCATTCCAAACGGAAATAAATCAAAATTTAAAAAGGATCAAAAAAGCTATTTTCATGCTCGTCGGCTGAAGAGGCAGAGGGGGAGGAAAAGGGGAGAAAAAAGGGTGGAGGAAAAGGTGAAGAGATGTCGTATCATGCAAGTGTCTGTGGGAGTGCAACTTTATTGAGCACAAGTACAACGAGACAGGTGGGATTACATTCTTTTACAACAAAATATTTACAACATAAAGTCACATAAAACTTTGCAAACTTTGAACACAACTTTTTTTTGACACAAAAAGATACAAACACTCGAGTGTGAACTTATATTCTTTCATGTTGTTTCTCAGAGTTGCCAGGACTTTTAAAAGAGAGGTGAGATGGTTTCCGTCCTCTAGAACAAACTCACATTTGCAGTCGGCTGTAACACTCTGGATCAATATCAATAATGCTCTGTCTGGGAATATAAAGTCCCTGTACACCTTCATTCTTCTGTCACTGTGTCTCTTGTTTCTGTTAGTACATGTCTTTTTCCAGACCACAAACTGTGTCAAAGCATTTTAAACGATGCGCTATCTGGAAATGTGTTGTTTTCAGATGCTGGCATTCAGTTTGTCTCCTTTCCTCAGTTGCAACATAAAGGAAATGTATTTAAAACTTTTGTATATTTGAACAAATGAAACCAAAACTATTTGCACCAATATGTGCTAACCTGTTTTAATTCTTACTCATTTGCTTTTACATACTGTTTCTCATTCTTGTTTTTTTTTTTTTTAATCTATTTTACTGATGGATGAGTCTGCTTTTGTATGTATGTTTTTGCCATGCTGCAAGGCAAACAAGGCAAATATATACCAAAAGAGTTGAGAAAGTGAAAGAATATGTTTTGTAATTTGGGTGCACCGACCTTTTAAAATACACAAGCACTGCAATTTTACTTTAAAAGGGCAGCATGTCACTAAAACTCAACGTGTAGAGGCAAACTAAATCTCTCTTCTGTACAGGCGAGGTTAGACATCATTTGAAAAGGAATGAAGGAGAGAACAAAAGAAGGAGGGATGAAGGAAAAGAAAAGGTGACGACGACGGTAGCTCAAGTGCTCCGATAATACAAATAAATGGGAAAATACACTGCCAGCCTGTTAGCAACTCAGACTCTGAAACAGCGTAGGCTAGCTTTACAGACAGGAAATACAAGACAAGACAATGTTGGGTAGACGGATGTACAGACACAACAGACTTATAGACAAGAAGACGTACAGACAGACCAACAAGCACCCCATACATACATACACATCAACTTGAATATCAATTAGACACCTCTCTTCTCCAGAACCTTGTCATGTTGGAGTCTCCAAAAAAGAAGGTCAGCAATAGTTATCAACAAAATTTGAACCTTTTTGACAAGAGTCTGGTGAAGCGAGAGACCAACTAAATTTCGAAATATTCAAGTTTTCCCTTTGAGATGAACGAGCAACTCTAGATCACTTTGTTTTTACAGAGGAAGCAGGCAATGGTATGAGTTTTCAAATAGCACATGGGCAAAACATCCTACACATGTCTGAATTCAATTTTCCATACATTTGTTCCCCTCTGAACCTTATTTCTTTACTGGTTTTAAAGATTTTGATCCATGTTGTTTAAAAAAAAAACTATAATCTTTACAGTAAAATACTGTATTTTGCAGAATGTAAAGAATCAGTGGGTTTATATAGTAGCCAAATACAAATATCAATATTTCTAGATTTTTCAGACCCGTATAGGATCCCTAGCAGACAGTAAAAGAAAAGACTCTGGATCTCTAAGTTCCCACTCTGGTAAAACAAAGTTTGCATTTACTTTTTGCCCAAGTACAATTTGTAGTTGTGTGTTTTTCATTCAGGCACTGTGGGGGCGTCCTACCTGCGCATACAGTCGAGGGCCTGCGTGAAGACCTGCGGCGCCATGCCGTGCTCGTGTTGCAGGATCAGGCACTGCTCCAGGGTGACCGACATGGCCGTGCGGTCTTTGGCGCTTTTGCAGCTGGTGAAACGAACCCCGTTCAACCGGCGACAGATCTGAGACAGAGAGAGAAGTCTAAGTCTAAGTCGTTTAAGTCTGTGCTATGATGAACGATATGATATGGCACACCCCTATAATAGGTGAATGTGAAGTTTGGGGGTCATTTTGGTAAACATAAAAATCTTTCATTGACAGCTTTAACTCCAAAAAACTAAATCAAGATTCTATTAAGAATTAAGTTTTAAGAAAAATAAGAGTCTTAAATTAAAGGTTGGATTAAATGCCATGTAGTATTTGATGCACAACAAAGCAGGAACTTCACCTCAGCCGCTTGCCACAGGATGTCCACGTTCTTGTTTTTTCTGGCGTGGACGTTCTGCCCCAGAAACCTCAGCAGCTCAGGAAGACAAGTCTGAGAACGAGACCTCGGGAGGCCTGAGGGGGTTTTGGGGTGGGGGGGAAAAAAGAGGGGAAATGGTTGGATGATGGGATGGGAAGAAAGAGCACAGAAGACAAAGAGGAAGGAATTAAAACAGATGAAAAATATTAACAAAAGTACTAATGCAGATGGTTGTTTGCTCTTATAGGGTGGAATGATGGAAGAAGTATCATAATACCAGTGTAAAAATACTCCATTACAAGTAAAAGTCCTGCATTTATAATCCCACTCAAGTAAAAGTACAGAAGTCATATCAGCTAAATGTACAAGTATCAAAAATAAAAGTACTCATTCTGCCTAAAATTTGCCCCTGTGAGTGACATATTGCTGACATATATTTACTGTTGTAGCTGGTTGAGGTGGAGCTATAGTTTTATCTTTTTTATATACAGTTATGTAGTTTAACCCAGTCCCAACCTGGGGGTCACGCCCCTCTAAAGGGTCACAAAATAAATCTGAGGGGTCGTGAGATGATTAATAGGGCAGGAAAGTACATACTTTTTTATTTATTTTTCACACTATGGACTCAATCTTTGTTATTTTTGTGAAATATTGGATACACTTGCCTCTTTAGGCTTCTAACTCTTATTTAAATGAAACCATCTGAAAACTTGAAGTGAATGTACTTAGTTAATTTCTACCACTGAAGACATTTAACTTACATTTAAGTCTCAAAGCTAAAATAAAAGCTAAAAACTGGGAGACGAAGATGTTTCCCTGGCCTGTTGTTGTTATTGCTGAACTGCAGTACACTTTAGTACTTACAGTCCTCAGGCAGAACTTCTTTGAACTGTTCGTAGTATGAATTTAGTCTGGAAAGACTCTCCAGGTTAATGACCTCCTGCAGGGATGTGTCTCCAAACCTGAACAACACAGAGAAAAATATTTTTCTTACATAAAGTTGTAGAGCAGGCCAAATTCATCCGTCACGCACAAAACCATCACAACACTTCTTCTCTTCTTCTCCTACTCACTCACTTCTCAGCCAGCGTCTGCTGCTCATTGATGCCGACGTTGAAGTGCACCGGCTGGACCCTCAGCAGCATGCCGCTCTGGATCTCCCGTGGTAACACGTCAAACATGGTTCCCGGCAGCGGGATGCGGACGTTGAAGCCGTCCCGGTTCCCCGTGATGATCGGCAACATGTCGGGGGCGGAGCTGCCTGTGGCCTGGGTCACCTTAAAGTGAAGCGTGTGAACGTAAAAAAAAAAAAAAAGAGGAGTAACAAAAGGACCAAAGTTTATGAATGTCAGTGAAATTCAACCATGAAACGAAGCTGAATAAAAAATGACAAGAAACTAAAAAAGGGCAATAAAAACCACAGAAGAAGAGTGAAGTAAAACCATAATTAAAAGTAGCTTTTTACTATAATCCTGTTGGAGTAAGGATTGCAGCTGCAGTGTGTTCATGGGGATTATTAAAGTTCCTTCCTACCTTAAAGGTGACATTGCGAAGATCCATGATGCCGACACTCATGTCCTCCAACATGGCCAACTCCTCTCCTGGGAACACAGACACACACGGTTAACAGTGATAATCCGACTAATCTATAACTGTTGGGGGTCTATTAGAGAAAAAACAAGACATGACCGACTGTGTGTGTGTGTGTGTGTGTGTGTGTGTGTGTGTGTGTGTGTGTGTGTGTGTGTGTGTGTGTGTGTTTGTACCGTAGGTGCTGAGCAGGGACTCAAACTGAGCCAGCAGGCCGATGGTGTAGAGCTGTCGGAGGAATCCGTTGTCACGGAGACAATTCCTCAGTTTGATAATGAAGCCGCAGATGAGAGCGGTGAGCTGTAACACACACATCCGCATTAACAGCAGTTCATAACAAGAGGGTTGCTGTTAATCCTCTGTAGCTGTTTATAGTCTGTGTTTGTGTGTTTCAGCATCAATTACAGCTGATTCATGCATCCATAAATGATCAAGTCAATCTTTATCAAACAAGTTAAAGTATCACAGTTAAAGGACAGTTTTTATATTTTACTGTACTGGCAGCTAATATACTTTTTAGATGATAATGCAGCTTATTTCAAGATTATTATAAAGGTATAAGTCAAGCATAGTTTCCTTTTTTAAGACTTCGTATGGAGTTTAATCCATCAGATGTTGCTTTCAACTATTTTACTCTCCTTTAATGTCAGTGATTAAAATGATCTTTTAGTCTGATGAAACTCAACATCTCTGTCGTTTTGTTGTCGTCTGAACTGCATCCACTAGTAAGATAAACGCTTGTTCATTAAATATGATGGCATGCACTTGTTTTTATCTGCACCATGTTCTGTAATTCAAATCAACACATGGTTTTAAATTTAGATGCAGTAACGCTTGACTGCGTGTGAGCTTATGTAAGTGAATGCATGTTATTTGGTTTCTGTGCATCCGTGTGTGAAGGAAATCCTGTGCTGCTCAGTGTGTGTGTGTGATTTTACATAACTGGCTGAGGGTATAAATGACATGCTGTTGATTTGGTGACATGGCTGAATACAGATCAACAAAGACCAAAAAGACTGAGTGTGAGATGATTAGACATGTTGTTATCTACGTTATCTAAGCCAGATAATTCAGGTATGTCAGTTCATCTAAGAAGTGACAAGGCAATTCAACTGACCAATAACGTATAACGGGCCTTTCAAGATATAAGTGTTTTCCTGACTAAATCTACCAGCACTGTCTGTTCATTCATTTTTTTTCAGCTTCTATGTTCAGCATAGGTTTCTTATTCAGTGTGGTATTCATGAAACTGAAAAAAATGGAATTCAAACAGTATTTTGATTAGGACTGAAATTCATGATCATTTTCATTAATCTGCCCATTATTATTATATATTTTCTTGGTTAACGATAAATGATTAGGTCTATAAAATGTCAGAAAATAGTGAGAAATGGCGATGATTTTCAAATTGCTTGTTTTGTCCGACCAACAGTTAAAAAAAAAAAAAAAAAAAAGATTCAGTTTATTATCACATTAGACAAACTGGAACTAGGGAATATTTGGCATTTATGCTTGAAAAATAACCATTTTGATTACATTCAATTGTTTAATTTTCCGTCAAATGACTAATTGTTTTAGCTCTTATTCTGATTTCGGTGTGCAAACTCCTTTTGTACTTGCTGGACTTTGATTGTAGTCACACATAACCTCGTTCTCTTTTTGTCTTTGGTTGAGTGCAATGTTTTAATCTTCTACCTTATAATCTTTAACCTTCACTGTACATGTTACGTGTAGAAATGTGGATTAGATACCAAAGTTTAACTCGATTTGATTGAACTTGTCTGAACCTTGTGCTCCATGATCACACTCAAAGCTGTTATACAACTCAGGCTGCAGAAATCCCCTGTCTAAAATATCTACAGTGAACCTGCTGAGTAAATCTAACCATTATTGTAACCGAGCCAAAACTACCGAAATAAGAGGCTGTAAAAATAACAAGTTGTAAGAAAGAAATCGACCACCTCGACTACCTCTGGGCACACATCCTCTTTTTAACTGGAATGTCTCAGGTTTGTGCTGACAACACGAGAGAGTAGGAGTGAAGAAATCCCATTCTCTTTCTGTCTCTCTTTCTTCTTTTTCTTTTACCTTGTTGTCTCTTTTTACACAAGTGTGTAACAGTCATATAAATATTGTAAAGCCATTAAGCGCTGAACCTTTGCACCCTCACCCTATGAACTAATCATCGAGGCATTCTAGGATGAGCACATTAGCTAAAAGCCTGTATGTTTGTATGTAAATGTGTGTGGGTGAGTAAATGCCATGCCATGTCTGTTTGTGTGTGTGTGTGTGTGTGTGTGTGTGTGTGTGTGTGTGTGTGTGTGTGTGTGTGTGTGTGTGTGTGTGTGTGTGTGTGCGTGCGTGCGTGCTGACCGTCTGGCAGAAGACGACGTCGCGGCGGTACTGCAGCGACAGGTCCATGGCTATCGTCGGGGCACTGTCCTGCATCAGCAGGAAGACCATGGACTTTTTGGCCGTGTCGCTCATCATGGCCACGCACTCTGTGAGCGTGGTGAGGAGAGGGTACAGCGCCTCGCTCCACTCGCCTGGGAAACACAGGTGGAGAAAAATAAATGCATTACAGAGGTTAGACAAAACACCAACACACAAGCAAACAATTTAAATTCCTCCTCTGCGCCACTCATCCCACACAATCTAACGTTAGCTCAGTTAAAGTGATATTTAGTACGATTAATGCCATATTAAGTGACTTTATAAGTTGAATTTGATCTTTTAAGACAGAAACAGAAAACAGATGGAACAGAGAGACAACAGGGAAAGCAAAAGCTCTGAGAGAGACCACAGTCCACTGGGTAAAGCTCCAGGACAAGCCACATCATATTTAGTTTTTATTTTTGGTTTCGAGTTTATCCTATATTTCCCCTCTGGACATTTTCCACAAATACAACAAGCTACCACTTCCAACAAACCATTTTAAAAAGAAGAAATGAAACCTTAAAAGATTCCCTTTATGGGAAATCACCTCTTGCAGCAGAATCAAAACCAAAAATCTGTAAATTATGACATGTTTAAGAGTAACTTGACACTAAATCCACTTTTTGGAGTTGGTAAATTATATGTACAGTCACTTTATCATGCTAGTCCCAGTCTATGATGTAGTGTTCATTTTAACAGCAGTTAAAAAAGGGGTATTCTGTCCTCTAGACTCCTCGCGAAAAAATCAGTGTAACATTCACTCCAATTTGGGAAATTTCCCCCCTAAAAAAAACAAAATTAACTCTCAGCGTTGTGGAGAGTTCACTGAACATTTGGGGGAAATGCAGGTATTAGATAATTTTCAACGGTAGTTACATACAGTATGTAAATCTCAAGGGTGTTCTGGGTTATTTGAATATTTGATGGGGGTGTTTAAGCTAAAAGGGTGGTGTTAATTTTCTCTTTAATAAAGAAAAATAGCATTAAAATAAAGTGGTGGCATATACAGCAATCAAACAAATAACATAAACAGATATACTTTTTAAAAATACTCAATATATACATACCAGTTTGTACAAAGACCAATTCAATGGGCAAGTTGAAGAAAACTGACTAAAACGTTCAATTATCCACTCAATTATTTGATAAAGAGGCTTCTTCTCTGATAATCTGTTGAACCAGAGTCATGGAGGGTTGGGGACAGAGGCAGAGAAGCATGGGTGGGATAGCAGCTCTTACCTGGGTATGCCTCCTCAGCACTCGGGCTTCCATCTGGAAGAGGGGATGGAGGTGCAACATGCATGATTAGCGGGCGCTGTAAGCCACACAAGGCAGCAGAGACACACACAGAAAACACTCCAAACCAGAGTCAAAGATCTATCCAAAAACCATTCAACCTGATGAATTGATTGATTAAAATAAAGGGACATAATGGTGGCCTCTTTTTAGATCCTGTAGGCAGTTAAAGGGATGTTTTTCTGTCTTGTTCAAATGCAAATGTTAAAGCAAATGAGTTGGTCCTTTTTCCCCCATCTTATTTCTCACCTGTCTGAACTGCCTCAGCTGTAGGCACCATTTTTAAAGTAGAAGTTTGGATAGACACATGACCCTGGTTCAGTACAACATGTAGAGTAAGCACAAAATCTCAGATACAAACGCTGGCTGTTTTAGCCACAAAGCAGCAACAGCAGCACTTAAAAAAAAAGAAGCTATTTCTAATTTTCTGCTTATAGCTACAGTAACGCTGCAACATTGTGGACTATGGACAGACCAAAAAGACAACAAGAAAGACTGCACACAAAACAAAATGCTTCACATGAGACGTTTTTTTTCTCATAAGAGGTAAGGACGAGTAATTTAAAAACACCCACTTTCTTTTAAGTAAAGAAATTTGCCAGGTAAGATGGAAAAAAATAGGTTTATGATATGTCATGGTCACATGACACATATGTCACTTAGCCTTTGTCTCGAGTATCCCGAACCAAATAAAATGATGCAACAAAAAAGGAAACAGGAGTGGTTACAGAAGAAGCAAAAACTAAAATAAGAAAGGAAATAAACCTACAGGAGTCTTGTTCAGGGCTGGGAGGACGTGCAGAGGAGAGAGCAGGAGGAGAGGAAGAGGATGGAGGTGGTGTTGATGATGATGATGATGATGATGATGATGATGATGATGGTGGTAATGATGATGATGGTGGTAATGATGATGATGGTGGTAATGATGGAGATTCCTGTGATATACTTCCTGGGTTGATCCAGAAAGCTCGTGTTTTTCCATCACCTTTTCACAGCCATACACAGCGGTGTTAATTCACACTTCTCAATCTGGTCAATTATTACTATATAATGAATTAAATTTAATTTACTACATTTGTTTTTTTATTGCTATATTTTATTAGTTACATGCCTGTGAAAAGTGATTGTAAAAGTTGCATATATTGTAATTTAGTTAATTTGTCATTCTGTCGTAGTTTTTTAATGTTAAGGGGGTCAACAAAAAGAACAAAACTGAATTTGACAAAACAAATTTAAACTACTAAGGAGCAAGCAAAGGGAAAAACACATAATTTAAAAGATTCATGTTTGTTCGCATGTATCTTGTAAAGTGCAAATAAAACCAACTGTAGTGACTTCACAGAAGATTTTTGTCTACATAAAACCTTTTTTTCCAGCCAAAAATAATGCACTGCTGTCCAGAAAAAATAAATGAATACATTTTGCCAAATTAATGACAGGTAAAAACAAAGGCACGTTAAAAAAAAAGAGATTTCACCTCTGAACAAAAGATTGTAACAGTAATTATTTGTCACATTTTGACCCTAAAGAGTAATAAAATCCAAGGTATTACACAACAAAGAAGAGAAACAAAGAGTATACTTTTTGTGTGTTACCTTTCTTACTGGCGCCGCCCTGCAGGTCAGTCTGGGTACTGTCCTGACTGCTGATGCTGGGTCTCCTCTCCTTCTGAAGCAGCTTGTCAACGCGCTGGATGATGCACTCCAGAGACTTATCCACATTCAGCCAGACCTTCTCCTGAAAGCACACAGACATGCGACTCAGTTTTTCAGAGCAAGAAAGGCTAAAGGGCTAATAGAGAAATTACAGCAGGGAGAGGAGATGCAGAAGAGATCAGATGAATCACATCAGTATGCAAATCAGGAAGCACTCCACAATTTTGCTTAACAAAGATTTATGTAATGGAAGCAAATGTAGAGCTTCATTATTACATAACTATAAACTCTTGTCTCAGGCTGCCTGGGGATACAGAGGCAAAACATAGACAGTTTGGACTAATTCTGTCATATTTACAGCCATGTTAACGCCTTTCGTTTCTAGTATTTAAAAAACAAGAATACATTTTTAACTAAATTAGTAGTTTAGTGTCCAATGCTCCATCTTTTTATTTAATTCAATGCATGAATATTTGATGAAAACAAACAACAAAAATAATGTACATCATATTGTGCACTGACAAATTAAGTGACTCACTAAATGCCTGGATGACTAAAAGTGGTAGTAGCAGTTATAAAGACGTCATCCTACATCCTGCTATCTAGACCTTCAGTCAAACTTTACACAGGTATATTAGTGGGTGGGTGGGAGTGGGGGGTAGATACAGAAAAAAACCTATTACAGTATTCATGTTATAGTACTTTTTCAGATAGTAGGGAATATGTAAATTGATATACGTCCTCTTCCCAACACTTTCAGTATTATAGTACAGCTAAGAGTCTTAATATGAAACGTTCAAAAAGTTCAAAACGGATGTCATGAAACTATATCACATCTAAATGAGACCCAACTTTAGCATCATCAGAATGACATCAGATAAGACAAAATCTGAAACTGATACAAAACCGTTTCAGTTGGTGATTCCTAACTAACTCATTAACGTACCCACTCCTCTTCATGCCAGTCTGCATGCAGTGAGGATCGGCTGTTGCTACCGCTCCACTTGGCTAGCAGCGTGTCCTGGTCGTTACGAAGGACTACTTGTTCTGAGTCGGCAGAGGGAGATGCTTTGGAGGCGATGTACTCGGGCCGTGCTGCATTCAGGGCCTGAATGGCTGAAGCCAGCAGCTTACAGTCGCACACTGTGATCAGCTGACGAGTCTGAGAGGGAGAGGAGAAGGTATCTGTTGTCAGTCCAAAACAACATAAAATAATTTCCAAACATAAGTGCTTTTAAATTATATATGGCATTACAGTAAAATACCTTATCAGCCAGAATAGCGAGCGTCCTCTCCAGTCCGCTGGCAGATCGATCCTTGGCAGCTCGCGAAAGCCTCTCGGCGTAGTAGCTGACCTGAGTCTTCAGCGTGTTGATGTGGGCGATGATCTCTTTGGCTCGGACGATGTCCTGGGGTATGTAGACGATGGACTGCGAGCTGGACAGGGCACTGCTGCAGAAAGTAAAGACACATGCTTTTAGCAGCAAGTCTGTATCCGACTATATGCTGATGACACTCTCTTATATACTGAAAATGTAAAAAGTGATTCTTGGAGCCTCCATCTAAGTTCTAATCCAAAATCATTTATATCCACTCTGGGGAAGAATTGTTACTTGCCTGTTTTATGTCTTACAAATTCTATTTTGTTAATGTTGCAGACATAGACATAGCAGTTGCATGCGCATGCCTGTTCTTAACAACGGTCCTAATCAGTGGCTTAGGAAAATGGTAAACAGGTAAACACAAAGACAACATGAAACTGACTTCAGTAAACAGGGCTGGGGGTGATACTGTTCACTTTGCAAATTCAGATAGGTCTCTATAAGAATTTAGAAATGCTTTAATGTCAGCTTTATATGTAAATATGTGTTTTTACTAGACAGCAATGACTGAATTTACAAAATGAGCGGCATTTCAACAAACTTGGTGTACTGTGTTATAAAATATCTGGGTTTCATACAGACACATTTTCATACACATTTTAGTTACTTTCACACACAACACTGTTAATCCCAAATGCATCATGTGGCATTTTTTTTTTTTTACATAAGCTATGTGATGCCTTATGTTTCAAGTGTTTGCAAATCACATTCATTCACCCTAAACCTACTCACCAGTTCATCCACTATGCTTGGAAATCATTAAACTTTAACATTGACAATTCAAAGAAACAGTGAAAGTATTTTTTTCATGGTGGTACAAGGCAGCGAGAGGCAAACAGTGTACAAACAAATGAAAACAAGCAAAGCAGGGCAACAACTCACCATCCCTCCTCATATACGCTGATCAAAAAAGTAACACAAACAAAATTAAGAGGAAGCCAAAGAACTGAACTACAGAATTAATGCAATAGTTGAAGAAACAATGCATTCATTTTTTAATGTAAAAATGACTACAGGGCAGCCAAATCAAAGTAGATACATCTTTCACACAAAATAATTTCATATGGAACAAATGAATCACCTCTTTTAAAAAATAAAGCCACGAATTCAAGACAAGAGCAGATATCACTGCGATTGAGGGGGAAAAAAACATGCAAATGCAATTATTTTCTTTTATTTTCCTGTTCGATTTTTGGCCAATTGAGACTGTTTTCCAACTTACTGTTTCTTTGCCTCCTCAAACTTCTGGATGAGTTTCCTCAAGCCGTTGTTTTTAAAACCTTGGCAGTGAGCCGCCGGAGCTCCGATTGTTATCACATCATACGTGTGTTCTGGAGAGGGAGAGTTCAGACAGAAACCAGAGGAGTTTTGAATGAAGAAAATCATTTGTGTGAATAGATATTACCAGAGGCATGACCTGAAAAGTGAGTGTTTTGTTCGTATCTGTTTGCCCATGTGTGCTCTTATGTCTCACCGAAGCCCAGCTCATCCTGAACCCTCATCCTCTGAACGTGTAGGTTGGTTGGCATGAACTCAAGCTTCCTCTCTGCCTTCAGGTTACTGGCTTTGAATGATGGACCTGGCGTGGAGCGGGTAGAAAGCAAGAGAAAAAGAACGGGGAGAAAATAACTGTATGTAAGCTTGTTTTAAAACTTAAACTATGGTTTTAATGCTTTATCAGACAACAAGATGCCTCTGAGAAACCTCTAACCTCTGTAGTCTGTGAGGTCAGACAGTGTTTCCTGGTATGTGAGTATTATGGTCTGGTACTGAGAGACAATCTGTCGCCGCAGATTCTCCCAGCAGGGGGATAACTCTCCCAGCTCCTCCAGCTCACACACCCTGCAGACAGACAAAGAGTTGTTAAGGAAAAAACGGAATTAGGCATTAAAGAGGAGAATAAATGTGGGCATATAAGCTCATATGTTGTTATTGCAACATTACTACACTTATCTTATGTGATAGTAAACTGAATATCTTTGAGTTTTGGGCTGTTAGACAACAAAACATTTGAAGGCATCACGTTGGGTTTTAGGATTAGCAAATTAGTGCTAATTTTCTACCATTTTTCAGATGAAGTCTCGTGTAACTCACTTTTGAGGAAAAACAGCACTAGAAAAGTCCTAAAAACTGGCAACCACATTTGGACATCCATGCTAATATTGCTGCAACAAGAGCCAAAGTCAAATGTTATTGGTGTCAATGTGTGTTTGTACCTGGCTGCGTCCTCCTCCAGCAGCAGTTTGACAAACTGTCTGGGAATGTTTAATGACAGGACGCTCTCGGCCATTTGCTCCAGCACCCGTAGGTGGTTCCCATCAGTCGTGGGGAAGCGGTACATCCTGGACATAGTGCCTCCAAACACTGAAGCCACAGAAAATTCAATCAGCCTGGATTAGATTGTTGTAGATTAGATCAGACTGTTTATCTGATCTTATTCTAGTTCTGCTTAGTTTAGCTGATATTTGAGCATGGACTTACAACTTAAACTGTTGTTTAACTGATTGAGCTGTTGTCAGTAAAGCTAGTTTTTTTGGAGTATGACATGCAGTAACAGAACTGAACTGATACATTAGGTATCCAGTATAGTAAGTTATAGCTATTTAACCCTGCAGAGTGATACATTCTTACACAAAAAGAACATCTAAAGAAAGAAACATTCATGAAAAACACATTATAACATTAGAAAAAGAGAAGGAAAACAAACCAACACCAAAAACATCAAGATGGAAACCAAACATAATTTAAAAAAGCAGAGAATGTAAAAATAAAATAAAATAAAATAAAGGATACCATACAAATGTTATTGTACCCTCTAAAACATTTCACATTTGTGTTATTTCTGGATCAGCAATCTACCCAAGGTAAACAGATCCCTCCCTCTTACTGGGTGACAATCAATATATTTTTATTAGATAATAAGATTCATGGTCTGATGTATTGGTAAACATGGAGCCAGGCGGGACATTTCTTGACCGATTTGAAGCGTACGAGACTTTGACTGAAGTAAAGAGCTTCCCAGACGTGTTTAAACATTGCATTCAACCTCAAAGAGGAGAAGCCTTTTGGATATTTACTCTACAGACCTTGTTTGCAAAGATGACTGAACGTGAGCTCACACTTTAATTTGATGTTACACTTTATTTCAGTCTTTATGCTTTAGTCTAATATTCAGGGTTGGCGGCAAATTCAAGGAGTTGGTGTATTTGGCTCCAGTTGGGGCCTTCTGTGGTCAAGTATTTCAAGCTTTTGACAGATTGTACATTTCTTTAAAGAAAGATGCCATTTTGACCTTTTATCTGGTTTCTTTGAGGTGTTCATCTAAAAAATTGACCCAATTCTTGTAAGCGTATGACTAAATAATCCATTTAGCAGCCATGTATATAGTGAATGGAACTTCTTGCTTCTTACTAGATGAAAGTTGCTTTAACTTCATATTTGGCACAAAATAGACCAGCAGTAAGCAAGGCAGTGTGCTGGAGTTTTTCATTTTTATTGAAGATGACAAGACTTAAAGCCTCAGCACTCAATAATTCTGCCACTTGCTGAGCTGCAGGCTCTGTAATGGATTCATTTTGTTTATCACTAGTTTTGGGTCTTGGATTTTCATGAGAAATGACACTTAACCTTCTTTTATGCAGCCAAATGGTCAGAAACTCCTACAGGCAACATAAAAGCTATGGATTCAAATCTTTACCAAAACCTAATTAACTCTGTCCTGTTCCATCAAAATGTGCTGTTTTTGTTGTTTTTTTTAAATTTTTTTTTTTTTTTTTTTTTAGGTACTTTGTAAACAGACAAAGGTAACAAAAAGGACTCACAATGCACGTGCATGAAGGTGGGATGTATCTGAGCGGTCGTACCTGAGCGCAGCAGGGTGTCTTTGCATAGCGAGGCGTACTTGATTCGGACTCCCATCGACTCTGTGAGGCTCTCGTCAACAGGCAGCATCGTCTGCAGGACACACACACGTGTACTAATGTTACACAGCAAGTTAAGAACCGCCTCCACCTGCCTGTCCACTCTCAAACCTCCTCTCACCTACACCACACTCTAACCACGCTGGCAGTGCTCCCACACAGAGCCAAATCCACTGAGACGAAGCCTTTCACTGCCACGTGAGGCTGTGTGACATGTTTATTATGACATAAAGCAGGTTGAGTGACTTTTGTTGAATTATAGAGCACTATACATAAACACAGACAAACAGGAAGCCTCAGAGACACACATGAAACACATCCTTCATTTACATTAGTTAAGAGATGACAGCTGCCGGAAATCTGACTCACTGTTAGAAAAAATATGAAATAATAAAATAACGTATGATCTGGTCCCATATTTTAAGTAAATGTTTTGCTTGAAATCAAATTTGAAATAAACTCAGAAGTAAAATTATAAAATACTTTACTTTTTAACCAACACTATAACTACTTACAGTACTTGATTCTTGTATTAACTATATGGAAAATATTTATACACCAGATCCTCTACATGACGGGAATTATCTTCAACCAGAAATGAAATCTTATACCACTTGCTCCCAGAGGGCCGTGTCCCTCCCAGCGCCTCTTACCCGGCCGTTGATGCTGTCTGGCAGGCGGCCGACCGACATCCTCTGATCTGCTCTCTCTTCCATCTGCCAGGCCGCTATAATGATGTTCCCCACCCGCTCGTTCTCTGCTGATCTGTCCATTGAAACAAATGTACTGGAGTTTTTTCATATAAATGCAACACCACTCACAATTTCCTGGAGCCCAATTTACAGTGATATAAAGCAGGAAAAAGTACCAAAACCTTAAACTTTAGAGGCTGGAAACAGAAAGTGTTTGGCATTCTTGCTTAATAAATGACTAACTGATGAATCAGTGACTGTTTCAGCACTAGTATGCATATTTTATTCCTACAAAAGGGTCTGATTTTTGGGCTTGTTAAAGGTTTACATTTATAATTGTCCGATATGTTGAATACTGAAGATTTACCTTCACATGTATTCTCACTAGTACCAACAATCTTACATTACATCCCATTATAAGTGCAAACCAAGCTGTTTCTCTTCACAGGAAATATATTTAAAGAAAAGGAAGGAAGGCAGAACAGATTTTCATGTTGAATGTTCATGTCAAAAAACTGTTTATAACCGACAAAGAACAGAGTGACCAACCAAGCGAAACATTACCACCCCAGTAAATGGTACATACTGTTATAAAGTAGCTAAAAGACATGGGTTATATCTCAGAATAACTAAAAATATCTAAAAATAATAAAAAGGACTTTACTTTCTTGAAAAAAGCAGGAAGAAGCTAGAAGAGAGAGAGAGAGAGAGTGTGAGAGTGTGTGTGTGTGTTACCTCAGTTCAAGCTGTAGTCTGTGGCTCCTCTCTTGCAACAACTCCTTTACAGGAAATAGTGCTGAGCCCAACATATACATCTGGAGAGACGATACGAACGATTGTTTACACTGAAGCTCATATTCAGCTACTTCTTTATCTCTTCAGAAGCACAGACAAGTCAGGGTTTGTCAGAAGGAAAGAGACGCTCTGTGGTCTGAAAGAGCACTAAAAGCTCGATGGAACATGGAACAATACATCCTCTCCATCGTAAAACATTAGATCTAAAAGAATCATTTGAATAAAGAGCTGCCCCCGGATGGCAGGGCTCTGCATCGTACCGTGCCCTGCGAGCGGTCCTTGACGTCGTAGACGGCCAGTTTGACTTGCGTCTGCTGGTTGATGTTGGACTCCTGGAAGAAGGCGATGCTGCTGAGGAAGATGGGGTTACTGGTGCCCTGTGGATGGAGGCAGTCACACAATGAATCAGTATTACTTCATTACATGACCACTTTAATTAAGTTAATTTCCAAAACATTTCAGAAGATGATCAACTTGTGCTACAGTTCTGTCAAGTAAAACCATATGTTGTCTTCTATGGTTTAAAAAGTACCATTGTACTGCATATTATCCTGTCCACTTGTTTGTTACAGCAGGTAAGAAATTTAAAAAGAAAACCTTTTTTCAAAGCTTTTCAAAACAAAGTTTTTCTCTTTACATTTTGAATGATGTTTTTGATGCGTGTGTGTTTTTCCCCTTGCTCCAGCTTCAAGGATTTGATCTTCTGTGACAGTTAAGTGCAAATTCTTTGGTTTTGGTCTGTTGGACATTTTATAGACCAAACAATGAATCGGTTAATTAAGAAAGTAATTGTTAGTTATCGCTAGTTGCGGCCCTATTTAGAATTATATGCTAAAAGCACCTTAAAAATGGCAGATAGTTAAATTATATCATTTAAATTATGGTTACTGTGATCTTATTGTGATCGCAATATTATTTGTTATTATGATGCTTTTAGGAAGAAAACTCATTGTAATGCACAACAATAAAAATTAAAGATACATTATACTTTGTCTCTGTGTTATTTGTTCTGTCATTTACTATCTGTCAAATACGTATCAAAAAGTATTAATACATCATCATCATCTCTTTGCTCTTGCTGTAAAATGTTCAAATGTTTTCAATGACTCATTCTGCGCATGTATACAAAAGTGTTTCCAATTAAATGGGATTTGAAACAACCAGCTGACCCCAAAACTGCACTCGACCTGAGAGCGATTTCTGGTGGTCGGAGGTGTGCGTTTGGCCAAAAACATTACCAAAAGTGTGTGGTTGCAGTTCAGTTTATTCATTTCTCCCATGTCCTCCGCCTCCTGACGAGGGAGGTGTAGGTGGAGACAAACAGTCCTCTACAGGTCCACCAGAGACTCCTACTTTTGAGCAATCAAATCAAATACCTCTTGAAATTAGACATATTTTACCCCTAAATATGTTGTTTACATTATACATTATGGGGGCTAAGGATTCTCTAACTGCCATTTTTTGGTGACTTTAAGATAGAGGATTGATCGGGAGTCTGTCTGACCTCTATGACTTCAGTCTGGGCGTGTTTGGTCCAGAAGGCCTGCGGTGGTGTCGTGCAGCTCACTGCTACAAAGCTGTTGGGTTTTCGATCCAAAGCAGGAGTCAGCAGGTCTGTGCAGGCTGGATGAGAAAACACACAAGTCAACACCAAACGAGCCAAGAGGCGCTCAAACAGGCAACCCAGTTTATTGTAATGTTAACACACCTAATTTCACTTCATCCCGTTTTATGAGATATGTGTATTATTGTTTCACAACAAACTGGATGGATGCTTTGGAATGCTGGTGTGACTCACCCACACTGAACTCAAGTACAGGCTCATCTGGGTCCTGACTGTTTCCTGGAAACAACCAATAGGTAAGAAAAACATTAGATATGATAAGAAAACAATTGCAGCACACTGTGGTGGGAAAAAGCCCTGAATACTAAGGAGCTACTCGTTCATGTCGAGCCAGCTGCTAAGGAGTCTTCACCTTTGAGCCTCTAATACCAGTCCAACAGGAACAACTTCCATTTCCTAATTGCAGGAAGCAGTTTTATCAGAATGAAATTGCTTCTCAATGCTATTTAGGTGTTGTGGCTGTCTCTTTTATAAATCACACATTGTAAAATCCAATTTTCTGCAATCAAGCATTTCTTGCTTAAAAACGTATTCAATAAACATAAAAACGGAGAATTGCCAGTGTGTTTATTCAGGGTAGAGACATGAGGTAAAAGTTAAATTTAAGATTTTGTAATACCACACACACAATGCAATGCCAAAGTTTTTTTCAGTACTTCCCAGCAGTACATAACAATAATTCCTAACTAAACAATGAATTAATTTAACGCGAACCGGACCCAGAGTAGCTGAATTAACAGATTAACCAACTAAACCAACTGTACTGTGTACAGGGTTTCTAAGGCCTTGAGGAAACTGAATTCAATGCTTTTTAAGACTTCTCAAGACCTGCAGATACCCCGTCTTCCAATCAGGCGCAGCAAGGATTCATACTGATGATCACAACCACATTTAATCTGGACACTTTGATTTGTTTGGAGTTTTCCTCTGAGGTATAAGCACTGCAGAAGCTGAAGCTAACTGTAATCTTTAATGTTTGTCAGTGTGATATGTTAACAGATGATGAGCAGCCCTCAGGCCTCATTATGGTCTGCTTCAGGGCAAACTGTGGTTGAAGAGGCTATTGGCTCCCACACAAGTTTAACACACTGCCAGGAGAGTGTGTGTGAGTGTGTAAATTAAGTTGTAGTGGTGCTGCAGGTGGCCAATATTAATGGCAGGCTGTGTTTATACTGGGCGTCTCTTATACATGTTAAATTATTAACTTATTGTTGTTTTTACCCAACGTATTTCATTCTTTTCTTTGGGATATATTTTTTTATAGTAGTGATTATATAACAGGCAGATAAAATCCCTTCCCATACCCATCACAAGATCTCCAAATAATTAAGTCAGCACTGTCACAGTGATACAATAAACAGGTTAGTTTAGGTCATTAAGCACTTCTTGGATGTAGACGCACAAAAATCATGTTTGAAAAGACCTAAAACTAAAATAAAATATGTAAAGACTCCAGGCACGAGACACAAAATGTAACACTGACATAAAATTAGAACACTGTAAACAATATACTCAAAATAAGATAAGAAGATAATGAGGGAAATTAACAGGCAATGAAGTAAAAAAGAAGAGATTAAGCGTTGAAGATGTTTTTTAAGCAAAATAAATGCCAAAAATTCTTCTTGCTTCTTCTTTGTGAGGATTTGTTGCTTTACTCTGTTTTATATATTTTATAAACTGAATTTATATATTTATATATTTTATAAACTGAATCTGTTTCAGTCTTGAACTCTTGAAAAACAAGATGGACATTTTTATCTGTTTTCTGAATTTTTAAACAATTGATCAATTAATCAAGAAAATAATCAGCAGATTAACTAATACTGAAAATAACCGTTATTTGCAGCCCTAATCAAGATGTTTTCAAATACTTCCTCTGTTAAAATTTCAGCTAGGACAGCTTCAAAATATTAAGCTAATATTAAGACATTGCCTTTTTAATTTTATTTATGCATTTATTTTTGCTCATAAAGGGGACAAGACCTAAATAAATCTAAATCTACATTACATTAAGTATTGTTTTCGGTTTTATAACATCTACTTTTCATTTTAGCTTCACCTTAATCTCAGTTTCATTCCATTAAATTAAGTTGTCTATATATATATATATATATATATATATATATATATATGTATACTATCTAAGTCTGGTGTGTGTGTGTGTGTGTGTGCGCGCGCACACATTCAGTGAACCCTCACCGGCGAGAGCCAAGCCGATCATCTCGCTGGACAGCTCGAACGTGTTGGCCCGGTACACTGACCACGGCCTCTGTATGCGAGAGCCGCGCTCTCTGCCCCCCGCCATGCCTGTCCGGGAAGAGCGGGCGACGGCAGGAGGCCTGAACACACACCCTCACACACGCAGTCACGCACTCCCATGTGATGTGCCCCTCTTTCTGTGTAGATGCACGATTGCTCCGGAAAGCGGTTCGCCTCTCTAAATGGAAAGAGACAAGAGAGCAGAGAGAAGAAGATTAAAATGCCACATTGTGAAGAATTGAGCAAAACATTCTTCATGTTAGCTTGAAAATGATGCTTATTAAATTAAATCAAGCAGGTTTTCAGATGGTTTCATTAGGCCAACATGTCCTTAATGCCCTTAGTAGTTTGAAATTGATCAAAAACAACTGGACCTACGAGGTTTTGGTGACAACTGCAACACAATTCTACTTTTTTCAGGACTTTATACCCTCCTCTTCTGTGTTCATACAAGAGCCTGATCAATACGTTGGCAGGGAAACATTATTGTCTAATTAATATCAGATATTGCAGATATGTATCAGTGCATATTTGTCAGAAAAAAAGTATGAGTAGTATAAGTAGATGAAGAAAGCCTGAGAGGCATCCAACATCTAATCCAAAGCAACAAAACATGTACATAAGTTTAAAATGATATGTTTCTTATTTTTAATTAGGTACCGACATGCCAGTTAAGAGTAGTAAAAGAAGCAAAATGCCTTGTTTATGGCCATTTGTGGCACAAAATGGATCATGTTCATCAAGAGTTCTAGTGGCATGAAAGTATTAAGCAACATGCTACATACAGAGCATTATTACACTGTTACAGTTCTTCTAATCTGCCAGCTTAAAAAACAAAAAAACCTAGTGTGGCTTCAACCGCATACATGAATTCCAATGAATTCGTGTGGTTGACGATGCTAATGTGCCATGTGAACGCCTACAACAGTAGCAGGGGGGGAAGCGTGAGGAGAACAGAAATAAGGAACAAAGTACAGAAAGTGACCGGGTCCAAAACTGGCAGAGACAA
This sequence comes from Macquaria ambigua, assembly GCA_008360985.2. Classification (NCBI taxonomy): domain Eukaryota; kingdom Metazoa; phylum Chordata; class Actinopteri; order Centrarchiformes; family Percichthyidae; genus Macquaria; species Macquaria ambigua. The sequence goes on along the minus strand of VMKM01000243.1, from coordinate 407,413 downwards.
GAGAGCGAGAGAGAGCGAGAGAGACTTGTAACATCTTTAAGTATCAACTGCAACTTACAAGGTCAAGTAATCCAATCTGTATTCACATTTGCCACCTACACAGTCATATGTTCTGTTTCTGATTTCATATCTTATTCTAATTCTGTGCTCATATTCCACTTAAACCCTAATGCTTTTCTTGCTAGAATGATCTAATTTCACTAATAGGGATCAAGAAAGTATCATCTTTATGCATGTTAAATTAAAGAGAAACGACGTCAGATTAATGTAAAGGCTGCAGCGGCACAAGATAAAAACATGCACAGAGACACAAAATGTGCGTCTTGAGCAGCCTTCTAACATCACTGTAATACATTTAATATCTCAATCCTTATCGCTTATGCACAAAGAAAATAAAATCAGTTTAATAAACTATGAGACACTGTGAAAAAGTGGTGTGATCAGGGTAAAAGAGGTTAAAACCCCTAGTATGGTACAACCACAATATCAACAGTTTTTCTCTATATTTTCTGTATGGATGAATAAATAAATATCCAGCAAAACGCTTTACATGCAGCATGTGAGCAGATCAAAACAGGCAGCCGAATTTGCTCCTTAATAACTTAAATGAAGAACACATGCATTAGTGGATCTTAATTCAGAGAAGAGTGGAAAATTTGATGGAGAGATATATATATATACATATATATATATATATATATATATATATATATGTGGAAAACCCTACAGTTGCTTGCTTTTGCTTTAGCAGTGTGTTCAGTGTACTTGCATCTGTGTGTGTCAACCCACTTAAAAACTAAAACAAATTTGCATTTTATGTGCCTGTTTATGCTCGCTAGAGGAGCGAGTATCATCATATGGTGATGTTGCTAAGAGACTGTAGGTTTTTCCTTAGGTCCAACACATTTTTTTTGTATTTCTTCTTCTCTTCCTCCTCATTTCCTTTGCCCTTCTTTTTCTTCATCTGTCACCTCTCAAATGTCTCTTCTACATGCTCCTCTCTTCCTAGTTTTAGGAGTTTTCCCCCAAAATCTATAGGGTTTTTTTTCCTCTATTTCCTCCTAATTTTCTCTCCCCCACCTAAATCTTTTGGGATTTTTTCCCCTAAAGGTTTTAGCCTGTGGATGAGCAACTGTCCCACTCTTGTCTCTGTTTCTCCTGCTTTCGTTACCTCTGTCCCAGTTTGTTAAAGAGCAATTAGCCTATTTGCAGCAAAGCAGCAAACGCAAGGGACGGTAGCTGGCTGAAATGGAGAAGCACCGTGGTCTAGTTAGACAATACACAGATGGAGATCTCTGAGGTCTATTTTGGTTGGATTGTGCTCTATTTATTGTAGAAAAATGTGTTTCAATATATTCAGGTCCAGGTCAAAGTTACAGTAAACACCTCATGTCAGAGCTGTTCTGGAAAAACATAACGTAATTCAGGGTTTTTCTCTTATGAATAGACGTTTACTTTCAGATTCCTCTAAACCTGCCCAGTAAAATGTGTTTTTCTAGGGGTCTGTTAACACATATCTCTCTCCACATTGAGCTCTGTTCAAAAACTGGACTCTTTTACAAATAGGCCCACAGAGTGATCTCATTTTAATTGTGGTTCTGGGTTAATAGTTGCCGGCCTACTTCCTGATATGTGGTCCACCGCTGATCTCCTGGCAGTGCCTGATTCGCCCCACTTTGGTCAGCTCAGACACATGTGCCCTACATCTGTTAGTGCAAAACATCTGGAGCACAACCTGAAGTCCTTTCAGGATGGAGGAGAATTGACCTGAGTTACATGAGCAATTGAATTTACATTTCTCTGCGTGCAGGATCTGTGCATCTATTTGGTACTGAGGTTTTAAAGCCAGGATTTGCTTGTTCCTACAGGACCTACATTTGCCTCTTGCCTTTATGTCCAAGTGGTAAACAAGTTTAATCATGGAAATCCCTTTTATAGTTAAGGATAAGTCGTTTTAGTGGCAAAGAGCGGAAGACAGATATCAGAAGAATATGCCATTTAAAGTGTTTCCAATGCAAGAACTTTCCCAGGGACCATGAACCTTTTGAATGTGTCCAGCAGACTTGAGTCCGTGACGAAGAATCTAAACCTCTAAATATGTAAGTCAGCTTTAAGTGTCACTCATGAGATCCTCAGTTAGGCCGTGTTCAGACAAACTTGAGCCGTGCAGGCAGAAAAAATGTACATGTAGGGTTGTCTGGCAAAAAAGTCGAACCAGGTGCCGCATTGGCCAATCAAATACATGCAGGCGCACATTCCTGGTAGTTTGTAATGTGAAAGCCGAATTTCTACCATTCACCTTGTGATTGTTGTGATGAAAACTCGAGGGAACTTAGAGTTCAAACCTCTGCAAACACCCGTACCTCTCATTCCTATCACTCTTGTAAACAAACAGGGAAGACTTAAGACTCTAGTCTCGATCTCTGCAAGTGTTGGAGCCACATCAAAAGACACAGTGACAGTAGAGGTACAGAACCTCCTTTGGCAGAGGTAATGACTAAAATGTAAATATACAAGGGACAGAAAAGTAGAGGGAACAGCATCAATCAGAAGATGAATGAGAGAGAGAGAAAAATGTGAAGACTACACGACAAGATGAGCAAGACAGCAGAATAACTAGACTTCCTTGAGCAGGCGACATAGCTGCCATATCTCTGGAGGGAGCATCGCATTGTTTGTGCAGTTATTCAATATTCATGTAACAACATGAGCTTTGACAGCGGGGTTTGGAGGCAAAGACAAGCAGACGCTCAGTCATCAGGCTGTGAGGCCTTTTAGCTGAGCTGCCTGAGTGTTGTGCTGATGAGCAGAGACACTAGCAAGTAAATAGAAAAGAGTTGTGTATAAAGAAATCATAGGTCACCGTGTGTGTGTGTGTGTGTGTGTGAGAAAGGCAGGGTGTTTAAAGGGTTTAGAGTTTAGGGTTCGGATGAGGAAAAGAAGTAGGTAAGCTAAAGTCAAAGGGGTTAAAGGGAACACGCTGTCACACAGATATCAGACATCTTTAACCTTTCCTTGAACCTGCCTTGTGTAATTCTTTGCAGGACATTTACTTAAATTTATTTATATAAAAATGTTCTCTCACAGACTGCATCACTGATGGATTTTAAAACTTATTTTGCTTTTAAAGCAACATGATTTTTATCTTTTATCATTATTAAAGAACGCATTCTTCTGCCTGTTTTATAAAGTCAAGACCTTAAGTTGGGGCTCTCATTTAATTCCTATTAGCTCACATGCTGAATACAGCGTTTTGCTGGATATTCATAATTCATTAACTTTGAAAATATAGGGAGAGATTGAGATCATTTGTGGTTGTATGAGAGGTTTTTTTAACCTCTTCATCTGATCCGGTAAGTAGTGTTTTCACAGTGTTTCATAGTTTATTAAATTGATTTTCTTTTCTCCGTGCATAGTAGAGAAAAAGATTGAGATAATACATATATTACAGTGATCTTAGAAGGTGGAAAGATGCATTTAACCTTTCTTTGTGCATGTTTTATCTTGTGCTGCTGCTTTACGTCTTTACGTTAACCTCACGGCATTCAGTTCAGACTTGTGCAGCGTTCAAAGTGACACGGAAACGTTAGAGCAAGATTCCCACCTTGACTTTTACGTAATAGTGAGACCAACATGTTCAGTTGCAATCAGATTAATGTCTGAATGGGGCTACAGGCAAACATATGCCCTATGTCTGTCTTTGTGTGCACATGTATGTATGAACAAGTAGAATTACATGTTTAGTGTGTGAGAATGGATGCATGCTATTCAAGCTGCTGTCTAATCAGGTAAAAGGCCGGAAGACAGTCAAAAGTTGATTTGCGACAAAGCATCTCTGTCCACGAAGTGTTTTACAGCGAACATGGGATGGAACCTGTGCATGTATACAAGCTACAGTTGTGTCTGTTCCTGTAGTTTCTGTAGAGGGTCAGCAGATCAAAGCCTACACCAGTCAGTAAGGCTCCAGCTCTGTCTCATTACAGATTTATGAATCACATGATGCGTGGACACCACACACATACACACAGTGCAGATCAAAGATTACAGCTCTTGGTCATCGTGGCTCTGGTTCCCATAATGTTGATACATCAGCAGTAAGTTCCTGCTAAAATCTGACTCCTTGTGCCAAAACATGCAGACAGCAGAGAAGACAGTCTTCTAACTAAATGTCCCAGGTTCAAACCCACAGTTGTTCTCCTTTTACAGCGCCCTTAATCTCCCATGTTGAGTCGCAGCAACATGGCAGCATTAGTTCCTAGGGGGCAAGGCAGCTATCTGTTTTTACACTAGTCAGTTCAGTTACTTAGATTTTGTGAAAGTGTCTAACTTTCAGTTACAGTACAGAGCCTCAGAGGGTTATATAGTAGTAAAAGAATAGAAACCATGCAGACTGCACAGATTAAAAAACAATCAGTAGGGATTCGGATTAGTTCAGATTATCAGTCCCATTCATGGGAACAATAAAACGTCAAATAGAAACCTCTGACCTTCAGAGTAAAAGGAGTGGGCGGTTGGAAAGTTTCAATGGTCCTGCACATCCCAACAGGTGTTTATTATAGTTAGTCATATAGTTATTCATGTTCATGCGAATTATAAGAGGTCATGCTGTACTAATAAGTGCAGCATGTAGCATAGTATAATATTTCCATCCCTTGACCTGTTTACTAGCACCACCATGAGGTTCACACTTGTGGTTTTGAGTTAAATGTCTTAACAACTGTTGGATGGATTGCCATGACATTTGGTATAAACATTCATGTTCCCCTACGGATGAACTGTAATGACTTTGGTGATCCCTTAACTTTTCATCCGGTCCAAATTTAAACTTCTCGAATACTTTGGTTTATGACCAAAAACCTGGAAAGCTCATGACATTCCCATCAACCTCTGCTGTACTTTCTGTTTAGTGCTAATTAGCAAATGTTAGCATGCTAATACACTAAACTAAGATGGTGAACATGGTCAAGATTATACCTGCTAAACATCAGCATGTTAGCATTGTCTTTGTGAGCATGTTAGCATGCTGACATTAGCATTTACAGCCGCTAGCATAGCTATAGACTTTTAGTCTTGTTTCTAACATATGACCCCTGTTGGAACCATCCCATCAAGCTGATATGAGAAATACAATCATTCTTACTTTGCAAGGTGCTAAACACAACACGCACATCTGTCTATCTGCTGTCAAGCAACACACCTGCAACAACACACACACTGCAAATAGTAAATGTGCTTCTATGTTTCTAGGAATGTTTCTACCTTGTTCTGGTAACTTTTCAAATTACCGCATAAGCAAACATGAATGTACTCAAGAAAATGACCAGACTCGATGCATCTCTGGTCTTTGTTCCCAAACCTAGAAGGAAATTTCCAGTCTCTCAGCCAACTGGAGTCACATTTTCCACTCCCAAAGCCAAAAAAACACCATGGTTTGAGAAAGCTTAAGACGAGCACTTGCTTCCAAGTTTCCTTATCAAAGATGGCTTTCTACACATCATCCAATTTCCAAATCCCATGCTTTTTATGGACATCAACTTCCTGACTTCCTGACAATAAAAAAGGAATCATGGTCTACAACTTATTTGTGCATTCTGTACCATACTCTATTGAGCTGAAATCTATAAATCTATATATTCTTTCCTGCTAACCCTCAGAAATGACAATAAAACCATTGCTTGAATTCATCACAGTTTCAATTCACCCTGCATCCTGACAAAGACAACTCCGCCTCGCATTCAGTGCAAATCCCTTTGTGTATGACCTGCAACAGAAGACAGATTTAACACCTCAAATCAATTAAGTAATTTGGCAGGCCTGGGAATTTACTATCTTGCCAAAACAGTCGAGTGATGCCAAAAAAAAAAATAAAAATCACGAGCAGCAAACATGAGGAAATCTCTCTGAATCCACGGCAGCACAGAAACTTCACTAAGGGGGAAAAGCTGCCATATAAGGGGACTCCAAATTTAGCCTGGCGTGTTAGTGAATGTGTGTGTGTGTAGGTTTGGGAGTCACATGAACTGGGGCACACACATGCGCTGCATACGCCACGGTAAATCCAGGCCAGAGCTCCTTACACATAAAACCCAAATCCAGGGATTCACAAAGTGGATTTTGGCTTATTAGGAGTATAATAGCAATTAACAATAGCAATTATGTGGAGCTTTTAAGTACATTTGACAAGTTTTATTCTAATGCCACAACAAAAATTACTCTCTTTTTAGTTTAAAACAAAGTGTTCAGTCTATGATCTGTTTCATCATACTGTCACCAAAATACCTGAATTACTCGCTACACTCATTTGCATAATTCCATTAAAAATAGGGGTCACTTTTTGCTAATTTCTTTTTATTTTACATATCAGTCTCAACTTTTAAGCCAACGTGAACAAGAAGTACTTACAGTGCTCATAAAAATTTTAATTTGAACATTGTGTGATACTAGTGAAAGCTCCAGAACAGCTACTGACTGTTTTTTCAAGGTCAAGAATAAACGTTTAATCCCAACTCATATAGCATGAGCTGTTTTGGAAGGCCATGACAAATGTCTTGTTGTTTAGGTTGGAGGACTTGTTGGAAAGGCAGCATTTTCAATTTATCAGTCTAGAGATTTTCAAACAAGATTTATTTTGGCAGCGCAAATCTGCAGCATGTTGTGAAATCAGATATTTAAAGACAGGCTTTAAGAAGAGGAGCCATTAATAGCACACAGGAAGGAAAAATTGGCAGACAAGATCCAGCAAGAAAGGTCATTAAAGGTACCTGACGCCACAACTCAGGAGGAAGTTACAACCTAGTTTAAGCTTTTAAACTCATTAATGTTTGTCTAACAGGCGGTGCTCATCTTCTCTGCTTGTGTATGTTTTATGTGTAAATGTACGTGGGTGTGTTTGAAGCTTCTGTCTTAGTTTCAAGACGGACTGGGAGAAAGAGAGACAGAGTGCATGAGAGTGAGAGTCCAGTTTGACCATACATGGTGAAACCCCATTTTACAGCTTCCACTTTGCCAAGAGGCCTTATACACACGGAAGACAAGGCATCACACCACACGTTTTTTTTTGTGTGTGTGAATGTGTGTGTGTGTGTGTCCGGTCACATCTCCTCTCAGACTGGGCGACACGTTCTTCTAAATTTGGTTCTTCCTTGACGCAAGATCCAACAGCAGGACAACTCCAAAACAGAACAAACATATCATCCCATAAGTTTATTCATCAGCCGAGGATGCAGCAGATGGTGACTGACTAAAGATGATAGTTGATCTTAAAAAAAGTTGCTTCTTAATACTTTGTGTGTCGAAAAGCATGATATAAAACATTAGAATTTCTAAATGTGTTACTCCACTTTGGTTTTACATGTTTGACTGCAGGTTCTCAGTATAAACAAACACCGCAACAGTCAAATTCACTGTTTTTGCAACAGAGAGAAGGAAAACTCACCACTTAAATTAACCGCTATAGGGTCTGACGATTATTGTCTTGATTATTTGATTAATTGTTTGGTCTATTAAACATCATAAAACAGTGAAAAATTAGTTCCCCCGAGTCCAAGGTGACATTTAAATGTCTTGTTTTGTCCCACCAACAGTCCAAAAACCCAAACACATTCAGTTTTCAATCATATAAAACATAGAAAAAGCAGCAAATCCTCACATTGGAGCAGCCAGTAGCATTGCAGGTTTGACTTGTCTTTGTTTGAAAAATGACTAAAGTGACTATTCGATTATCAAAACAGTTGCAGATTAATTTTCTGTCGATCTACAAATCAATTTGATGTCAGTTGTTTCAGCTGTAGTTGGTTATAAAGAAAATCTGCCAAATATAAATAGATTATTGACTATGATGGTGTATGGTTTCCTACCACTTCTCCCAGCTGTATGTAAGCGATTATCCCTATCCCCTAATGTAGTTAAGTACAGACTAAGACTACGATAACTCAGTCTACTTGGTACAAAGGCCTTGTCTGTTCATACCGACAAATCACTGGCTCTGCTGTGCTCAGACTGACATGTAAACCGTGATGAGACTGCACAGCAGCTGTCTGATCTCTCTGTCCTTTATCTTGCCTTTCACTGCCAGCTCAGAGAAGCCTTCGATGTTAGCATTATTCTTGTCTGACTGGTTTGCAACGTTACAAAATAGAGAAATGATTCGTCATAACAATCAGTATTTGATTACAGTATTGATGAGTTATCTCTCTGGCATGGCAAGTTTCAGTTCAAGCCAATAACACCATGTAGAAAAAGTTTCACTGACACCGTTGGTCTCAAAATAATCCTATGCAGTGAGATCTTTACCTGCATCCAGTAGGTTATGACATTTGCAATCCAGATTGTTTGTTAGTTAGCAGAATATTTCTAAAACTTTTGATTCATTTTTTGGGGCAGATCCAAAACACCTCATGCAATATTGGGATTAATTTACCTTTGACAGATATAACATGTAGAGAACTTATTAGCCAATGAATCGATTAGTTATATATCAAGCAAAAATCCAGAATATTCTGGTTCCATCTTCTCCAATGTGAGTATTTGTTGCTTTTGTTTGTTTTACATCACTGTAAGCTAAATATCTTTGGGTTTTTGACTGTTAGTCGGATAAAACAAGACATGTGAAGACGAGCTCTGGGAAACTGTGATGGGCATTCTTTCACTATTTTCAAATGTTCTATAAACCAAAACAATTAGTCAGTTAATGAAAATGTAAAAAAGAATTGGCAGATGAATCCATAATAAAACTAATCGATAGTTGCAGCCCGAGTAATATGATATTACTAAGGTTTGTAGGCTTCTCTCATTATTGTATATCTACTCACAGTCTATTGATGGGATGAAGGAGAGGAAGTAAGCCGATTCAGGTTCAGTGAGGATGATCTACGAGACAGGGCAGCAGAAGTTCACAATCTGCAAAGACATGAAACAGCAGGTTAATACAGTCTTCTCATTACAAGCTTGTTTTTGTTTGTTTCTCCACATAATCTTATCTTTGTAAGACAAAAATGGGACATGAGATGTATAATTGCACATCCTGACACTTTTTTGTCAATTATATCAACACCACACGTCCAGTCAGCATTTTGTTGAGAGGCCATTATTGCTCACTTTCAACCACAGCGACCAAAACTGAAGAATACAAATAAAAATGACAGAGCAGTTTCTGTCAAAAACACATTTGCCCCCATGTTGAGGGGTTCCCTGTCCCTGACGTGTGTGTGTGTGTGTGTGTGTGTGTGTGGACCCAGTGGGATCAGCATTAGAATAAAGCATGAATAATTTCTTTAGGAGGGACGGAGCAGCTGTAGCCCTTTCACATGAAAATGAGCATCGCCCACACCCTCAAACACACAAACACACACACAGTTATACTGAGTTTCTCCCCCTCACTCTCAGCCATGTCACTCTTGCCACATCACCAGCTATTTCTCAGTTTAATCGAGTTACATTAGACTGCTTGGAAAAAAAAGACCTTTCCGTGACCTTGCATCACTAAATCAGAGAATATTCTGAAAGTATTTCTAACGCAGCTAAGCTGAAAACCCTCAAATAAAACAGGTTGGTATATTAATTTAGAGGTGATTTGTTTCCTGATATTTGCTGTAAACTGAGCAACTTCCTGGACTCGCCCTTGTTAGCCTGCAATACTCCTCTAAATATATTGCAGAGCTGGGCAATAAATCAATATAATATCAATATTGTGATTGAATTCAGTTATTGTAATATATTTTTCAGGTCTTTAAGGCTCTGTTACATTTAAGTGACATAAATGTTATGACTGTATTTGTGTGTTATAGCTCATCTTATAGATCACAAATTATTAAGTGTTTTCTAAAGTACTGTTATCTGTTACTATTTTTGAAGCCATTATCCCCATCAATTATAGATAAAAACTTTTTTTACAGCATATGTAAGTTTTATATCACGATATTGATATACTGCATATTGTGATATCAACCAATTAAGACATTGTGTGTTCAGCTAACGCTATTAGCATGTTTTGTAATTTGAGGTATATCAAGTTAAATCTTCCCAGTTTACATTGTGAGCATTTTGATCAAGAACCATATTCCATTCTAATAATAATTAATTTAAATGTGGGTAGTTAGCTTTGTCAGTTATGTCAGTTAGCTGGCAGTAACAGCTGGTAGTTAGTTGGTGTAAATATTTAGTAACAGCTAATCCCTACAGAAGAACTAGTTTTTGAGGTGCAACCCGTTTTAATTTAGTGATACGTAAAACTCCACTAAGTAAACACTTACATTATAACTAGGCTAGGTCTGAACTTATGAACAGCAGTGTATTAAACTGTATTCGAGATCCTGAGATACTGTACAGCCTGATACTTTATCTGCTTAAAACATATATATATTTGGCACAGTCTACAAAACATAAACCTTTCAACAAACTGTTGACAGTGACGGATAGTACAAAAGAAGAGTACAAACCTCGCTCAGTGTGTGTGTGTGTGTGTGTGTGTGTGTGTGTGTGTGTGTGAGAAACTGCTTCTTGCACTTCCTTCTGTTGTTTCAGGAAGTCTCTTAAAAGAGCTGATCCGGCCGACAACAGTAACCCACAGTCTGCTTTTGTCTGTGTTGCACAAACACCTGGCTGCACATTATATCCAGCTGCTTCACTGCCACAATGATTGCAAAGAACTAACAATATCCTATGTGTACTTTGAACTACGTATATGTTCACCCACCATCTCCCTGGTTTGTATATGAGTCAGAATCACACAGCTACCCAAACCCCGCACAAAGAGTCCCCACTCTCTAAGTCTAAAACTCAAATTGGTCCTCACAAAGATAGACGTAACAGCAACACACACGCCACTGACTTCCCCAATGAAGAGAAACTCAGCAGCCACTTTACAAAGGTCAAAATCACTTTCATTCTTGCTTAAATAATACGACTGAGATCATTTCACTTCACGTCAATCATATTGTTTAGAAGATGATCTAGTATAATTAGACATCAACTTGATATTAGCAGCATAATAATCTAAGTTATAATGTTGAAAACGACACTTGAAATAGGTGAAACTGCATAGGAAAAAAGTCAAATTAATCAACCAATTGGTGGACTTGCAACAATGCATACTGGCAGCTTTAAATGCAAAAGCAAACAGTTGGGGGATTTCCTGCCACTGACCATACCTGACCAAAACTGAACGTCAAATCAAACATGACGCAGAAGACAAAAGAAAGAAAAAGCAAGAGTCTGGAGCGTTTGAAGAGGCGAGTTGAAAGCAGAAGTGTGCTTGAAGGCTCAAGTTACGAGTCTCTCTTTGACTGGATCTGAGGAAAAACTGCAAGCATCAGTTCCCATAATCAATGAAGACTTGCTGACATGAAACAGAAAGGTTTAAGCCGCTGGTTGACCAAGACTGATTTATGAACTATCTGCAAGTTCCCTTTTGATAGAGTCAAAGATGTCCCTACTCTTGTCTCTTTGACTTCTAATTTCCAAGACAAAGACTCATCCTGTGTTGCATACTGAGAGGATAGTTAGGCTGCTGAGTAATCGCAAAGGTATCCACTATCATGCTAGATCAGTTATACCAGAACATATTCTAATTTTGTTCTACTTTTAGAGGATGTCTGCAGGGATTGTTTAAGCTATTTCTTCCTAAACAAAAAAGGCTGTTCAGTATCCCAATGAATATTTAATTTAGACATTTAGTCTAGTAATGAGTCTTAACAAGACTAAGAGTCTACAGCCATGCTAGCAGCTCTGTGTGACTATACTAAATGCTAACTTTTGCATGCTAACATGCTCAAAATAACGATGCCAACATGCTGATGTTTAGCAGGTATAATGTTTACCACCGTCAGCATCTCTGTTTAGCGTGTTAGCATGCTAAATATTGTTAATTGGCACTAAACACCAAGTACAGCCAAAACTGATTAGTTTAGCAGATATTTGGTCGTAATGACAAGTTAAAATTTTGACCTGATGGCAGCACAAGATGAAAAGTCGGGGATGACCAAATTCGCTAATGTGGCTAGACTTTCCAGGGTTTCAATCAAGTGGTCTAATACTAACAATATTTGCTGTATTTCTAAGTGTTGTCAAACCAATGTTTGAAACAAGTGAAAAGTGAAATTATTAAACACCACTGGCAGTGGTACTTTTCCTATGTAAAAGATGGTTTTATGGCTACATCAGTTGCCAAATTGAATTTGTTCTTGCACAAGGAGAAAACACTACCAAACAGATCCACGTGACCATGACCTTATCTGGTCTGAGGAGATGTAGGCATCAGCCAATGAATCATCAGCATGTGGAAACACAAAAAAACATACACAATGTGACTCTGACCAGTGAGTCACCTCGATGAAGTCACATAGGCTCGTTAGAAAGAACACGACAGGTTCCTCCCTAATTACTAAAAACAGCTATTTTTCTGCAGGAATCTGGTGTTTTGCTTTGCGGCAAGAGCAAAAGTTTCTGGTGGCAGATGGTAGAAAAAGTGAGAGGACGATAACATAATTTCAGTCCAACATGTTTGTCCTCCTCAGTTTTAACACGTCAAAAAAGACAATTTTTGGGTCCACTGAGAAATCCCATTATTTCAAATAATTTAGAAAAGGGTGTCTACAAATGTATTTACAAAAATGAAGCTTTTAAGAATGAAAGCAGTCAATCCTGCCGTCTAACAGGTCTGTTTCATGTCTCTGTTTGCATGAGAGGCCAGTGGTTGAGTGTCCGGCCATCTGTGCCACAATGATGCCGTTTGCCAGGACGGACATTTGTCTGCCTCATTTGTCAGAGATGCATCATGTTTAACATCACAGGGCTGCAGGGCGTTCGCACTACAAAAAGAGACAAAAACAGTATGTGCACACACACACAAAAAGATGTTACTGCTCCTGCTGATATCTGGCTAAACTTACTGCTGTAAGTTTACTGCTCAACATTTATTTGTTTCCACATCTCTGTTGGAATATATGTTATCCCAGTATAATTAAGCCTGTACACCCACATCTACTTTGGCAAACTGAACAGTCAGTGTGACACAGCTCTTTTTTTTTTTGTGCACTTGTAGTCAAGCTGAATTTCTCTGTGGTCTTTGGTTTACATTTGCATTTCACACTGAAAACATTTATCTGATACAAACTTTTTTCCATCTGAGGGGAATCAGTCGTAGAGCAGGCCACAACTACAACTTGGTTTAAATCCTCTGGGACCACCCCGCATATAACTGTCAAAGGGTGAGGATCAATAACTGCACTGAGAGGGTACCTCCTTCCCAAAATCCTCTTACTAACTAAATTCTAGAACTGAAACGATTAGTCAATGAAGTCATTTTTAAAGCAAAAATGCGAAATATTCACTAGTTAAAGCATCTAAATTGTGATGACTTTTCCTTAATTAAGCTATGTGATAATAGACTGTATGTATGTACAGTACCAGTCAAATGTTTGGACACACTTTCCCATTCAAGTGAATGGGAAAGTGTGTACTGTACAGCATTTGGGTTTTGGAATCATGACTGTGAGGAATCAGGATTTTTCACAACTTTCTGAAATCTTATAGAACCATACGATTAATCAATTACGCGAGAAAATAACACACAGATGAATCGAGCCCCGCTACATTCAGAAACGACATGAGATGCATTAGGATCCTGTTGGCTTTACTGCTTCTGCCAAACAATTTTCTGGGGGTCACCCTTGAGTCGAAATAGATCATGACAGCGCTGTCTGATACAGAAGTAATCCCAGCCATTACCAGAACTCTCCATCACTGCTCATTTGAAGTCACTGACGCACAATAGCAACATCCAGGATTATAATCCAAAAAGCGAGGCAGCATGTTTTTGAAAAGTGAAAACCACAATACACCTGCCTGAACACTGCACTGACACTGTGGACTGTAGTAGAACATGGTCCCTTTACCTAGCACTGAACACCCAGCAGTGCCTGTGTTAGCAAAACTACCCTTTCTCAGTATAGCAATTATTTGCAGCAGACGTGCAGCAAGGGATTCTCCGACTGGTTAAAAGACAACCAATCAGCATACAGCATGATTGTGCATTTTCTCCCAAATGCCCAAGACGCAGCTCCGATGTCATTCTCAAGACATAAAAACCAGCGTCACAGATCAGAGTCCAAATCTGGGCGGTGATGATGGTCAAAGATGCTGGCTAAACAGATGGCAGCCTGAGCTTACACACATACCCGGGGATGTCTGCTCCGCTCTGCCTGCTGCCGATGGATGTAAACAAACTCACGCTGCAGACCCTGTCACGAGGCAAAGAGACTGCAGCTGCCGGCCGCCAGCGCTCGCCCTCTCCTCTTCCTCCTGCTTCCCATCTCTCTCTCTCTCTCTCTTCCTCACCCTTTACTCTCTCTCTGACAGCTTGCTGCTTCCCAAACATTCGAGCCAATTAACTCTTTCTCTGCCTGGTCTGCAGCAAAAAACAGCATTGATCCCTGCTTGGGAAAATGCTTCACACAACAGATATTTTTTGCAGTGGAGATGGCTCGCGCACTCACGTTTTTTGCCATGCTCCATGTGGTGGTCCCATCTTTGGCACACACACACACACACACACACACACACACACACAGGTTTCACTCTTCTTTTTGATGCCTCTCCATTTTCCCCAGCACTCATCAATAATTAATTCAACTGTTGCAAGGAGAGCATCAGCAGACCACTGTGTCTATCTATGTACTGTTAGTCATACCAGCTTAACTCAATACAATGTACACTTCAACCAGGTGTGTGTGTGAGACACTAAAGAAAATAGAGTTGTGCATGAAAGTGTGTGTGTGTGTGTGTTTATATATGGGCTCACTATGTACAAGGAGAGAGGGACAATTGAAGATGCTTAGAGATGTTCTGCAACTTAAAAGCATGGAGCAGAGAGATTCTGAGAAAGGGAGGGTCTTCTGTTAATAATTAAGCATGAAGTTGCCAAACTGGATGCACTTGGACTCCAAGGAGAAACTACAAAGAAGGATTTATGTCTCCAATCTTCCTCATTTGAGTCTCACGCTTTTATTTCTTCTTCTCAACTAAGTTTGTTTGAACAAATAAAATGAGAAAAATATATTTGTTTCGCTCTTTATTTTCTACTGTGATGGCAAATAATCGATCAGTTTTGGTATTAAAGTAATAGTGAAATTAATGCAGAAATAAGAGGAGAAAATATATATTAAATAGTAAAACGTTGCTCCTAGTTTTAAAAATGTTCAAGTCATGTTGCATTTTATTTTCAAGGATTTAACTCGTCATTCAAAGCTTTTATTTACAGCTATTTACAATGATTATTTGATTGTAAATCTATCTGCAATATTTACAATAATTGTTTAAGTAATAAAAGTAAGAAAAACTGGCAAAAGAAATTCACTGGTTTCAGCTTCTCAAATGTGAATATGTTCTGGTTTACTTACTCTTCAATGATAGTAAACAGAATATCTTTGGGTCTTGGAGGACAAAATAAGACATATGGAGACGTCACCATGGGAATTTGTGATGGGCATGTTTTGCTATCTGCTGAGAATAAAATAAAGAAAATAATCATTAGTTGCAGCCGTACATTTATTCAATTCTGTAATTAATTGATAGTTTTACATATTTTTTCTTATATTTGTGGTTACGGAACAATCCGTTGTCTCTATTATGTATGTACTGTAACTATTAACTTTATTTTGACACATATATGTATATTTGACCTAATCTGATTTTTCACAGAAATGTTTTGTAACATGCTTTCTGAGTAAATCGATCCATTTTGGTGGAGAGGATGACACAGCTCATTACCGAGCCACTGAGTGCCTATCCACCCGAATCTCCTCATTATGTCGGCTTAGCTGCATGCCTCTCTTCCTCCATCTTTTGAAACCAGATGGAAAATAAGACAGCAGCAAGCAGCTGACATCTGCCGTCACACACGTGTTCGCTGTTTATATGTTGTATGAGGAGAGCGAGAAAGGCAGAGACTGAGGAAGACGCAGATGAGGATGAATCAACAGGCTTCTGCTCGACCCTCTTGAGCTGAGGGGGAGAGTTTGATGAGTCACACCACACACACACACACACACAAACAAAGATATGACGGAGACAGAGGAGAACGTGATTTCCAATCAAATCGCACTTATCAATACAGCTGCCACAGTGTTTTACTAAATTCTACGACACAAAAATGTGCTTCACCTCCCGTCTGAAACCTGTTCAATCAAGCCAATAAACAGCAAAAGTCACTGGAGATGGAACTGTTAGCTGATTAACCGATTGACAGAAAATCAATCTGCAACTATTTTGACAATCGATTAATCGCTTCAAGCAGAAATGCCAAATATTTATCGGTTCCATCTACTAAAATGTGAAGATTTGCTGCTTTTCTGTGTCATGTCATGTAAATAAAGTGAATATCTTTGTGTTTTAGACTGTTGGTTGGACAAAACACTTGTTATAGACAAGCCGATTAATCAATTAATTTAGAACCTAAACGGCAAATTACTCGATAAAGAAAGTAATTGTTCATTGGATCCATAAAAGTCACCGTAACTGCCTAATTTGCACTCATGCTCATGCAATTAGGTCCCAACTGATGTTTGGTTTTGATATCAACACCTTAGAGCTGCAACTAACGAATATATTGTAATTATCTATCAATCTGTTGATTTTTATTAAATATCAGAAAATAATGGAAAATGCTCATCATAGTTTCCCAGAGCTCAAGCTGACATCCTCATGTGCCTTGTTGCCAAAATATTCAATTTACAATTAAATAAATAAAAAGAAAAGAGTAGAAAATCCTCACATTTGAGAAGCTGCAACCAGCTAATGATGGGTATTTTTGCTTAATAAAAGGATTTAAATGACTAATTGAAATCAAACCTAATCAGTTAATTCTTTTCACGCTGACAAAAAATGTGGAAATTAGTAATTACATGGAAAGGCTCCCCAACCACAATGTGTACATGCTACACTAGGCCACAAGAACACCCTGACACCTTGATAATATTACAAAAAGCCTCTTAAACATCCACAGCATCTCTCATTCTGTGCCTTCTTTAGACTGTAAACCAGCTGGTCTGAGTCAAGGAAAGACTGCGAGAGTGACAAGCCACGATTTATGTGGACGAGCAAGAGGAAATGGAAATAGCGGGGTTTTCCAGCACCGCAGGGAGAACGCAACACACACAGAAGAAGTGCAGATCGGTGCTGCAAAGCAAAGATGCAGAATGACTTTTAAATTGTTAGATTTAAGGGGCAAAAACAAAGGAATTCAGTGGCATTAAAATAAGCCATGTCTGAGGCAATGGTGAGACACTGATCCAAAGTCTTTGAATTGAGAGTAGGGACAGAGAGAGCCTGTACACATAGTTGCCATAAGTGCGGTATGACACTGATCCCTAACATATGACTATAAATCAAGCTCACATGATGACACCTGAGGCAGCTCTACTCTCTGAACAAAGGCAGTGAAACAGGGTTGAAAGCTCCCAAAGCTAACTAAGATTACTTTGTCACATGCTGAAAACTATATAAACTTTACTTGTTGTACATGCAGCTACAGCTTGGATGCATTCACCTCTCAAATCATGGACGTAGAAGTGGATTTATTGGTTCCCTGGCACAAGAATAGAGGAAAAGCCTTGCAAAACTCCCACCTGAAGCCACTTCCAGAGTCAAACTTTGAATTTTGGTCACACTGAGGGCCTCATTTTCAAGCAGGTCACTCTCCTCCTCATAAAAGAGCATCATCAGCCCTTCGAAATCCATGCCCCCGCTGACCTAGACTCCTGCACAGGGAAACTCAAAACCACTCGTGATGGCCAGCAGAGAGACTGCAGTGAAATGTGTGGACAACATGCAAACTCACACACACACACACAGACTCAGCACATGTTTACATCCACAGTGCTGACACACACATCCAGCCTGTAAACACACCCATGAACACTGTGAAATGACAAATAGTGAAATAAACTGTGAAATAGTCTACATCTATGCGTGTGTGTGCGTGTAACAGGATGGATTGTAGGATGATTCACTGCCATATCATAAAATAATCATGTCCAACCATGATATGGCAATAAATACTGTATGTTTACACTCACACACATTCAGGCTTGGAGGAAAATGCACCCTTTCCTTACGTAATACTAGCGGTTTCTCAGACTGTGACCTGTCCGCTACACTCAAGGAGCCACATTATAATATGTCCTGTCAGAGGAGATTCTTCATATTATATGATACGTAACCCCATTTCAAACCAATATTCAACCCCTTTTAATGCGTTTTCTGTCCTTATTGCTGACTCTCTGCTTTCTGTCCTGCTCTGGCGCTACTCTGCTGTACTCATCTGCTTTCTGTTCTCAGATATTCACAAGTTCTGTGCCAAAAATATGAGTCAAGTCTGTCTTGTTTACTAAAATAGGTGCCAAAGCTTCCGTTTCCTAAACTTACGGCAAGCAGTATAAACACCAACAAAAGCCGCAGCCGTTAGCTTTTTAGCCGAGAAAAGACGTCATTATACTACGTATTTTGAATTAAAAATAACCATAATTAGCCGTTACTTACAAGTTCAGCTGCGTGTTGCGTTAAAATATCCCTTAGTTGGATAAAAGACAACTATTGTAAGGAGTGCGTCCTCAGACTGCCGCACTATTTGTGTGTGTGTCTATCTGACTGTGGCTGTAGCAGCAACAGCAGCCGGTCACGCCCCCGGCGTGGCACGTTGGTGGCGTCATCACGCAGGCTCGTACGCAACACGTAGATTCCTTTCAAAACAATGGAAAATGCATTTATTTACATTTATTTAATTACAATAACTCCCGCCTTTAATCTCTGTAAATCAAAAGTAAGTACATTTACTGAAGTACTTTACTTAAATATGATTTTGAGGCTAGTTTATAGCTACTTCTACTCCACTACTCCACTTTCAGAGGCAAATATTGCACATCTTACTCCTCTACATTTAGTTTACAGCTAAAGTTACTCTGCAAATTGAAATTTTACACACAAACCATATGATCAGTTTATAAAATTAGCAGTAGTGCTACCCAACAGCCCATATAATGCAATGTAATGTCGTGTAAAACAGCTAAACAAATCAGTTGATAAAACAGATTGGTTGAAAACAACAAGACAGATGAATAACCTTTATAATTAAATGATGATGTTCATACTTGACCATTCTTTATATAGAGCCACTGTTTCAAAGTAGAGCTGCCCTCTATCGCCATCATGTGGAATTTATATGATATTGCAGGTTTCAACACAAGTATTAAAACTTGCAGTTCAAGCTTTGTACAAACCTGCTGTGTCCATGTTTGTTATGGATAATTTAAACACTGATTTACTCTAAATTAGAGCAGGAGTTGGATTTATTTAATAGCAACATACCAACATCATAGTGTAGCTATTTTCTTTTCATGTTATTTAGGACATGTAGTCCTAATAGTCTCCACCCAGTAGGTAGGTCACAAGCAGGTTCAGCCAGAATTGAGTTGCACCTTAGCCTGCGTTCTGTTAAGACTGTTTAGACGGAGGACTTTGTTTCTTTAATTTTATCTGACAAAAACTTCAACATGGCTCATTTCTTTCAGTTGAAACTTTGATATTTATTTGCTCTGGACATGGACTGGAGTATAGGCCTAAATGACAGCTGTCATTGTAGTTTTTTATTGGCTACAGCCTACTGAAGCTGCACTATAGACTTTTTGTCGATGTCTTGGGACTTATATTTTCAGTGTTTTATGACTCACATTGGAAATACTTGAGATCTGCGTTGACCAGTGGAAATGGGGACCTCTGTTTTGTTTAAAGTCAGGACTGAGAGGGGAGTGTTTTGCATTCTTTTGCTCTTCTTGCTCTGCTGCGTTGGAGGGAAATGTGAGCTTCAGGAATCAAAACCTGCAGCGCCGACCAACTTCCCCAATGTCAAACCTTTCCACAATGAACCCCAGGCCTTCCCAGAGGAGGAGAGGGCCAGACTGCCTATGTTTACGATGGACTACCCTCGGATCCAGGTCCCCTTTGAGATTACACTGTGGGTACTGCTGGCCTCTTTTGCCAAAATTGGTATGTTTGGATGAATCACTTGTGTTTAGGTTTATGTTTGTGCATAAAAACATTGAGGATTTGCAACCTGAATAATTTCTTTGTATAACAGCAGCCTTTATTTTGGGATTGGAGGCCAGCACAGGAGCCCAGAGTCCTATCTTTTCATTGTCTTGTCTTCTCTCCAGGTTTCCACATTTACCATAAAATCACCATCTGGATCCCAGAGTCCTGCCTCCTGATTGTCATCGGCCTCATAGTCGGCGCCATCATGCACGCAGTCAAAGAGGAGCCCCCCGCTGTCCTCAGATCCAACGTCTTCTTCCTCTACATGCTCCCAGCCATCGTCCTCGACAGTGGCTACTTCATGCCCACAAGGCCATTCTTCGAAAACGTCGGCACAGTGCTGTGGTACGCCGTGGTGGGAACTCTGTGGAACAGTATCGGCATCGGGCTTTCCCTCTTCGCCATCTGCCAGTTTGAGGTGTTTGGAGTTCAAGATATCAACCTGCAGGTCAGTTAAAGTCACAGGAAGCACAGGAGTGTGTGTATCAGTCTGATCACAGGCCAAAATCCTGGGTTTTCAGGAAGTGGTTTCCTCTGATTGAAGGGTCAAAGGTGATGTGTGAGTTTTTATGTTTTTGATGCAATGTGTGTGATATTTATGTATGTGATTTAGCTTCAATTTTTCTGTTTGGATCAGCGAAACAAAAAGTTTAAGCACCAGAAATGCAAATCTGCAATGATGTACACTTTTAAAGGGGACCTACCACTATCCTCAGTGGATCCAGAGTGGCACAAACACTGCAAGTATTAAGGTTCATGACCTTTAAAACAAAGAAATATCTACTTTGCAAGTCATCATCATATGTCTAGGGGCATATAAGTGATTTGTTCCCTTGTTTTATTTAAATAATAATAATGATACATTTTTTTTAGCACTTTGCATAAAAGGGTTTGGAATAAAAAGCATACATATGATGTAAATGACTCAAACGTTGCTTAAAAACAAACAACGATAATGGGGAAAAGTTAATTCTTGACCTTTCAAACTGCTGTTTAGAAAACCATCTCACCTCAAGATCAATTTACTAGCTGTTCTACTGTTCTTACTAGCAAATGTCATTATATGTGATGTTTCCAAAAAAAAAAAAATCAAGAGCAAATGTTAAACATCAAAGAAAAAGTCAATAAAGTGCACAGAAAAGAAGAGAAATTTAAACATTTACAATTCCACGACAACTGGGCAAACACATCTGCTGATGAAGACCATGTGATATGATCAAAAGCTCAAGAGCAGTTACTAAAGGTATCTTGTAGAGAGATTTGTTTCTTAAATAAAGGAGAACTTTAAGTATCTTTAAGAAAATGTGTTAAAGAAACTAAAATGTTAACTAATTATTTTGGCCTTCAAAGCAGACAGGAGGAATAAACGTTTCTTTGTTTTTCACTCACTTCACCGCAGGAGAACTTGCTGTTTGCCTCCATCATCTCGGCTGTGGATCCCGTGGCTGCGCTGAATGTGTTTGAGGACATTGGAGTCAATGAGCAGATATATATAATCATATTTGGAGAGGGACTCTTCAACGATGCTGTCACTGTGGTGAGTACAGGAAATGTATTTTTTGTTTGTTTGTGTGGACTGTTTCTATAAAAATAGATTGTTGTGCCATCTAGTCATGGAATGCTAATGTGCTGGGTGATGCAGATACAGTATTATTCTTGTGATATGAGCCTAGAAATCCACTGGTATTTTGGATATTGTAATATTATGGCAGGTTAGATATGGCCTCTTCCTGGTCTTAAGCTTCCCTTACATTGACTTAAGTGCATATAATGAATAATATTCACATTAAGTGTTGGATAGGTACAGATTTTTGCCTAGTAAACCTTAAATTACCTTATAATACACAAGACCAAAGAGATTTGATTTATTGGGCTATAATTGAGCTCCAATTTGTCCTATATTTGTTTACAGTTTGATGAATTAGCACCATTAAAAGTATGCCAAATTAGCTATTAGCATTTCCTGTCTGCAGTGTACCCATGGATGTACAAACAACTATCAATGGATTACTTTTATACTGCAGAAAACCTAAAAACAGGATGATTCTCAGGCAAGTTCTGATATTATATTGAATGTCTTATCTAAGCGGATTTATGGACATTTATGGACATCGACTGCCCGAGATAATGATATCCTCGGGAAAAGTGTATGTCACACTCAATGTAAAAATACCTGTATCATGTCTGTGTGTTCACATTTGTATGCCTCAGAGAAGCCTCATGCCTCTCCCTCTGCAACCCCCCTTCAACTCTCTCACAGTTTGAAAACCTCTGAACTAGAGGATCCTTCTGCAAAACATCCCACAGGTGAAGCCTGAGCAGCAAGAATGCAACATTACATCAGTAAATAACACATTTCTCTAACCACAACTTTAGCAAAAAGCAGCCAGGCTGCCTTGCCTTGGGGGATGCCCCTGCAGTTTTCCCTCAGTCTAATTTGGCCAGTTCCACATTGTTGAAAGGAATTGTCAACCATAATAAGCTTGCCTTTGCTGCGTTGGCTGGGTTTCACTTGAAAGTCAAGTTTCATTCAACACTTCCTGTCACTGATTGTCACTTCAGTTGCATCATGTCTCCAAAAGAAAAGTATTGAACATTAAACATATTGCCAGTCGAGTGACACAAGTCATGTTGGCCCATGGTATTCAGCCTGTCCCACAAAGAAAAGTTTCAGTTTCAACAATAGTTTAATTGGATTCCTGAGAGTGTTCAAGTAGTTGAACCTGCTTGACAACAGTTGTGCGTGACCTGCAGTCTACATGCATACAAGCATACCCTGATGGAAACCCTAACTTGTACTGTACTGTATGTAATCTCTTTCTCCTGATCTTCTTTTTCTGTCTCTATCTCTCCCCAGGCACTTTACAGCATGTTTTCCTTTCTGGCAGACATGCCCGTCGTTGAATCCACTGATGTGTTTCTGGGAGTTGCGAGGTTCTTCGTGGTGGCGGCAGGAGGCGTCCTCTTTGGCCTTCTGTTTGGATTCGTGGCTGCGTTCACCACACGTTTCACGCACAATGTCCGTCAGATCGAGCCCCTCTTCGTCTTCATGTACAGCTACCTGGCGTACCTGGTGGCTGAGTGTTTTGCCATCTCCAGCATCTTGGCGTAAGTGACGGCCACATTAGGAGGAATGTATAGTGCTACTATTTGGGTTTATCTGCAGGGTTATAAACAAACCTGTCCATTGCAAATGCTTAATCACGCACTTATTTTTGTTTTTCTCCTCCCTGCAGCATTATAACATGTGCCATAACCATGAAATACTACGTGGAGGAGAATGTATCCCAGAGATCCTGTACCACTATCCGCCATGTTGTCAAGATGCTTGCCACCGTCTCCGAAACCCTCATCTTCTTCTTCCTGGGTGTTGTTACCATGACAACCAACCACGAGTGGAACTGGGCCTACGTCCTGTTTACGCTGCTGTTTGCCTTCATCTGGCGAGGAATTGGTGAGAATTTATCGGGGAGGTCATCACACGAGTCCTATTAATCAAACAGGTTTATCGATCCATTGTCTTCTCTACACTTTGTCCTGCAGGCATCCTGGTGCTGACCCAGATCATCAACCCGTTCCGTACCATCCAGTTCACTTTCAAGGACCAGTTTGGCCTCGCCTACGGAGGCCTGCGAGGGGCAATCTGCTTCGCCCTGGTCTTCACCTTGCCCAGTAACATCAACAGAAAGAACCTGTTTATCACTGCTTCAATTGCCGTTATTATATTCACCGTTTTCATACAGGTGAGACCTAAATAAAAACAAATCAAACAAAGAAATAAAGTGAGGCATGTATTTTCCTTTGATTTATGCATTTAATTAAATGAAAAACATATGTTAAAAGGACAATTATTTAGCTTTTGTCTTTAAAAACTCTGTTGGACATTTAAAACAAAAGCTAAATTAATCTCTTTTTAACATGTGTTTTTTCATTTAATTATGACACAGTAAAAGTACTGTTTTTATTTAGGCATTTTAAATCTCCCATATGTTATGGGCTTTGATGGGCAGTTTTTAAAAGCTAAAAAAGTTCATAATGTGTGTTAATCCTATGATATTGATCAACTGTCCATGGCCGTGCTTCTTACCCAAGGCGTGCTGGGATAGGCTTGTATCAAAATATGTTTCACATCTGATAGGGGCTTCTCTTGTGTTGTGTTTGAGCCCTGGTATACCTACTTGCAGGTCTAAGTTTCTTTTATTGTAATTTGGTATGTCGAATATTGATCAATTACACAAACAATTACAACAAAAGAACAAAATAGGCAAGTACTCCCAACAAAACAACACAGCAGAAAACATTACAACCCAATAACACAACATTTTCTACAAACCCTTCTTAAATGTCATACCTACCACCAAATATAAGCACTAATATACCATCTTTATATGATCAGTTACAGTTTCAATGGGGTTTCTGTGGATTTACCGTATTGCTTTGCTTCTCTAACAATGAAGGTATTCCAAAAACAACCACTTTTACCCCTTTTAAATATAGTTTTTTTTCTTTCCAGGGCATCAGCATCCGTCCCATAGTAGAATATATAAACATCAGGAGAACCAATAAAGATCTGAACACCATCAACGTAGAGGTTCACACCAGGGCAAGTATCAGCTGTCACTGCAGCTGTTTTTTTTTCTTCATCTGCATTGCTTTCCCCTCTCTATTTCCTTTAAAAGATTTATAATTCTTATTTTTAATGGATTCTGTCTGTAGCTGGTGAATTACATGAACTGTTTCCTGATGTGTTTGTTTGCTTGGGTTTTGGTCCAGGTGATGGAGCACGTTGTTTGTGGTATTGAGGACTTGTGTGGACAATGGAGCCACTATTACTGGAAAGACAAGTAAGATCTACCTATCTAAATTTGGGTCCCATCTTGCAGATTTAGACTAATTGACTCATTCACTTAGATCAACATCAAGACCACAAAGCTCGATACACCAGTAGTCTTCATTCCTTTCTCTTTGTGTCAGGTTTAAGAAGTTCAACGATCGTATTTTGAGGCGCATCCTGGTCCGAGACAACAGGGCTGAGTCCAGCATTGTGTCTCTGTATAAGAAGCTGGAGCTGCAGAATGCCATCGAGTTACTGGACACACCTATGGGAGACCTCAGCGCAGCGCCATCTATAGTTTCTCTGCAGTAAGTTATACACACTGACCTGTTTTGTCCTTTATTATTAAAAAAACACTCAATGTCTTACTGTAAAGTGAAAAAAAATTATAAAACAATGATTTTCCTCCATAACGTCTATATTTTTGAATACTAGTAGGTCATAAATAAATGTTTTTTACCCAGATACTCAACCTGGCAACCCAAAAGTTCTACTTTTTATTGCATTATAACATCTTATTAGTGATGTATTAGTCAATGTATTACTCAAAGTCTTTACACAAGACTCTGAAACTGCTCACTAACTGTCAGCATGAGTGCATCAGCTAAATGCATGAAACTAAATCTAATTTGGCTCTAGCAGCTGATGATGCTGTTTTCCCATCAGATGGAAATCTTTATCCTCTTCTTCTA
This sequence comes from Macquaria ambigua, assembly GCA_008360985.2. Lineage (NCBI taxonomy): Eukaryota > Metazoa > Chordata > Actinopteri > Centrarchiformes > Percichthyidae > Macquaria > Macquaria ambigua. The sequence goes on along the minus strand of VMKM01000243.1, from coordinate 381,805 downwards.
ATTGCCACCCATCTTAATGTCGATAGCAATAACAAAACATTACATTTCAGCAATATCTCCCATTCACTCTTCATTGCTCTCACCTCCTATCAGTGACGAGAGGAAGGAGGCGTCTCGACCGAAGAAGAAGTTCTTGGCTGCTGACGTGAGGAAAATGCACGACATCCTGTCAAAGAACATGTACAAGATCAGACAGAGGGTAAATACAACATCACACTTGCAGAGAAACCTTTCTTAAGAAGGGACGTGGTCAATTATATTAACTCTTGTGCTGTTTTTAATACAATTTAATATCATTCCACCTGCAGTATGACCTTAATATGTTATATACCCCCTTAGTCATTTATTTTTGAGCGGACACTAGACAGGTGTATAAACTTTATATAAAACACTAAGTGAGAGTAGTAGTAGTGATAAATTTTATGTGCTCAGATTTCTTTCATAATTCATAAAGCCTTAAAGCAATCAAATGAAAAATAAACTTCATTTTGACACTGGAAGATTGGTCAGAATTAATGAAACACAAGTAATTTGTATTAGAAAGCAAGACAAATCAGCCATTTGCTCACTTGTTTTGAGAAAAAAAATGATTTTAAGAATCAGTAACAGATCAAATAACTCTGGAATAATATTCTTTGCAGTGTATACAAGATGTAAATCTTATATTATAGTTTATAATAATTGTATAGTATAGTTTCAGTTGGGCACTGTAGTTTTTAGCAAGTGTTTCTCAAACAAAAGTAAACAGTGCATTTGTTGGGGACTATTTTCAGATGCGGATTAATCCACACTTGGTGCTCTAGTGAGTATTTGGGGCAGCAGGACGGTGTATGTGGGACTGAGTCAAAATAAGCCTTATCCTGTAACAAAGTCTGTTTTCTTAACGTCTTAACATTCACACCTATGTATAAAGTGTTCAGCTCTCACCAAATATGTCTCCATGTTTTCCAGACGATGGCTTACACCAACAAATACAATCTGCCCGACGACAGCCGAACCAGGGAGATTTTGATTCGCCGCCACACGAGCATCAGACGCAGCGTCCGTGCTGGAAGTTTCCGCGAGCTGGTGGGTTTCTGTTTTAGAAGACATTAAAAATACGTTGCCACCTTTTTTTATCCTCACCTGCCTGACATTCACTCTCCCTCCTCCTCCAGTCTGAACAAAACATCCCCAGATCCCCCCAAAAGTACTCTTCCCTCCAACCTGGAGGGAATCTGGAGACTGCCTTTGCCCTCAGAAGACGAAGTCATGGTGAGTTAGCACAAATTTAATTTGTTTGGTCAGATAAATAAATCACAGAGAGATGAGAAGATCTTGTTTAAATGAACTGGTTAAAAAGGAAACTAAACTGCAAATTGTTTAAACTAAACTAAATGCTTAAATACTTGTGTTTTGTTAGGTGGTAGTGGTGACATGGACCACCTCTCACCCCGTCTCCAGTCCTCTGGTGTGTCGCCACGCTCCTCATCCTGCTCTCTGGTCCCTATGAGGAGGTTGAACACCATCAAGGAGTCTGGAGGCTCAGGGGAGAAGCCAGGCGCTTCCACCCACTCACACCCCTCCTCTCCTGGGGTAGATGTTATTGACGAGAGGGGTCTTGGAAGTCTGGGAGGTTCTAGCATCAGAGGCAGGAGAGCACCAGTTCCTGCACCCAGGAGGCGCACTTCGGATCGGGTAGACGGAGATGAAGACCCCACCCATTCTGAACGTACAGGAGAAAGGGAGCAACCAGTGCGTCCTCCCCAGCTACCACCACCCCGTGGCTGGGTACCTGAGAACCGGGATGCCACAGGAAATGGGGCAGGAAACCCCCTACTTAGACACTCCTCACAGGGGTCTTGAGGCTCAGGGAGATCATGACGAACAGAGAGGGAAGGACAAAGGGAAGTATTTTAAATCAGGTCAGATGGATGAGGACAAAATTATCTTATTTGTTGAGATAAAAACTGCAATGCAATACGATATACCTATACTTATATTGGTACAGGTGTATTTGCACACACACACACAATTATTTGTCAGTTTTTGTATGTGTAGTGTTATGTTTTTATGGTTTCGGTGGCCAATAGAAGAAGCACATGTTTCATTAAGAGTCAGCAAAGTCAATAGTTTAAATGACTGTATTTGAAATAAGCATATTGTTTTTTTAGACATTTTTTAAACATTTGTGGTGTGAATTTAATGACTAAATGTTGCTAAAAAATACTGTATGAAAATAAATGCAACAAACCTCGACTCTCTTGTATTTACCTAATGGCATCTTCCCATCTGTGCAATACACACATGTTCAACACAAGCTCCACGTGATCCCGGTGGTCATCTATTTAAAGAAATAGGAGTAAAAATAGCACAGTTTTCTGCATCGCAAAGCCAATAATACAAAAGGATTAATGAGTGATTAGTTGGGCTGCCAATCAAAAGTCCACAGGAGACGTCCATGATACAGTGTGAAGTATATTAGTGAAAGAAAGAGAAACGGCACTGCCATTCTGTCAAGCTTGTTGAGGTGGTGTTAAGGTAATTCATTTGTTAATGTAATTCATCATTCATTTGAATTAATTTAACTTAATTTATTTGAGTAAATTTAATTCAATTTGGTTATTAATGTATTTACCATAATTCCATTACATTTTTTGAGGTAATTTAATTTAAATCAATGTATTTATTTTAATTTAATTTAGTTTTGTTTTGTTCTTTAACTTAATTGTCAATTTCACCTCCATTATAGTTTGCAAATGCGCTACGACAGTATGATAATATATTCTATTTACTCTACAAATGATCATAGAGTCTTATTTGTTTAACCTTGAGTCTTACATTAAATGACTTCAGATAGAGATTTCCTCCAGGACATAGGTCCAGTCAGATTATCTGATGCATGGAGTTATATTACACTATTGTATTCTACCTTTTAACCAGCACATTTGAAACCAGGCAGAGGACCCACAGGTACTATTAAACTCAGGAGAGAGGAGATAGAGCACTAAACACTCTCTCCCTCATTTGCTTTAATGTCCTCTTTTATTAGCCCATCCGACTCTCTGACGGCCTTCCAAACCCAGTATCATCTTTCAAAGTTTACATCTTTATATCTGCCAGGCACAGAGAGCAAAAGCTATAAAATATCTTTGTTTTCTTCCTGTACAGTGCTCTCTTATAATCCTGTTTCTTAAATGTGCTCCAAAGAAACTTCATTCCACTTGAAAGTCCCACTGAATCAGCATTTTGGAAACAACTTACATCCTAACTTATCTGCTGACACACAGGAAAGGCATGAAATTTAGTTATACACGAGTGTATGAGTGGGAATGTAAAACTGTAAAAAATATCATTTTTTTCAAGTCATTTCTATCTTTGAGTCCAAAACCTTATTTTCTTTTTTAAAAAGTGCAGTAAAGACATTAAAAAGGACATCAACTTTTATTTTTGAGAATTTTGATTAACTTTTTGAAGGTTTTTTTAATTCAATTTATTTGATTTAATTTAATTTATTGGAGTTCATTTAATTTAAGTGATTTTTTTAAAATTGATTTATTTAATATAATTTAATTGAATGTATTTATTGTTTTATTTAATTACATTTATTTGAGTTAATTGAATTGAATTTAATTGATTTACCTCAAAATTGAACTTAAGTACAGTACCTGAAAAAATGTACTTAGTTACTATCAACACTGGATTTGGGGAAGTTTATACTCCAGCAACACATTGGATGCTTGAAACAAATGGATTTACATTAAAAACATGAGCAATTGTTTTCACGTTTTGAGAAAAATCAATCTTTAAGCACAAAAATGCCTTGATAAGGACATTTTTGCAGTGTACTTATGCTTGCCGGCACCATTTTCATGGAAAGAAACATAATGTAGGATTTTGATTAAAAAGAAAAAACATCTTGGCATTTAATGTGATATTAGCTAACAAGGAGCAAAAGTAATTTTTCATTAACTTAACTAACTGTAAACCATCCTAATTGGCCGGCAGGCTTATTACACACCACTGTGCTCTGGGAAAGTGTTTGTCTTTCATACGCTCGGCTTCCTCACCTCCTGCACAGCTGCTGTAATTAAAGATGTTCCACTGTGATTGGTAGCATTTACTTATTTACTGAAAATCACCCCAGTATGAAATTAACAATTTTTTTGTTATGGGGTAAAGTAACAATAACAAAATCATGATAAATGCACAAGTTGGACATATTATGATTAATGGAACTTATGGTGAACATATGAAAATGAATATGCTGGTTAAACTAGAGGAGAGTGCTGAAAATGATTCAGTATGTGGTCAATGTACGGGTGTTTTTCTACGTTTCTATGTGTTTAACTTGGTTTCCTTTTAAGGTAGAATTGTCGTGTCTGTTATTTATTGGTTATGATGCTTTTGTAAATAATTCACATTCTAGTAGTCGACCCTTGACCCCTATGAAGCCAGAAAGTCGAGTGACATGGTTAATTGGACTCTCTGTCTAAGGTGCCTGAAGCAATAACAGCAGCAGAGTCTCTCACTTCTACAAAGGGATTTCTGGATGGCCAGGCATTAAACTATGATGACGTTGGTTCAAAGAGAAATGTAGATAACTAGCATGATGATTATCACACATACTGGAGTATATATGTTCTAAAGAAATCATCTATGGAAGCCCATATTGACCAGAACCTCCCAATTATGAGCTCGAGTGTACAGTTATTTCCACATCTTGCATTTAAAGACTACATATCAGCGTCTAATCGATTAGCTGTATATCTTGATCACGAGCATGAGCTGGAAATTGACCTCCTCCTTTTTAACTGTTGGCATTCAAGTGAATGGAAAGCCAATAGAAAGTTGGCCAGTGAGAGTTTATAATGTTAAAAGCGATCATGCCCGACAACAAATACGATTAGGGGCATGGAAAATAGCCAGCTCATCAAATATGAATCGGGCTCATACATTTTAATGGGTTTACTGTAACAAATAACAACAAGTCAGGGAAAAGGGTTGAAGATTTAACGTACACATACATACATGTGGATATGAGGCTTTAGTCATGTTCATAAATCTTTCACATCCTGTCGGGAACTGATGTACGACCTGCAGATGGGGTGTTTTATCACACACACAGATGCCCATTATTTTAAATAAATCTCATTCATTCTTACAAAAATGACTGATGGCACCAAATTAAAGCAACTTAGTGCTCTTAGAGCTTTCACACTGTGAAAATACTCCACTACAAGTAAAAGTCCTGCATTCAAAACCTTACTTTGTATGTATCAGCAAGATTACACACGTTATCAGTGTTTCTGGATTAATATTACTGCTGTCAACTTCCAGCTTATCCAAGGGGTTTTTAAAAATAGTTTATTTAGCTTAAGAAGTAGCAGAATTTTCTCAACCCCAACTTCTTTCACCACTATGCTTAAATAAAAAATGTGTACTGTTTATCTAATATCGGTCTGTAAAGGTTGCAGTTGCAAAAATCAGCTTCTCCTCTTCTACATCTTTTGAAATAAAGTGGAATTCTCCACATCAGGCTTTTTTTAATGGAACAAAGAGCAGCAAGAGGGGTCAAAGTTTGAGCTTAACATTCATTCATCAGTGTGAGTCCTTCAAAAACAACAACACGTCTTGTCAAAATGGCCTTTCATCCAAACACTAAACCCCTGCTGTAAGACGCTTTGAATAATAAAAATAATGCTTTAGATGTAAAAGCTCCAACCAAACGCCTGCAATATCTCTGCCTGGAGCAAATTTGCATTCTGATGAAGAAACGTCCTCGCATGTGGGAGGCACTGGCAAACATCCTGCTTTATGAACTGTCTGTCAGCTGCATGTGAAGCAGCAGCAGCACGCTTGCTGAAGAAGAAGAAGAACAGAGGGGAAGAGGAGAGAGGGAGGGGACCGCATTCAAATGTGGCACTGAGACTATTTACTGCCAGAGAGAGAGAGAAACAAAGGGGGGAGAACAGATTGTGGATTTAAATGCCTCTGGTGAAGCTTCAATAACGACGAGGGGTAGAGCGTTTCCAGTGCAGCAGCTCTGCAGCCTTCAGTATTATTAGCATCACTTTCTGCTTTGGCCAGCTTGCAGCCAGTTGGAAGTCGGAGGAAACTTTCCAATTGAGCTGGCTGGGAGTCTAGTACGGTGTTGGGGATTTTATTTGATCAGGTAAAGGAGCATTCGGTGAAAGTGAGGAGCAAAGATGAACCAAACTGCGTCCGTCTCTCATCAGATTGACTGTCAGCCAGCCAAGGATACCAAGGTAGGATGGATTTGTTCATGTTGTGGTCCCTTTCTCGTCCTCTGACTATTATATCTCACACTTTTTTAAATTCAGCTGACAGCACATTAATATATAACAGTCGCCAAAGTTTTGACCATACTTTCAAGCAGGAAGTACTTTATTAGAGCTTTCACACGCGTTTCTAACCAAGCTTTAAATCACTGGTTTGCTGCTTTTGTTTCATAATGTTTCCTGCAGCAATAACTGTCTAAAATCTTCGTTTAAAGGGTGGATATTTTGTGTTTTAATGAACGTTATACTAAGTTTCTATGCATGAGGCTTCATCATACAATCAAACGCCTTCACAGAACAGTTCATATGGCAGAGAAAATGAAAAAATACACCCACTCTACACTCTCTGTGAGCAAAACTCTTCCAATCTCTCTTTTCCTCCTTCTTTTTTAAATTGCCTTTTAATTATATGTTGTCTAATTAACCCTTAAATGCACCTATCAGACCATAATAAGGTAAAGCATTGTTTGTAGGCATCTTGTATTTTATTCTTTTTTTATTATTATTATTTTAAAAGTTGTTGGGTCTCATTTGTCATTTCAAGTCTAGATTATCAAGTTATTTGACTTTTAAACATTTTATTGTTTCATTAACTAATCCTGTGGGATGTTTTAAAGGATGAGTATAACAATATTCTATATTTTTCTTATTGTCAGCAAATAATGAAAGACAATGAAAAGACTGTCTACTACTTTCTGATTTCATTCCTAAGTCACAAACCTCGGGTTATAGATATATGCTTTAATTATTAAAAAATGCTTATTAATTTCCTAAAACCGCTGGGCACTGTAGTTTTTAGCAAGCGTTACTCAAACAGGAGGAAATAGTGCATTTGTTGGGGACTATTTGCACATTTCACATTTGATGGTCTAAAGAGTATTTCAGGCAGCAGGACGGTGTATGTGGGACCGAGTCAAAATAAACTACAGTGTGTGTGTTCATGCTTATGAAAGAACATGTCACCCAGTGCAACAGTGAGGCTCAGTGATGTGTTTATAATAGTTTTTGGACAATGGAGCTCTATGGCAAAGAGGAAGAAGATATATCAGGCTTTGGATACACAGACTACTACACAGAATACTTAGGATCAATTCATTGTTGGTTTTGGTCTTTACATTAGATTTGGAATTAAAATTGGGCTCCCAAAGGTTTAAAAGTAAAGATTTAGTAAATATCTATGTGTGAAACTGGGTATTCTGGGTTTAGAACAAAAATGCAACATTGTTTTGTACAATTGATAGATTTATGTGTTGAATGCTTTTAACGAATACAGTTTATTGCAGTGATAAATTACACAGTAATATATTTATAACTTTTTTATTTGTTGTCCCAAATGAGAACTCCACTTAAAAACTGACAGATAACATAACAATTAAAACAAAGGAAATTAAAATAAGATCAATATTTGAAATACAAAAGGCACTTGTGCCCTTATTTGACAAAACTAAAGCCACTCTGTCTGTAGAACTGGATCCTCTATAAATCAGCCATATTGAAACATCAAAGTGCAGTTATGTGTTTTGTGACCTCTTCATGTTTTACGGCTGATATCTGCAGTAAAATACAAGGCAGAGACACACTGACAGCAGTGAGCGGAATAAAGGCTCCAACATTAAAGAGCTTTATTATTGCTCGCAGTTTATGCAAAGCGGTTCTTAGCTGTGAGCAGACGAAGTATAATCCCGCACAATCCTGTGCTGCTGTAGCCCCACAGCAGCAGGATGGGAATAATCTGTCAGGAGAGAGCTTCCATAATTTATGCAAAGAAAGGATGTGTCATTTTTTTTCAAGAAACCGCCACAGGTACACGAGATTCAATGTTTCTCATATTGTGTGGTGAAAAGAATGTTTTTCAAGCTTGACCGCTGCGACTTTTTCCTTTATCCGGAAAAACGTTTCCTAATCTGATCCCAAAATTGACTTTACAGCCAACAGAAATCCCCCAAAAGACTTGAGGTTTTTGCATGACAACAGCAATACAGACTGTAAAATGAACAGGGATGCTTTGTTGCATTATTCAGCCTGAGTGGTTTTAATTGTGCCATAAATCTCAGCAATCCCCCCGTCATGTGCTGCCTGCTTCATGAATAAGCTGGTGCCTCTTGAGATACGTTAGCTGTATCTGAGAATTTACCCACCACAAAGCTGCTGAAGCTAATGGAGAGATACAGATTTTCTTTTTTTTTGTGTGTGGATTTGCTGGTGTGAATTCCAGCCTTTCCCTGATATTGCGGATACACAGTAAAGTCCAATATTCACTCTCTTATAGCTCTGTTTTTGGTCTCCACCAGCTCCTGAAGGAAATATCTGGCTCTTTAGCTGCTAAATGCTCCACTATGTTCACCAGCTTGTCTCTAACTCTGTCTGTCTGCTGTTTGCGGCTGAGCAGGTAGTGGACAGTGGGTTTTTACAGCTTTTTCACAGCTGCCTGGTGCGGCCGAAAACCAAAACAGTAAAGTTGTGGGCTGGACAGCTAAACAACAAGCTGAAAACATCTTTCACGTTGTCATCATAAAACATTGTTTATGTTATCATAAAAATATCAATTGTAGCTGCTTTAAAGAAGCAAAGTCCATGTTGTCAAGCTGGTTCCATCGTCCAGTTGGATCCCATTCCTCTTCCCCACTGTTGTTGTTTTCATGACCCAGTGAGGCGACCCTGTCTAACCTTGGCACTGGAGCTCCTAATAGGGTTTTTTCTTTCTGTGCTTCAGCAGTGTCTGGGGAACTGCTAATGGTTTAGACTGTGGTTGGTGTCAAGTTCTTTTTCATAGTCCACAAATTGTCCATATGAAGATGAATTCCTCTCCAGAGACTTTTCTACGATTGGTGGTCTGCATGGATCTGTCTTTAAAAGCCTGTGTGTTGGTCTCTTATAGTGCAAATGATATATAACGATTCTTTTCACTATCAATTAAACTGTTGATTATTTTTTTGTCACTATTTCTTAGTCAATAAAATGTGAGAAAATAGTAAAAACTACCCATTACATTTTTTCCAGAGTCCTTGCTGATGTCTCCAAATACCTTTTTTTGTCCAACCAACAGTCCAAAATCCAAACACATTCAGTTTATGATGATAAAAAACAAAAAAGAAGCACATAAAAGTGGCAAATTCTCACATTTGAGAAGCTGAAACCAGCAAATATTTTGAATTTTTCCCGTTAATGACTTAAATGATTGTTTGATAATTTAATGCTCTGTTGTAAGGTCTCTTGTAAAGACCTTCCCCACCACTGACAGTAGTTTCTTTTATAGTTTTTGAATTAAAATCATCAGATTTGAACTAATTTAATCAAATATGTGATGGAGAAGCTGCAGAAACAGACAGGTCAAAAAGGTGGCACCTGTATATGTTATGCTGGAGGTTTGTTTATATATTACTTTAAGGCTTTTTTATGAAATATGAGGCTGTAAATGTAGTTTAACTGTGGGTCTGACTAACTGCTATGTCCAAATGATGGTTGTGGGGTGTAAATTTTACCTTCGTACAAGCTTATAGGACTTTATTAATGTGTTATAGATCTGAAGCTGTCAGGTTCTCTTTAATTTCTAAGCCCTACAACCAACAGTCGACGTAACATTAAAATCATTGCATATTTGTCATGTTACAGTAGAACAAAGTGTAAAAAGTGGCTAATTTCAGCCCAGTTTAGGAACATTTTTATGCTAACTTCAGGATTTTTTGCAATCTTATCATCATTATGATTATCTCTCCCTCCCTCTCTCCCTCTGTTTTCTCATGTTGCTGTTGCTGCTATGATCATGCTGGTTGTTGCTAAGTAACTTGTTATTCCAGGACATTTTTATCATATATATATAAATATATATATATCAGTCAAATCCCATTTGCACAGGGTCAGGAGAGTGGGAGTGTGTTCATACACTCGAGCTGGCAGTGATTCAGTTGTAGGAGCAATGAGCATCACTTTAAAATGACAAGGCGTCTTCTAAGTGTTGACATCTTAAAGTGAAGTATGCTTCTTTGTTGTGTCAATTCACTTAGTACATACATAACTAAAAACATCTAAAATTGTTTCATGAAAAGTCTGACCTTGAACTCAAAGACTGAATCATAACATAGCAAAAATAAATTGTATGTGTGCAGGAACTGACAGATCTGCCACAAGGAAATAAAAGCATGAGCCTTGCATTGTCCACCTGCTGAAGTGCCCGTGAACATAATACTGAATCACTATCCATGTACTCAATGTTTATTTTACATTAGAGGGAGAATTTTATTGCAAGCAACAGAAGAACTTTAGTATCAGATATGTGATAATTTGTCAAAAATGCAAAAAAATATATATTAAGTGTGAAGGTAGGCTATATTTTCTGGAAATTAATGAATCAATTTTAATTATTATAATTCACTTAGAGCAAATTTTATATGCTACTAAGCCACATCAATTTGGTGCTAATAACCTCTAATTTCTCCTTACCAAAAGCTCAACACGGTTGACCAGCATGTTCGTCTGTATAAAACAGTGTTTCCCAACCTAGGGGTCGGGACCCCTTGAGCAGGTCACAAAATTATATTAAGGGGTCACAAGATGATTAAAGGAGTATGTAATAAGAAAAATAGTTTTTCTACATACATTTATATGATTTTTTTCCTGACTTTTCTCTAATTGCTGCTTATTTGTTGTTGATTGATACTACTTTCATGTCTGTATGGTAAATATGAAGCTACCGCGAGCAGCCGGTTAGCTTAGCTTAGCATAAAGACTCATGTAAACAAAAGTGTAAAAACGACACTTAAACTTTGTTTTTTGTACTAATTGAACAAACAAGATAAAACATGTTAATTAATGAGGTTTAGAGGTGCTGGTAGGCAGATTCTTCCAGTCTTCTCCCGTTTCCAGTCTGTGTGCTAGGCTAAACTGACCAGCTTCATATTTAGAGACAGACACAAGTGGTATCAATCTTGTCATCTAACTCGCCGCCAGAAAGCGAATAAGCATATTTCTCAAAATGTCAAACTTTTTCTTTAAGTTATAAACTTAAAATGCAAAATTTTGAAACCAAAACTTCCTCTTACAGCAAGAACTTGGCTTTCAGTCGACATGTTTTGTCCTTTTCGAGCAACAGCAATTCAGAACTTTCACTGGGCTGAACTCCCAACCCTGGAACCTGTGAAACTGAACAGATTGCCATCAGAACAGGGTTTAGCAGCCTTGTGCAGTTCCCCATCACAGTCAGAAAATCACTGAATATTAACATTAGCCCAGTGTCGTCACTGCCATCTGTTACCGTGGAGATGGACATGGAGTAAGAAGCTCATTAGCATGTGAGCGGTGAGGCAAGATGACTAATCCTGTCTCATCCATCATCATCATCATCACTGACTTTGCTGAAGATGCTCATCAACCTGTGATTAGCATGTTAGCCTTTGAGCTATGCTTCAGTAGCTAATTTAACCCCTCCCACTCACTTAATCAAGCAGATAGGCCAAAACAATATATATGTATGCTTTAATGAGATATGACACTTAGAAAATAGCAAAAGGAGGCACTTTGAAAAACAAGATTAGTTGTTTTGAAATCCTAAATGCAGAGCTGAGCTGTTTGCACAGCCTACACTGTTATCGTGTGAAAGCCAGGCTGTGTGTGAGATGAGAAATCATGCTGCCAAGTTCCCGACTATATAATGCACATGGTGGAAGAAGTATTCAGATCCTTTACTTAAGTAAAGGTACTAATACCACACTGTGGAAATACTCCACTACAAGTAAAAGGCATGCATTCTAAACCTTACTTAAGTAAAAGTATGTAAGTATCATCAGCATGCAGTCAGTGGTCAGTGTTGTACTATCATATCTGATGTTTCTGGATTAATATTACTGCTGCATTAATGTGTATGTTGCATTTTACTGCTGTAGATGTTTAAGGTTGAGCTAATTCTGTTGGGTAGTTTAATCTACAGCAATGCATCATCATGTGTTTGTAGCGTCGCTGTCGTGTGAGAACCATGTATCTCTAAAAAGTCCACTTTTCATGAGCTCAGAAAAACAGCCCTGTTTTCAGCTCTGTGACGATGCATTTTCCAGCTGATCCAATAGTTTATTTAACTTAAGAAGGAGGAGGATTTTCTCAACCTATAAAGGATCACTTCATCCTTCAGTTTATCAGAAACATTCAGAATCACCAAATTTGGAAATACGTGGTTTTCACTGGACAGGAAGGGTATGAAAAATTGTAATCTGAAAAGTAACTAAAGCTGTCAGACAAATGTAAAGGAGTAGAAAGTGCACTGCACCTGCACTATTATTACTGTGAGCACAGCTTTGACTACTACTACTACTAATATCACCAGTACTACTGCTGCTACTGCTAATACAACTGCTAAATATGGTACAGTAACATAACCATTTACAGATTAAGCTGCTAAGGGGCAAAATTTAACTGTGGGCCCATATTAAAATGTGGTTAAATAGAAGTTTATATAGGAATATGCATTGTGTACATTTTTTAACACAGGGCTACTCTGCATTAAGGCCCTTATCATTTGAGTTGATATTGTGCATTTATTTAAAATCAGAGCATTATATACAGCTAGTAGAATATAAATGAATGCAAGTCTATTTTTTGTCACTAGAGGGCATTCTTGCACAAGACAGCTCAGCACTACTGCCAAGGCTTGTGGATGGATTTCTTCTGGCAGTCTGTGGTGTAATGGGAAACTAGAAATGATTGTGGCCTCTAGTTAGTTCAGAGACATATATCTACATTTTACTTCATATCACTTATAATACAGAATCTTGCAATCATGTAAACAAGGCAACCATGCAAATAAGACTGATCCAGGGAGCCATAAAGAATAAAACCAAAGAAATATGCTTTGAATTTTTAGACCTACTGCATGCTATGCACCCTTATTCATCCCAGTGACCTGCTTGAGGAACTCTCTTAAATGCATCAGCTTTTTTTATTTTATTTTCATGTGAAACGCTCTTGTCCTTGTTGCACATGCTGGTGTTTACTTTGATGTGTTTTATTTTTGGGTCAGTGAGTCACACTGTGGCTCATGAGGAATCATCTCAGGTTAGACTGCTCTGAAATATAATTGCCCAAACCAAGGTCACTGCTATGAAGGCAGCGGCCCAGAGGCAAAAGGAGAAACTACTGTATTTCTCTTCATTCTGCCACAGCTGCTACACTCAAGCAAATAACAGAATACCAGGTCTGGAGACTGGGCGATGTATACATGGATAATTCAAAGATAGAACCCAGCAACAAAGCATACTGCCATTATTTGCATATGTCCACTGGATAAGTTCAAATATAATGTCTAAAAATGTAAGACGCAAGAAAGCTTGTTGTGCTGTAGCTCCAGGCCTTCATAGCAAAGCGTAGGAGGAAAACTAGACTGTCACCTGAAAGTAAGAAGACTGTTGAACAAGACTGTTGTGACAAGTGTCTCCATTGATCCCTACAAGAGTGAGGGAAGAAAAAGGCCCTGATTCATGTGGAGGAGTCTTGAGCGAGATATCAGCCCCCAACATTAGCTAATGAATCTGGTTTGTGGACTGATGGGTGTGAACTTATTGTCCCGTTAGCGACCAAGCTATGCTAGGCTAGCTTATTTTCCCTCTTCTATAACTTTTTATTGAACGAAATGGTGTACAATGGTACAACAAATAGGCCTACCAGTAGGGATTAAACAGAATAGTACAGAGAAAATAGAGAAGATGACCCTAATTTCAGTGAAAACATAGGGCATGCTTAAGACAATAAGTCACTTTGCCAGTATAACTGCCCTAAAAAAGACAAAAAAATTCAATTTGGAGTTCTCTTTCAGCCCTTATAGAACATCATACATAATATAATAGCTTACAATAAATTGTATATTGTTTTTTGAACTTCAGGAAATTACATTTTCCCCCTACAAAGACACTGAATATGATATATTATTATTGCAGCTATTAGCATACAGATAATAACCATCATTAGCACTGCTTCATCACTGAAACCACATGCCACCCGTCTTTATCACCACAAAATAAACATTACGTGATGCCTTCACTTCCCAGCCAGCCACATACTGTTCAGTAATGACACCTTCTCCCTTAATATTGGGTGTCAAATGAAATGGTCATTATTTCCCGAAAGTTTCACCCATTTCACCCAGTTGTAGGCCCACACTGCCACAGGCCTAAACAGAAACGATAAAGATAATCACATTTACAAACACAAATTAATGTATTTGAACAAAAGTCACTGTTGAAAGTCTTTACTTGTGTTTAATGATTTGTCAGAAAGTGTGGAGGCAAATACAGAGAAAACTGGAAAAAGAACAAGCAGATGTTCAGTTAATTGCTACTGGTGGCCAATCACAGTTGGTCCAGTATGGAGCTGAATAAAAAGCAGAGAGAGAGAGAGACACAGATAAGGAAGGAAGGGCTGAGCAGCTTCGTAACGCCTCTGACTAATAAAAGCTTTTCTCTTAATCAGTAATGAACTCTGTAATCCATGGCTTCTCTCCAGGTGCTGGGGGGGGGGGGGTAATTTTTAAAGTTTTAAATCCTGCTCACTCTCAAGCCTAAATTACATATGAAATCTAATCAAGCTGCCATTTTCAAATCGCTTTTCTCGGCTCACAGAAAGTTTTACAAATATAAAACCTCCATGGATCAAAAATTCATAACAGAAAGTGTCATAATCGACCTTATTTGGTGTCCTGTCAACAGTTTTACAGACGTCTCTTTTACAATGGTGGCCTATGGGGAAAATGCTTTTTGGGCTGCAGGGGAATTTTTCGCAACAATACCATGAGTGGCCACTGGAAAAAATTGGAAGCAAGGCTGAGCGACGGCGCCGTATCCACTTCTTATAATATATCTATGGAGTGGTATCAATCTTCTTATCTAACTCTCGGCAAGAAACAGAATAAGTGTATTTAAGTCTGGCCTTCTAAACTTTTG
The DNA here is from genome assembly GCA_008360985.2 of Macquaria ambigua. Taxonomy (NCBI): domain Eukaryota; kingdom Metazoa; phylum Chordata; class Actinopteri; order Centrarchiformes; family Percichthyidae; genus Macquaria; species Macquaria ambigua. Next base: position 366,603 of record VMKM01000243.1, on the reverse strand, counting down.
TTTACTCTGTGTAACGTCAAGGCAAATTAATCACAAAGAGTTATCTTTGCTCACAGCTTTACCACAAAGTGTGTAAATAAATGGGTCTTTATTGGTGACTTTAAAAGTCTAATAGGCTTTAATTCAGACAGTTTCTCACTCTGTGACTTTGCTGGGAAGTCGGCGTCAGCCAAACACAAGTCTGTGTCTCATCCAGCGCTGCAGCACCTCTTACTTTAATTTTGATAATCTGTCTAAGCAGGTTGAGTTGACTTTGAGCTCCTGCTGTGCGGCAGAGTTGACGTCGCGAGCTTGAATCCCTCCCTGTGGACTGAAACCCCTCCGGGATTTTCCTTGCTGTCTGTCAACCTTCCTGCTGCTCGCTGATTCCTTGACTTATACATGTCAGAAATGTGCAACTTTTAATCTCCTTACAGGCAAATTTAAGATCTTTGAACAGCGGGCTAAATACTGTATCATGGTAGGTTTTGGTCTATTAAAGGAAAAATTCACCCTAAAACATCCTCTGTTTCGGGATCTGTTTTGTTGTTTGGTGGGTATTTCAGTAATTCAAAATATCAACAGGAAATGTCAGGTTTTAGTGTCAGTGCCTCAGAATCAGAAGGCTTCCCTCTAGATCCTCTATTATGCTCCAGGGACCAATTTCTATAACTACAGTGGACTTAGTAGACCAGAATAGAGTGCCTTAATAGAACACATTTTTATTTAGCATGCTCTACCTGCACATACAATAAAGAAACACCCTCATGGCATATTGGAAGTGTACAAATCTATCTATCTATCTCTATCTACAATACACCAGGATTATCCTGTAATACACCTCATCACAAAATAACTAAATGTTGATTGAAGTGTAAATTAAAAGTAAATCAATAACAGTTTATGCACCCTATTGATAAAATGTGTTTAGCAGTGAATGTTGAGGCAATAAAGAAGTGATTATAGGATTGTTTTTCTTGGCAAACAATACTTGGATAGAAAAAAACAGAATTTATTGACATTTTTCTTGCGGCTTCTTTTAAACCCACTTTAGTCTGAGTGTCCTTTTAACACAGAAACCGAGTGAATTCAGCTCAATGGGCCTCAGTGTCACCACCAGACAAATTCCCCCGACACAGAATTAGATAATCAGACTAACGATGCCAAGTGAAACTGGGTTGACTGATTTTACTTATGAATGACACCATTTTTTAAGTAGTAAAATCAGAACAGAGAGGTTTTGTGAGTGTGTGCATGTGTGTGTGTGTGTGTGTGTGTGTGTGCCAGACGTGTTTACTCTGAATAGAAAAGCCAGACAGACAGACACGCTGGTGGCAAGAGCAGGAGAGGAGGCTATCTTTTACTTGCATGTTGTAGTTTTTTACTCCATTGCATTGCAGAACGAATGCATTTGTCATTGTCTTTGGACAATATTGCCCACTTTTGAGGCTGAGAAAGAATTGGACTTGGGAGGAGGGAGCGTCTCGTTGCTGCCTGGGTTTGATGCTTCACATTTCAGTGTTTTGACTGGAGAGACGACAACATGATGGACCCAGAGCTCAGGTTCCTGGAGGTGAGGTGTAAATACGCTCTTATTTATAGAAAGCACAACGCTGTGGTTCTTATGGAAGGTGTTGAGTGAGTGTTATGGCATGTGGGCCTTCAGCGGTGGCTGAATATTTTAAACAAAAACATCCTACATCCACAAGTTTTCTTTAAAGCTGGAAAATCAATCGAGAAGAGTGACGCGTGTGTTTTATCGTAAAGTCCCAGGAGTGTGTGCTGCCTCCTGGGAGAGTCGAGGCTCTGAGAAACAGAAACACATCCTCTGGGACTCAAAGTGTGTCAGGGCTCAGGCTGTTGTTTTGTGTGTGTGAGAGAGTGATGAATGGGCTGCAGGGTGTGCTTCTGTGAGATTTGAACACTGGATGCTGAGGTCGCTCGGTGCACAGTTTAGCCAATGGAAAAACAGGAAACCCTCGTCTCAACCAGCTTTTGTTTTCAGCTAAAAAGATGCTTTATTGAGGAGCTAATGGAGTTCCTAGCTCATAATGAAGCAAAGAAAACACTCCAAATACCTGAATGATGTTTCAGAGGAGAGATTGTGACCGTTGATGGTCTAAATCTGGTGTCAGTACAACAGTAAATTAGGAAAATAATAACATTTTGATGTGATTTTGGTTACCATTCGTTATCCCATCACAACTTTCTAAAGCCAAAGATCCATCCATCCATCCATCCATTCATTTTCTGATGCTTATCTGGGGCTTGGTTGCGGGGGCAGCAGGCTAAGCTAGGTAGTCCAGACGTCCCTCTCCCCTGCAACGTTTTCCAGCTCCTTGTGGGGGATCCTGAGCTGTTCCCAAGCCAGATCAGATACATAGTCTCTCCAGTGTGTTCTGGGTCTACCACGGGGTCTCCTACCAGTTGGACGTGTCCTCCAAGGGAAGGCGCTCAGGAGGCATCCTGATCAGATGCCCGAACCACCTCAACTGGCTCCTTTTGACGCGAAGATGTCTGACGTCTGAGCTCCTTACCATATCTCTAAGACTGAACCCAGCCACCTTACAGAGGGAACTCATTTCAGCCACTTGTATCTGCAGTCTCATTCTTTTGGTCACTACCCATGACCACAGGTGAGGGTTGGCCCGATACAACTCCTGCATTACTACTGACGCCGCACCAATCCACCTGTTGATCTCACGCCCAAGATGACATCTTCAAATTGCTTGTTTTGTCCAACAAACACTCCAATATTTCAGTTAATTATCACATAAGACAAAGAAAAGCAGCAAATAGTCAAAGTTGAGAAGCTGGAATTATGCAATCTTTGGTATTTTTGCTTGAAAAATGACAATCACTTATCAAAATAGTTTCCAATGATTTTTTTTTTTGTTGACAACTAATCGGTTAATTGACTGATCATTTCAGCTCTACATTTTGGCTGCTTTGGACTGATCCATAAATGTATTTTTCTGCCACTCATGCGAGACTAAGCAAAGTAGCCCAAACACCCCTCTCCTTTACTTTCTCCAGCTCCTACTGGGGTATTCCACGATGTTCCCAGACCAGATGTTCTTGGTCTGCCCTAGGGCGTTAACAGAGAGAGGGGGGGACTTAATCAATTTCATGCTCCAACTTACTATCATTCGTAAACAAGACACCAAGGCACTTGATGAGAGTCAACACCTCCTAGTCTGAGGCAATTGTACTCTGTTGGAAAACAGTGGATTGCCCCTTTCGGGTTGCAGCCCCAGCTGTAGAGGTACAAATATCTTGAGGTCCTGTTCAGGAGTGAGGTAAGATGGAGCTTTGGACCCAGAAAAAGTGTTTCTCATTCTCACTAGTTGCTGATGCACTGCCTAAATTTGGATCCACTATGATAGCTTAATCCAAGCATATTTTTAGACATTTTCAGACTCTCTCTCCTGCTGGGTAAACCAGGTCTGACCCAATCTGCAGCCAATGTTGACTAGAGACCCAGTTCTGGTTGGGTTGGATCCTGGACATCTGCAGTCAAACTCTTTTATAATCTAATATAACTCAGAAGTCTCTCCAGGCCAAGACGTCACACGGTGAAACCCCATCTGCAAAATGTACAACCCTTCAGTTTGTTTTGTAAACCGTCTTTCTCAGCACGCTCAGCTGACTGAAGCCCAACCAGGGCCTCAGGCTGGTTAATGGGTCAGCCAGCAAACCCTGGCCTACTTTTTTTTTTATGTTAAAGTAGTGGATCTATTAGTTTGTCATCCATTACTGTCCATTCTTTTGCGACACAGGCATGTTCGTTTGCTTGCTTGTGTGTTTTTATTTAAAGATTTGAAGAGATAATACTAGTGACAATAATTATGATATAGATATAATAATAATACACTTAATTTTAAGTTAAATGCTACAAAGCGCTTCAAGGCACACACAAGGAAAACTGTTTTGCAAATGCAAATGCAGTTCTAAAAATGTAGTTGTGTTTTCATTACATCACCCCTTGCACTCTCACAGTGTCTTAAAGCTGCCTGTGACAACCCAGTTTGCGTAACTGTTAGTCATGTCAGCTTTTCATAGTTGTCGTGTAAAAACAACACATTTCTGGTTATTTATTCTGGATTTATATGAGACTTGTTTTGGAAACCTTATGAAATCCACGTGTATAGATTTAAATATCCATGGGTATCATTATGGAGACGACCAATGTGTTTTTCAGGTACATGGCTTTCATCTGCCAGCAGCACTGCACTCCCACACACAGTCTTTGTGCCTGTGCTGTTTGCGGATTTTAATTTCTATAAATGGACATTTAGGCCTTGAGGAGATTTAAAGCACAGTTCAGTGTTTTTGGTCCCTTGCACTGCAAAACACACACTGAAATATAAATAATATTCAAGGAGGGGAGCATTTTTTTAATTTTATTGTGATTATTTACAGGTTGGTCTTTAAAGAAAATGTCCTTCCTTTATGACAGAAGACAGAAGAAAGATCAAAAGCATTTTTGGTGACTCTTTGTGACAGGGTTTTTTTTTGTTTGTTTTTGAAAAACTGCAAAACTTTTGTGGCTTTAAAATCAGTCAGAAATATTCATAAATACACATCAGAAGACAAATCATTTTCACTCTTAGTTTGATGTTTTTGAAAAGTTTTGATTTATCTTATTATTATCTTAGATATTTTCCACCAGAAATACAATGTGTTGCAGTCAAACAGTGTAATTAAAGCTGCTAGGATGGTTGCATTTTTATAAACTATTCATGCTTGAAGTGACTTTAAGATACTTGTCGTTGTTATTAAAATGTACAATTTGTACGTGGCTGAACCTTGTTTCTATTTCCCACCAAATCCTTTAAATATTACATTTTTTTGCTGCATAGAAACATGATAACAGGGACACAGAATAACACCTAAACCTCAACATGGACGCCTAACAACATCACATACAGAGGAAGAAATGGTATCCAGAGTTTGGAAGATTGTGACAGAGAACAACATCTTGCAGCCCAGCACCAACAGCCTACTTTAAATGTGAGGACTAGTTGCGGACGACTGCACTAAAGCTGTGAAAACGAGGCCTTAAGAGGCCGGTACATGAATACCTTCGTTAAAAAAGCTTGACTAGTCAGGGATGAATCCAATTGGTTTAAAAATAACATCCTTTTCCCTTTATTGACCCCTTGTCTTGTACCTCATTTACGTCATATCGTTTAGACCATAATTCCGTAAAGCCTCCAGGTTGAAATTCGAAGACAGCAACAATATCTCCCACATTTAAATAAAATCAAATATTAACACTCATATAGTCTGATTTAAAAGGAGCTATACACAGTTTGTATTTTGTGACTGGTTTCACTAGTTACACCACAAAAGTAGCTAATTTAGACATTTAAATGATATGACTACAAGGCTAACAGCGGGGGTAACCACATTATAAATAAACACTCCAGAGTCGAGATAACAGGTGGTTTCCTGTTCTTTCCATCCTGCCAGAATTGCAAGAATGCAGCACTGACCTGAAATCTGTAGTCAAGGAAAGACAGGAAGAATCTGAAGAAGTTACTGTAGGAAAAGACAGACACATCCAGCTAAAGCTGCATTAGGCTATGTAATTAAGAGATGATGTGTCTTTCAAATGAACAAGTAAGGATTCTTTAGTGTATCCCAGAGAGGAGGAGAAGCAGTGAAGCACTTTTCCTCAGTGTTTGGAGACTTTAACTTGCTCTTATCGGGATCCTTCTGGGTCAATTAACCCACTTAGGAATCTTCCTTATCTAAAAAACACTTTTCAACCAAACCTCAGTGGTTCCAAACTCAGAGCCCTGCAGGTGTCCGTCCCGGCAGCAGGTTAATTACATTCACCTGGTGTCCCGGGTGCACATCAGTCCCTGATTAGACAGCAGGAGTGAGCCCCAGAAGGGTTCGGAGACCTGAGGAACAGGAATCTCAACCGTTTTTGGCTCGTGACCCATTAAAACAAGGCTGCACAGCGTTCAGTGCTGCTGGTTGAACAGCCTTTTTTTCCCCACTGGAAGATGATGCATCTGGGTGTTGATCCCAGTGGTTTAAAGGTTTGCTAAGTAAAATTGATGCCAGAAGGTCTTGACACAGCCAAGGAAAGAAACACCCTCAGGTTGTTGTGTTCAATTTTTAGAGGAGGCCAAGCTACTACTCAAAGCTACTTTTACTATTTTACAAGAAAAAAAAACACCAAAAGAAATCATGAAAAAAATACAGTAGTACAAAACAGATAAACAGGATGATAAAAATGTGTAATAAAGTATTTTCTTATGCGATAAATCAAACCACAAAGGCAATAAAACACATAATTTGGTTCTGCAGTCTCCATATCAATGATGGTAGTTGTTACAAGTGACACATAACAAATGCACACTCATAGATAAACATGAGTGCACATTTTTAAACTGACAGACAAAGGCATGAAGGCTGGTGCACAAATACGTGCATGCAAGAGAATGCAAACATGCACAAACGCTGGAACTAGTAATGCATGTGCACACACACAAGCACACACGCACAAACTAGGTTGTGGTCTGAAGACTGTGGAGAAGATTTCTGCCCCGGGGACATTAGTGAACTTCCCAAACACCAGCAGAGGTCAGAGAGAGAGACAGAGAGAGACAGAGAGAGACAGAGAGAGAGAGAGAGAGAGAGAGATCATTTCCATGTGGTCTCTGATTCCGCCTGTTAAATATTTAATGGAGAAGGGATGAGAGTCCAACCCAAGCTCTGAGGATCTTTTCCTCCCTCTTCCTCTGTTCCTGTACTCTCTTTTCTACTACCACCCTTCCTCTCTTACCCTCCTCCATCATCTTCAGCCTCTCTCCATATGTCCTTCCATTTGCTTGTTATTGCTTCCCCTCTGCTTTCCTCAGAATTTTCGATCCACGGCCATTTCCTTCCCTCGTTGCCTGCTTGTTGACCTCGAGCCTTTCCCTCCCGTCTTCATTCGAGCACTTACATCGCTCATTCCATCAAGCACACACGCATGGGATGATTTTTACTCACTGCTATCATTCCTTAACCCTTGAAGCTGAACCGTGAAAATCTCAGTTCTCAATTTAAAGATGCATCAGGCTGTGTGGCGGTCAGTGTTTGAAAGAGATGAAGTTAAAGGACGAGGATGAAGAAAAGATGAAGTCATTAATTGATGGTGCGAGATCCAGTTTTGATGCTTTGTGAACAAATGGATGAATGAACAACAGAAAAGAAGCACTTTTAGTGTGTTTTAAAATAAGTCAACTAGAAACATTAATCAAGTCAACCAGAGACCAGTGGTGGAATGTAGCATTAGTTAGCCTACTAGTTACTTTTCAGATTAAGATTATTAATACAAAATATAAGTCAACTAATGAATTATGTTGTGTTATAATGTATTAAGCAGTAGCCTATATGAAAAATGCCATTCTGCATGATGAGTATTTTTACTTTTTGTAGGCTACTTTAAGTATATTTTGATGCTAATACTTACTCGCATACTTTTACTTAAGTAAGATTTTGAATGCAGGACTTTTACCCTTAACAGAGTATTTCTACACTGTAGTATTGCTATTTTTACTTAAAAAACATCTGAGTAGCCTACTTCTTCCACCACTGGCAGAGTGGTGGAAATCCAATGACTTGGAGCTAAAGTTAGCTTAATTAGCTAGCTAGCTACAGCTGATGAAATCTGCCAGTTGTCATTTCAGCTAGAAATAAAAAGCCTGCTTTTGTGTACCACTGTTTAAAGCTTAAATATGCCATTGTTATCATTATGCATAGAAATGTAAAGATTGACAGATGTAGCAACAGTATCTAAGGGGGTCAGGGCTTAGCAATTGGTTGTCATTTTCTGTCCTTGTGGGAGCATTTGGTCCTAAGAAGTATAGACATACAAGAGGACACACACATTAGTCGCACACACAAGGAGACTAATATCCGGAGGCTGGTTTGTCTTTTGCCATTTCCTCCTCCATCTTCATTTCCCCACCTCCTGTTACATCCATTATTTTTGGATGGGATAGTGGGCACAGTGTGTGTGTGTTGGTTAGGGTTTCGTGTCTTCGGGGCTCTCTCTGTGGCACCTATCAGTTTGCATCCAGTCACTTGGCAGCAGGAAAGGCCAGCTGGTTACTGATCTCCTCGATTGTCTCGCTTCGTTCCCCTCTGAAGGGATTTTCAGATGAAGCCTCTCCCTCGGCCCGGTTCATTCTCCGATGACACGCCGAGCTATAATCCTATAATTTATTTCCGAGGGGTATTCTAATACCAGATATCACTGAAGAGCTCTTAGTCTCTGAAGCAATACTGTAAGAGTAATAGAGTGACATAATCAGAGGTAAAAATACCACAAAGTGCAACACACACTAAGTCCCTATGGGAATATTACACGGCTGTGCAAACACTAATTCACAGGAAAACTATAAATACAATAGTTATCATAGAAGCCTGCAGCCGGCTGTAGGGAATCAATGTGTTATTTTATTATATATATTGTTTTTTTACCATATTAGCGTTAAAAGTACAATAAATAGGGTCACTGCAAGCTTACACTTTGGCATTGGAGACATACTTAAAGTTTCTATGAAAAGAAAGTGATGGGATGATTTCATTTTTTTTTATTTAATCAAGGCATGTGCAGCATAATCGGTCAGTAAAACAGATTAATTAAACCACAGACATGGTCTTTAGTTTAATTAATGACTAAAATAATGACTGATTTTAAGTTTTTAAATTGCCTTAATTTCTTTGTTGCAGCTTTAATTAACAGGGGACTCATAATGTGACTGTTTAATGTACTGGCCCAGGGACTTCAAGTAAATATTTGACACTTTCTGTGAGTCCATGTCACACTTAAGAGGCACATTATGGGAAAATACCTTGTCTATACCAGCTATACTATTTTGAGGTACTTGTACTTTACTTGAGTATTTCCATTTTCTTCTACTGTCTACTTACTCCACTACATTTCAGAGGGAAATATTGTACTTTTTACTCCACTATATTCATTTAATACCTTTAGTTACTAGTCAGTTTGTAGATTTAGATAAATAATACAAAATATCATCAACAAATGAATTATGAAGTAGCCTATTATTAGCCGTTAAGATAAGACTTTATTGATCCTGGGGGGAAATTCACAAGCTGCAGCATATAAACTAATTCAAATTAGCTCCACCTTTACCAGCTGCAACATTAAAGTGATTTACCCATTAATGCATCAATATTTATTATCCACTCATATAATATATATGATTCTGCATATCTTGGCACCATAAGTATATGTTGATGCTAATACTTTTGTACTTTTACTTAAATAAGATTTTGAATGTAACAGAGTAAGAGAGTATTTCTACAATGTAGTATTGCTACTTTTACTTAAGTAAAAGATCTGAGTACTTCTTCCACCTCTGTGTCTTATTTATCTTATTTACCATCATTATACAATCCTATAGGTGTGTGCTGTTTGCTTGTACCCAGAGTTAGCAGTAAACATTTTACTTTAATCATTTCCACAACCTTGAAATAACAGTACCAGCAACAGTAATAATAGAGTATAGCACAGGCAGACAGATTAGATTTTCAGCACCACAGACAGCGCTACATTCACTCAGGTTCGTGAAACCGGATGTTTGCATTAATTAAAAAAATAAAAGCCTATGACAAAAACTATAAAAACGTAATCTTAATTACTAGGGAGTGAATCTAAAACAGGGCTGGCACTATTCTCCTCAAAAGCATGTTTAACATTGGTGATTTGTTTGCACTCACATATATAACATATATACATTTCAGTAAATATTGTAAACTACAGTATTCTATACACATGCTATATCTTTACCTTTACCAATCCTTCCCTTTAACCTTTTATTTTTTGACATTTTGTATATTCTGGATGTGCACCTTATTGATATTTTATATTTGCACTCTTTCCTTCTTTGTACTGCAAATGCTGCACAACAATATCTTTTTCTTGATCTTTGTTTTAGACTATATTTACTTTTATTCTTTGTTTTTATTGTAAGGCACTTAGTAACTCTGTGAGGAAATGTGCTATATAAATAAAGTTATTCTTATCCTATCTTATATTAATTTGGTGCTGCAACAGAGAAAAAAAAAAGATATGATAATCCACTTTATTTGTAGCCTACAGCACATTTCCTGAAACAGTTACAAAGTGCTTTGCAACGAAAACTAAAGAGAAAAGGCAAATAGTACAAATCAAATGCAAGTTAAAATAAGAAATAGAATCATAAAGCATGAGGATAATGAAATAAACAGATTAAAAATATATAATGGCAACAGGGTGTGGTAAAACTAGAAGAAAAATATTAAATATTCAAAAAAGCTTTAAATAATGCTTTCAGAATCACACTTAGCCACCAAATGAAAACAATACTTACATGAAAACTGAAACCATTACATAGCAGACCTACAGGATGAATTGTGTGGTTGTTTTAAAAGGATAAACGCTCTAAATTTAACTTGTGACGCGGCCTTTATTTTGAAAGCCACACCCGGAAGTCGCCCTCGTCTTGATTGCGGCTAGCTTGCCGCTCCTGCTGCTAAATTGACGCGCCGACAGGTTCTGGATGTTATTACCGGGAGAGCCGCTGGCTTCAGGCTGAAGAAAAGGAGAACTGTGGCTTCGGTGCAATGACAGCGTCCAAA